>OY282560.1:261910464-262189067 GCA_958295665.1 Tipula vernalis
ATATATATATATATATATATATATATATATATATATATATATATATATATATATATATATATATATATATATATATATATATATATATATATATATATACCATATATACCTTCATAGGGACCTTAAAATGAACCTCATCTTAAATGAAATCCAGGAAAAGCACGGGGACATGAAGAAAGGCTCCGCCAACATGTGAACTTTGAGGCAACTCAGCTCCTAAGCATCACGAATTTAGTTCGCAGACTTAAAAGAACCAAACCTTTTGAGCTGGTGTGATTGTTAGTTTAAGCAGCATTATGCTGATCTAAAATCCACAACAAAGATGTGGTTTACATCAATTTACCAAACACTATGGAATGCCAATGGGAAGAAGCCATAGATTAATTTAAGTTAGTAAATTATGTCAGAAACAAATTGCTAATTAGTCCAGGAGACTAGATTGTAATTACATAAAATAAATAAATAAAATTTATTTTAAATTAAAAAAAAAAAAAAAAAAAATATATACAGTGGTGTGCAGTGAAATAGCACAGTTGCGAATTATTTTAGAAACTGTCAATAATAAACAAATAGTTAACTATTTTCTATGATATTTTTTTATTTATAGATTGTATATACTCGTATATGAACCTACAAATAAATAAAACAATTAAATTTCAATTCATAATAAGAACATAAAAAAAATTATCAAACATTTTATGGTAAAAAAAGTTTGTTCAAAGAAATAGCACAGTAAGTATTAATCTTCAGTTTCAACCTCAATTCAGTTTTTTTTGTAAATAATTTAGGTAGGTAGATGGTTTTCCTAACTAATATTTAGTCGTGTGACCTTTTCTCTTGAGCACTTCGTGACATCGGCGGTCCATGGAATCCACAAGCTTTTGGCATTTATTAACCGGTATCTTCTACCATTCTTCTTTAATAACACTAAATAATTCCTGCTTATTGCTTTATTTTCTGTGGCTAACGGATAGTTTTAGTTGATTCCACAAGTTCTCGATCCGATTCAGATCGGGTGACTGTGCTGGCCATTGCAAAACGTCCACTTCATTTTCCCTAAACCAATCTTTCGCCTTCCTCGAGGTATGCTTCGGGTCATTATCTTGCTGAAAACTCCAGGCGTGCGGCATGGCGTCTTCAGCATATTCGAGCAATACGTCGTCCAATATTTGGACTTAAACATCCGCTGTCATAAGATCTTTTATACAATAAATTGAACCTGTACCGTACCACGAGAAAGCGCCCCACACCATAATAGAACCGCCGCCATGTTTAATTGTTTTTTTCGTGTACTGTGGCGACAAACTTGTACTCGGTGGACGTCGTACATAATGTCGGCCATCAGAACCAAACAAATTCACTTTTGTTTCATCGGTCGTGTAGAACAAATAAGTATCCTCTTTTTTGGTTGTCAATTTTTTAACACAAAATACAAACAGAGCTAGCGTCTATTTTAACTCATCATTGTTTGAGTGTTCTTGTAGTTCCTTATTTTGTGGCATTACTTTTCCTCCTAATTATACAATATACTATTGTAGCAACAATGTATCAACTATATATATTGGCATTTGAGCTTACCCAATCACCACTACAACGTTTTCACGCCGCTCAACGTTGCCATCGCTTCAATTACATTACATAATAAATAGCTCTGATGCATTGGGGAGATTTCCCCTTTCTTGCTCAATCACAGCACGACGAACATACGAATGACGTACAACGCAAACCAACGCAAATATTTTTAAAATCAGTCTCGCTGCGAGTTAACGGCAACCCATCGGCATATTGACAATGGTGGTGAAATAAATAAAATCTAATTAAGCGTGTAAAATGTATTTATTGTATATACTAAACTTTAGCACGCCACAAATGTAATTTAATATTTTTATATCAAATTTTATTTTTATTTAATTTATTTTTCTAACGACGGCCGTGTTTACGGCAATTACAACAAGCATTCAAAATTGGAAGCTTGGTACGATATTTCGTACCAAGCAACAATTACGTACCTAACGATAAACACAAATCGGCCACGTGCATTTATTAATAGTTTTTATTTATTTGAATGCTTATCGGTGAAAGACATGACGGCACGTACATCAACGTACCTACACACACACATGCAGCCACATGAAAACGAGTATTTATGGCACATCAAACATGTCTATGCATATTTGGTGTTACGTATGGGTCGTGGACACATACACACTGCACAACTGAATGGAGTCAAAAACAAGAACGAACCACACGTGCCACAGACGTAGCAGGAAACGTAACGGGTCGAGCAGGATATTATCATCTTCTTCGCAAAAAACGCCATCGCGTATCAACAACAAAGGCGACGAAGTCAGTGTGATTTTCATCACAACGGGACAAACTTCACGCAAGCACCCCACCCTCGTCATTGCGGCCATCAGTGCCAGCTTTAGTTTTTTTTTTCAATAAACATTTTGTTTTCGAACTTCCAACTGCCTTTTATACGGTCACAGTCGAGACTCACCTCGATTGCTGCCGTAAAAACCTTCCATGTCACCGGGTCACAGTCGAGACTCACTTTGACTGTCCCACCATCTCACGAGAAAGTCGAGACTCACATCGACTTTCGCCGGCCACAGTCGAGTCCGTGGATTGGCCTCAAAGCGGCCACTGCCAACATTTCTTGGCTGGCCCCAAAGCTAACTTCAGAATTCATATTCTGCTTATTTCACATGGAAACTCGGTGGACACACCACTCTGTCTTTACTTGTCATCTCACCGGACATCTTAAAACAGCTCTGTTCACGCACGTGACAGCACTCAGTGAGGAGAGATTAGAAGTGCACGTCAGGTACATGATCAACCCAATGTACAAGAGCTATTTTATATGGATTATAAGTGAAGCCCTTCTTACGAGATAACACATATCAACGGGCGATCGCCACCTCTGTTCAGCTGATTTGAGGACGGAAAAATCACTTGCGAGGGAGTCCTGTAGCGGCTCACTCATTCGTTCTTCGCCACAATGTATCAACTACATACATTGGCGTTTGAGCTTACCCAATCACCACTATAATGTTTTCACGCCGCTCGACGTTGCCATCGCTTCACTTACAATCCATATAAAATAGCTCTTGTACATTGGGTCGATTTCCCCTTTCGTGCTCAGTCGCAGCACGACGAACATACGAATGACATACAACGCAAACCAACACAAAACAAATATTTTTAAAATCAGTCTCGTCTCGGATTTGGTGATCGTCATAGTCACAGTGCACGCTCATATTATTTTCTAACCGGCCTCATGTCGGTAAAAAGATGGTGGTAAAAAAGTAAATTTTGGTGATAGAAAACAATAAAATTATAAATTGTCTTAAATTAAATTTAATAAAAAAATAAATAAATTAGAATTAAACATAATAAATAAAAATTGTGAACAATAAAAATATATAAATAAATACAAACACATACGTTTGTTAAAATAAAAGTTACGACTTTTATACTATTATATTTAATGGAAAAAAAAAAGAAAAGAAAAGAAATTCTTGTTTTGATGGCTTGAAGTGCTGATACATCAAATATTCTTTAAGGAAATAATTTCGTCAAATTCTTTAAGATTTCTTAGTTATTTGTTAGTTAGCCATTTAGATTCAACTGATAATTGAAGTTTTTTTAACTCACGATCCGATTATATGAACGCGAATAATAAAATAATTCTTGGACTAATCGAAGTTTGCATTGTTGGGCACATTGTTGCATTGGCGATAAATAAGCAAATTAATTGCATAGATATTTGTTATTTTGATTTTATTTTACCGGCTGTTTCTAACTGCTGTTTTTGGTGTCTAAAAAAGCGAATAGAAATTTTTGCTGTTGCATTTTTTGATAAGTAAGGAGAAGAATTTGATATTTTGAATAAAAAGATGAATTTGTTTCAATAATTATTAAATATAGGCTGTACAAATCACATATAAAAGACATTATTAAAACAAAAAAGTCTGTTTTATTTGGGTTTTACGATGATTCGAAATCATGTTTATGTTCTTGTATACCTCTAGCCTTAAGGTACAGTTGGAACAGGTATATGTCCTTTTAATTATTTTCCTTTAAATTAACTCAAACCTTCTTTCTCAAAATTAATTAAATTCTGAATTTCCCTGTTCCATAATACAAATGTTTGACTATAAATAATTATTAACAGAAGAGTCAAAGAAAAACTCCTTTAAAGTGCAATACCTCTTTTCCTCGAAAAAGTAGGCCAAATAATTAGGAATTATTGTATCTTCAACTCGAATCAATATGTATATCTTGTCTCGATAATTGAACTACAATTTCTTTTAAATGTTTACCTACGCTTCATGTATTTGTCAAAATTTGAAATTCAAAAATTGGTAAAAAATGATATTTTGAAAACAGAGCCTTCGCTGGTTTGAAATAAATTATTTCAGCTTTCAATCATTTATCTGCAAAACCAGGGGCGAGAATTGCATTATAATTGCATTGTTGTAATTGCAAATTTTCGAAATTCGAACAGAAAGTCGAAAATTGGTATGTTGTAAAATTTTCGAATCACGATAATGATACTTTAGTATCACTCAGTTTATTTAAAGTGATATACGAGCGATTCGTCAAAATATAATGTAATAATATAAATAAATATAATTAAAAGTGAATAAATTTAAAATATAATTTGAAAAAATGTCTGCGTAATTAATGAAAAAATAACAAATTTATTAACAATTTCATAAATTGTTTTTTTTTAATAAAATCTTATAAAATTAATATTTATTTAAAGCTTGTATAACAACACCGAAATTTCAAATTAAAATTGTTGTTGTTAATTCAGTTTCGAAAAATGGCAGCCATATTGACGTATCACTTTGGAGTCGAAAATTTTACAACATGCCAACTATCACTTTTTCGAATCGACTTTTAAAGTCGATTCGAATGAAAATGATGGTACAACATCCCACCCCAGAGCTCTATGTTTGTACAAATTAATATTGGATTAATAATTAAAATGAAAATATGTGTAAGTACGTTAAATTACATACTTTATGTATAATTCATTTGTCTTGTATTGAAGTTTCAATTTTGCATTGAATTCTATTATTCTGATTATTATCTAAATTCAATTCATTATTATTTACTATAATATATTTATGCATACTATTGAATTTGTATCAATACAAATGATTAATTATAAACGCATACATTCTAATAAAAAAAAATGTAATTAATTAATTTTTATATTTCGATTTTTTATTTCAATTAAACTAATTAAACATCAATCAACATTATTTACTAATTTCATTTTATTGATAAAAATAAACAAAAATAAAAAAGCTCGTGCATTGAATTGAACTTTCCCGCCCAAATAAATACAGTATTGGTACAAAGATCTGATGGAAATTTAAAAAAAATATTTGTGTTATACATAACACATAAAGAATTGACTTAAAACATACAAGATATTGTAATTGTAATATTCCCTGTGGCTTATCATCATTATAAAAAATGTATTTGATTTAAATGTCTATTTTTTAATTAATTAATTTTATTTATTTTAAAATATATAAACTGAAATAACATTTTTATTTTTAAGTGTCATTTCAGTTAATCATTATTCCAATAAAACAAAAAAAAAAGTTTTATTTGTTATTGCCGTATACGTACGTATACGAGTATATTTAAATATTGACACACAAAAAGCTTCCAAAAAAGCTATTTTATATTTTATTTATTTAATCATTTAATTTTACAATTTAATATTTATAGTATTATACAATATTTACTATAAACAAAATACACCCCTACTATATTTATGTAATGCGTTTATATAGGGTGTTACTTACCTCATTGTAAGCATTGTAAGGGATGAATTCTTAATTATTTTTGAGAAAAAAATTCTTCTTTAGGGGAGGAAGTAATTTCAATACCTACTGAGATGCAGGACATGAAAGAAAAGTGGTCGGAGTTGGTATCTAGATTCATTTTTTACTTCATACCTCAAAAACTGCTTCACGTACATAGATCAACAATCTGTCTAGTAATTTATAGAAATTAATACATGTAAACCGTTTTGAAATTTAAATATTAAGGTATACCTGTTTACAAACCAATATTTCTTTTTAAACTTACTCAAAATTTTGCCGTTAGCTGAAAACTATTGTAATTAATAAGGAAATTACAACAATTACATAAAATTTCGTAAGAACATAATAACTCTAATTTTGTGGTTCTTTAGAAGGCAAAATATCTGTTCTTTAAAGTATCTTTGGGTGGATCAGGATGGTAATGTCTGAAAATTTCTAACCAAGGCAATTGCTGCTTCATAAGACTGTTGTGATATAATCACACCCTCGCAACCTAAGTAGTATAAGCGATATAATAATAGCACATAGTATTTAAAACCAAAACAAAAATCCATTCATAAAAATGTAAACAAGGAAATATTGTAAAATAATATTCAATTAGAAAAATGTAAAGCGAATGTCATATTATTATGTATGAAACTGTATAAAGTAGAGCAAAATAAACATGGACATAAAAAAAGACTTAATCGAAATATTTACCTAGATACACTATAATATAATTTTTATATTGATGAAATATTGTGAAATGAAAAATTAACAAATTTGAATCAAACAGGTTAATTCATCAAATACAAAGTTGTTAGTGTTTAATGGGGTAGGATTTTTTTTATATAATCGTAAAATTTTGTATTAGAATCATCAGTACTCAAGAAGAACTCTCTCTTTAAACAAACCAGTACTCAATAAGAACTCTCACATCAGTACACAACAAAAACTATTACATACAACGGAACTCTGTTGTCGACCTATTCACTAGTCGTCATTACTGCAATAATAGGAAATAAAGAAAATTAATAAAACCACTAAACCAGTTTATGAAAATTCAAAACCACACAAATCGGAAAAGAGAAAATATAAGTGCAGTACTGCCCAAACGTTTCTATTCAAATGATTTCCGCCATACTGGTCACTGTCGCACAGTGTCAAATTTTGTTGAAAAAGTGATCAAAATTATGAAACGTGACTATTAGTGGAGATAAATTTTTGAAATTTTGAGGATATATAGAAGATAGAACACAGTTTAAGAGAAACAAAAAAAAAAAAAAAAAAAAAAACAGGGGAGCACCCTTTTTAAAGGGGTTGAAAATCTAATTAATAAATATTATACTTTATGATTTGTATAATAATTTTTATTTCTTTTTTTAGTAGTATCACTGAGCATAATATTAATAGAGGAGTAATTTGTATGAAAGACAAATGTTCACTAAAATTAAAATCGGTTTTTCCTCGATTTCAATTTCGAGCTCAACGAAACCATCATATAAATTTATAATATTTCCGAATACCTCTTTCTATCTTTCGTATTTTCTATAAGCAAAAATTAAAAGGGAAATTCAAAGGCGTTACTAAATTTTACGTTAAAACAAAACCAATCACCAAGCAGGCCATGGAAAACACTATACGTTTTGAATACATAGATAAAAATTAAAATGAAAATAATGAAAACAATTTAGTTTTCATCACATTTCCTTGTAAAGATAAAAATTTGATTTAACAAAAAAAAAAAAATGTTTGGCGGGATGCTAAAATAAATTTTCGATACAATTCTGGAATAAAGACCAAATTTTAATTAAACCGATTTCTAAATTCTTAATTAAGTTTAAATTTGGCCAATTAGGACGGAACTTGCTGGTTTTTCCTTAACCGATTTGGACTTAATCTAACATTTATTTATGTCCGTTGGAAATGGGGTTATAAAATATAATAGTTAGCTGATATTCTGGAATATATGCTTAGGGTGGAATTTGGCTTTTAATAACCGTTTAGGATGAATTTCTATGTGTAGATGTATGTATCTACGATGGAAATGGGCTTCTCAAATTACGGTAAGATATAGCTCCGGAAATGGTAAATTATGATGATGGAACTTAAACAGGTGTACTCATAAATACAAAAACGAATCCAAAAGGTACAAAATTCAAATTATTTTAAGAATCCAGAAGCGAAAAGCCAAATAGGACAAAATCCTTATCGACAGAATCCAAATATAAAAAGTCTAAATGGGACAAAATCCAAAAAATATTTTTTATTAGTTTCGCCCATATTTATTATGATATATTTGTAACAAATAAACTGCATTTTACCATCATAATAAATTATCTTGTGATTTCAACTGAAATAAGATTTTGAGTGAAATTTGGTCCAAAATCTCAAACCAATTATCTAATCCAACGTTTTCAATATCTGTGGCCCTATTCTGATAATTCCCCGGGGAATAAAAATTTTAAATTTTATTGCAGTTTTATTACCTTTTCCCCAAAGTGTATTCTGGTGTTTGGGGAAAAAAATTTATTAGGAAAAAATTATTCCCAATTACAGCAGTTTTGACCTTTATTCTTCCATTATATCCTTTAACGAGAATGTTTGTCTATCTCCAGTTGATATTAATAATTAATCATATTAATATTGTCTGTAAGGGTTAAAATACCCATTAATTTTAAAGAGTAGTATAGTAATAAATAATAAATATTATTATAAGTATTAAGATTAACCTGATTAAGGCCATCGTTATCATCATCAACATAATGAAGGGTTCTTCACAGATCTTTACTCATTTTAATATTTAATGTGATTCCACGACGAATACGTATAACTAAATTTATTTCCCTGTATATTTATTCACCAATTGACAGAATGCACTTTCGGAAATGGGGAATAAAAAGAGTTGGAAAAATTTATTTGGGGAATAACTGCTGTAACAACAAAATATTCCCCATTCGCCGGGAATTACCAGAACAGGGCCGCTGGCAAGGTTTTTATTAAATATTGAAGTTTATGTTTTTTGCCACTTTTTAATTGTTTTGAATTAAATTTATTATTTTAGTGTTTTTTTGAAGTTAAATTTTCTCTTTTCCAGAATTTAAACACGACTTATGCGACGCGAGATTTTAAAAATCTTTATTTTGAAATTGGACTCTAGAAAACGAGAGATAAAAACGGGCATTCATACCTATTCAGGTTCACCATTCCCAAGGCATGAGATTTGATATATGACATTTTTTCGCTTATGAACTCATTATGACAAAGTTCATATTGCACATAGGAGTAGTGTGTGCCTACGCAACATTTTCACACAATTAAAAGACAAAATTCCTTTGTATGTGTGAAATTTACAAGAAAAATGAAATACAAAAATCAACAATTATTTTAATTTTGTGTAGTAAATTATTTGTTAAAAATAACATTCTAGTTGCCTAGAATAAAAAATTTCATCGGGAGCTCATAATAGCAAAGGACAAAAATCAACATAAACCATCTGACATAACCCCACAAAATGCAAATATTGGTCAATGATTAAACATCAAATTCTAACAAACCAAAGGCTTTTCTAGTTATGTTATGTTAAAAATATATTAATTGGTCTTTTTTCAATCGATAATTTTATTTTGCACTTGGTTTCATGATAATTTTCATTCATTTTTTTGAAACTTTAATTTATTTGTTTTTGATCAAACTCCAAATAATTTGATGGAAAACAACTAAATTGGGGTTTTAAAAAAATGAGTGAAAATTATCATGAAACCAAGTGCAAAATAAAATTGTTGATTGACAAAGGACTGATTATTATATTTTTAACATTTTATTTAAATAATAAACACTTTTGCATTAAGTATTACTTTATCATCACACATACTAAAGATACATGTTAAACCGAAAGTGATCTGACTGAGTTTTATCTGAACGTGATCTGACTGAAAATTTGGGTTGGTGTTTACATGGGACTTTTTTATTTGATCTGAGCTGACAGTTCAAATGTCACTTTGTTCTAAAATTACATTTAAATTATTAAAAAATTATTTAAAATAATTTAAAAACCACTTGGAAAATGTATAAAAACAGTTTGCCCTTTTAACAGTATGAAAAAATCTGTCAGTTCAACTAAACTAAAGTTTACATGTTTAACTCAATATACAAACTGACTCAACCAACCAAATTTAAGTTGACCGAACTCAGACTACTTTCAGATAACTTTCAGTCAAGTCACCGTTTACATGTTGAATTTATCTCGGACGTTTTCAGCCAGATCACTTTCGGTTTAACATGTATCTTTACTAACAAATAGCACTTCGTATAAAATTTTCATATAGTGTCATTTGAGGTTAAGTGGAAACGTCAACTTATCACTTTGATTCATCAATTTCCCATAAATACGTTTCATTGATTGATCGATTGTGAGTGTACGGCCAAGCAATATAGCAAGTCTCCCGGACATACACCGTACACCCGTTTACACACAACAAAACCGAAGGATAGGATAGGATTATTAGTTGGGACAAACTCGACCCGGTTACAGACACCAATGCGATCGATAGTTAGTAAATAACCGGCACAAAAGACAACACAATCTAACTACATTTTTAGATGATCATTTCTCTGGAATCCAGGGCCGGATACTCAGGTCTCCCTAAACGTAAATTAAAAATTATTAATGTTGTAATTTCCCCCTGTTCGCCTTTCAATAATTTACCTGATAAAATATTTAAGAAAATCTAAAATTACTCAGCTAAAATTATAATTATAATTACAATAGAATTCGCTTTTAGCAAACACTCAAGGGACATAATTTTGTTCACTATAGCCGGCTGTTCATTTTAATCAAATATTCGTTTACGTTTTTAAACGTAGTTCTTTGTTTGTAGTGTATAAGAAAATATAAGTGTTCGTGCAAATTCAAGGCACAAAACTTTATGACAAAACCATATGATCATTATAAGCGTTTGTTCGTTATATATATATGGTTTGGTATAAACGGATTCTACTGTATTATAAAAAACATCATTGTAACAAAATAAAGATACAATTAAATAAAATAGAGTTGAAATTAAACTTTTATGATTGATTATGAGTGTACGACCAAGCATAATAGCAGGATCTCCCGGACTCCCGGGCCCATGCCATACACCCGTTCACATATAACAAAACCGAAGGATTGGATAGGATTATTAGTTGGGACAGACTCGACCCGGTTACAGACACCAATGCGATCGATAGTTAGTAAATTATTAGTACAATATATAATAAATAGGTTAGCATAAGACAGCACAATCTAACTAAATTATTAGATGATCATTTCTCTGGAATCCAGGGCCGGATACTCAGGACTCCCTAAATCCTAAATCTAAAACAGGGCTTAAAAATTATTAATGTTGTAATTTCACCCTTGTCCGTCTTTATTAATTTACCTGATAAATAATTAATAAAAATTTAAAATAACAGCGCTTATTTCCTTATTAATGGTCCTTTTATAACCAATTAAAAATTATTACTTACTGCAACAAGAATTAACATAAATATTAAACCGTTAAGCATAAAATTTTACTTAAAACTAATCAGAAATTCCCTACCGATCCAGAAAAGAAAATATATAATTATGAATTCAATTATTTTATAAAATTTATATAAAATGATTTAAATGATAATATTACCGCACCACAATACCTAGATTTATTAAAAATTCAATAATTCAATTAGGTACTATAAGTATATTAAGAATCAACAAATAAAATCAATCTATAATTTCCCAGGCAACTCTGAAAACTAATTTTAATTAATAAATTATGTTAATATCAAATTTTAATACTTAAATGAATAATTATTATAACCGGATCTTCAGTATTCCCGAGCACACATCGTACACCCATTTATCCATCCCCAGCCGAAGGATAAAAGTAAATTGTTAGTAATTATATAGTAAAAATAGTTAGCACAGGACAACACAATTTTTTAACTACAGCTTATTCACTACTTGTTAATCCTGGAGGGTTGATTCAAACTAAAATTTAAATTTGAAATTCGGGATTAATTTTGATCCCTATAATAATGATTAATTCTAGAATTATGTTTATTATGGAAATTGGATCATTTATTAGTAAATTAAAAAAGAGATCCCTTTAAGTATTTAAAAACTAAATTAATTAAAATATATTAATGGACAAAACAGAATATATTACACATTACAAAAATTAACATTTTATTGATTGATTGATTGAGAGTGTACGGCCAAGCATTATTGCAGGATCTCCCGGCCTCCCAGGCACACACAGTACACCCATATACATATAACAAAACCGAAGGATAGGATAGGATTATTAGTTGGGCCAGACTCGACCCGGTTACAGACACCAATGTGATTGATAGTTAGTAAATTATTAGTACAATATATAATAAATAGATTAGCACAAGACGGCACAATCTAACTACATTATTAGATGATCATTTCTCTAGAATCCAGGGCCGGATACTCAAGACTCCCTAAATTTAAATTAGGACTTAGAAAATTATTAATGTTGTAATTTCCTGCTGTTTACCTTTCATTAATTTACCTGATAAAATATTTAAGAAAAATATTTAAGAAAAATTAAAATTACTAAGCTAAGATTACAAAAACAGCGCTTATTTCATTTTTCATGGTCCTTCTATGACTAATTAATTAATTATTACGTACTGCAACATGAATTAGAATAAACGTTAAAAACCATTTTAAACATAAAATTTTACTTAAAACTAATCAGAAATTTCCTACCGATCAAGAAAAAGAGAATAAATAATTAAAAATTCAATTATGTTATAAAAATTTATAATAAACAATTTAAAAATGATAATGTTACAGCACCACAACAGCCTTCAAATCTAATTCTGAAATTCAGGATTAATTAAATCCCCATATTAAACATTGATTCTGGAACTATGTTATATTCTGAAAATTGAATTATTTATTAGCAAATTAAGGAAGAGAAACCTTTAAAAAATTTT
Organism: Tipula vernalis; assembly: GCA_958295665.1. Taxonomy (NCBI): domain Eukaryota; kingdom Metazoa; phylum Arthropoda; class Insecta; order Diptera; family Tipulidae; genus Tipula; species Tipula vernalis. Next base: position 261,923,289 of record OY282560.1, read on the forward strand.
AAACTAAATTAATTAATATATATTAATGAGCAAAACACAATACTATATATTACATACAAATATTAAAAAAATTACCATTTTATGAGATTGCCTATGTAAACTCTCCCACTTCTAAGCTAAAATTCTAAAAGAATGTTTAAAAATTTTAAATTGTTAAGTTATAATTTAAATTCACAGCACTTGTTCCATTAGTTACCATTCTCCTGTAAATAGTTAATTAATTGTTTACCTACTGCAACTAGATTTAAAAATAACAAGTTGAAAATATATATTTAACCATACAATTAAATTTAAACTAATCGGCAATTTCCTACAAATCTAGAAAAAAGGAAATTAATAATGTTCAAATTAATTATTTATTAATAAAAGTATATAATATAATTTAAATGCCAGAACTCAGGATTTTATAAATCTAAATTAGAACATCAAAAAATTATTATTATTATTGATGTTTTAATTTACTAATCTAGTTGATATAATTAAAATAAAACAAAAAAATCAAAAACTACGAAATTTAATATTTATAATAAAACTTTTACTCCGTTTATGGACATATTACCCTGCAAAATAAAGCCTGCAAAGTAAGTAAAATAATAAATCCATGAAATAAAATTGAAACATTATTCTCCTACAAAACTAATCGGTGTACTATACAAGCAAAATTGACGTTCACGTGTGAAAAACTCCAACCTAAAACTTCATACTATCATATTCTATTAAGTTAATAATTAAGTTCAATACATTTAGCCTTTCAAAAATGTTTTCACATAATTCCACCTCGTTCACCATCTTTTAATCGAAATTTGGCATGCATAAATGAATACGTCATTATGTGATGCAAACCAAAATCACAACTCAACTCAAATCAACACTTCTAAGTTAGCATTTTATTTATATGGTTTAATTAATTTATAGCCTTTTCGCATTAATTAAATAAATTTAATCATTTAATGCATTTTATAATGCCCTGTAAAAAATAAAATAACTCATATCTAAAATAAATCCATCCTATATGAATTATATAAGGTGGATTCCAATTCGACTCAAAACTTATTTGATTATACAAAAATATAAAAAACCTATTTGAGCCGAATACCCTAAAATTTCGTTGTGTTTGTACCCAGTTGTACTTTGCGTGAGCAATCGAGAAATTTTGTTTGAGATGGCACGTTAAAAACATGAAACAGAAGTATAAAGCAAAAAAAAAACGAAATCTTCGGCTTTTTTTAATTTGTTTTTCATGTTAAATTACAATGTTCGCATTTTTTCCGTGCTTTTTTTACGAAATATGGTATAAAGTGATGATCACGGTGAAGTATAAGAGAGCATCACCGTGATTGATCATTGATCGCTCTTGGAGCGCTCAGTCGTACAACAGGGTACAGTCCATGTTTTATTAAGAACATAATAGTGGTAACATGAATACAAAAACAAAAAAGGGGAAATAACAAAATAAAATAAAAACAACAGATTATTATATACATATGTAGTAAACCACTAACACACATTAAAAGCAAATATCTCTACAATTTTCCATGTGCGTAGCAAAAGACTTATCATGTTTTTATTATTTTATATACAGCTAATACCATTACATCGCACATACAAAACAATCCTGGGTGGTCATTTTGTGGTGCTATATCACACCTTTACATCACTAGTGGAGACTTTTTTGTGTGATATAAAAAAATGGAGAAAGTCTACAAACACAACCCTGCAAAATGAATTTTAAGGGGAAAATGATGATTCAAAGTGATAAGTTGACGTTTCCACATAACCTCAAATGACATTATATGAAAATTTTATACGAAGTGCTATTTGGGTGGTGATAAAGTAATACTTTAATGCAAAGGTGTTTATTATTTACATAAAATGTTAAAAACATAATAATCAGTCCTTTGTCAATCATCAACTTTATCCTGCACTTGGTTTCATGATAATTTTCATTCATTCCTTTAAAACCCCAATTTAGTTGTTTCCATCAAACTATTTGGAGTTTGATCAAAAACAACCAAATTAAAGTTTAAAAAAAAATGAATGAAATTTATCATGAAACCAAGTGCAAAATAAAATTATGGATTGAAAAATGACCAATTATTATATTTTTAACATAACATAACTAAAAAAGCCTTTGATTGTTAGAATTTGATGTTTAAACATTGACCAATATTTGCATTTTGTGGGGTTATGTCAGATGGTTTATGTTGATTTTTGTTTAAGAATTTTTTTTTGTACTTTGCTTTTTTGAGCTCCCGATGAAATTTGTTATTCTAGGCAACTAGAATGTTATTTTTAACAAATAATTTACTAAACAAAATTAAAATAATTGTTGATTTTTGTATTTCATTTTTCATGTAAATTTAACAATAACCCATTAATTTTATTTAAAAATATATAAATGATCATTTTGTTAATAAATATCATTCTTTTATTTTTCGCGTCAATGTAAATTTCATTCATTTTTTGGTATTTTTATTAGAGCTTTTTTTAACTAAACTTCATATAAAACAAATGTAAACAAGAAAATAATTTTTTTTGCTCTACTTGTAAAAGTAAGACGGAAGAAGTTGTGGTCTTTTTCATTTAAATCATTATGTGACATGACGATATTCATCCATGACAACACCATAGTTAGCTACGACAATTTATTTTTCGCACAGTATCGCCAAATGTGATATATTACCACAAAATGACAACACTGCAAAATGAATTTAAAGGGGAAAGCAATGAATCAAAGAGATGATTTGACACGTAACCTCAATTGTTGATTTTTATATTACTATGTAATATAAAAATCAACAATTATTTCAGTTTCGCGTACTAAATTGTATGTTAAAAGAACCATTCCAGCAGCCCAGAATAACAAACTTCACAAAAACAATCATCCTCCTAACAGAAATGGACAAACAATAAGCAATTCCTAAACGAAAATCAACACAAACCATCTGACACAACCTCACAAAACTCAAACAATGGTCGGTGCTTGAACATGAAATTCTAATATACCAAAGGGTTTTCCAGTTATGTTAACTCAAAAATACAACAATTAGTCTTCCGTTAATCAACAATTTTGGTTTGCAGCTCGTATCACAGTAACTTTCATTCACTTTTCCAAAACTTTAATTTAGTTGCTTTCAATCAAACTCAATGTAGTCTGAAATAAAAAAACTAATTTAAAATTTCAAAAAAATTAATGAAAACCACTGTGACACGAACTGCAAACCAAAACTGTTGATCAACAAAAGACCAACCATTACACTTTCAAGTTAACATAACTAGAAAACCCTTCGGTACACCAGAATTTCACGTTCAAACACCGACCACTATTTGCACTCTATGAGGCTACGTCAGATGGTTCATGTTTACTTTCGTTTAAGAATGGCCTATCCCTTGTCCAATTCTATTAGCAGGATGATTGTCTTTGTGAAACCCGTTATTCCAGGCTACTAGAATGGTTCCTCCAACACGCAATCCACCACACAAAACTAAAATAATTCTTGATTTTTATATTCCGTTTTCCTGTTAATTTAACAATAATCCATTAATTTTATTTCAATAATAGATAAATGATTATTTTGTTAATAAATATCATTTATTTATCATTAGCGTCAATGTAAATTTCATTCATTTTTTGAAATTTTGATTAGAGGCGTTTTTAACCAAACTCTATATAAAAAAAATTTAAACAACAAAATAAACAATTTTTTCCACTTGTAGAAGTAAGACGGAAGATATTGTGGTCATTTTCATTCAAATCATTATACGGCGTGACGTTGTTCATCCAAGATGGAACCGCAGAAAGCTACGACAAATGTCAGTTTATCACAGTTTTCTCACCAAATTTGATACAGCACCACAAAATGACCACCCTGATCTATATATCAAGATATAGAAAAATATTGGGAACAACTACACTCTCAAAAAAGTCTCTGTTTTTGCCTAGCTAATACATAGCAAAAACCAATAATAAATAATACATTTCCCTACTAGTTCTTAAAGGAAGCTATTGAATCGCAATTACGAAAATGTCAATAATTGTCTTTACTTTATTTATTTATTTATTTATTTTATACACAAAAAATTTTTAAGATCCGTACCAAATACATCTGTACAGTCCATTTTGAGCATAAGAGCTCATTATAATGGAGTATATATGGAAAATATATGGTACTCTAAACTTTTTCTCCCAATTTTATCTGGATGCCCTCTGCATTTTTCTCCGCTTTTCATCCCTTCGATAATTCAGCTACTCCTCGTATTACAGTTTTCACATTATTGTCATACGTTAGTTATTCTTTATTGTTTGCCTTATTGGGTTAATACGTTAGCCACATTTACTATTTTTCTTTTTTCATTAAACGGTTTCTTCATCTACATAAGCATTTCAGTTTATGCATATAAAAGTCATGTAAATATTTATAATAAATACAAAATAGAAAAAAAAAAAAAAAAATGTAAAAATTAAATAAAATGCGACAAAAAAAGCATTTCTGACACGCACGAAAGTCAAAGCCAACTTTTTACTCAACTGATGAAGAAAGCTACCAAGATCGTAAAGGGCGAACGAGGCGGCTCGTACAAACATTTCGTTGGCTTTGTCATGTATCAATTTTCAAGAATGTATTTCTGTCTATTATACTTTGTACATAACATAAAAACCTAAAACCAAAATCATACCGAAACCCACAAAAATGTTTATACGCATGTATGTATAAACACCTTTGTTTGGCTTGCAAGAACGCATTCAACTATGCGTAAATATAAAATCGAATATGAAATTAACTGCGACGTATGGTAATTTACATTAAAAACTATTTTGATACGATCCAATTATTAGGTTTCAGTAATAAAATCAATCACACACACGTTAAAACATGCACCGAATAGAAATCAATAATTTTGATTTCTTTATCTATAAATATAAAACATTGCCTGATAAATGCATCCCGGTGAATTGCATTTTCCAAAATTACACTTTAAATTATTTCACTTCCACTTTAATTATTATTTCACTAAAAACTGAATTAAATAGAATTAAAATTATAATGATAATTAAACTTTATATACTATATAAACTACATAAATAACACAAAATAAAAATAAAATTAAATTAAATTTTTGAAGAGGATAGAAAAAACACGTCTATCCTCTTTGAATGTTCGCACTCCATCATTTTCCCATAAATACGTTTCATGACAAGAAAACACTAGGTAGTCATAACACTAATTTTGCAAAAAGTGGACATGTCCCCTTCAATACTAAACGTTTCAATTACACTTAGTCAGACAGCATTGAGGTTTACAGAATTGATTAATCAAAATTATTGAAAAATCGAATTGTGCTTATTTCATTTACTTGTATTTTTGTAAGTCAGCTCGAGCTTACTTGAAATTTTGTAAGCGAGAAAACAAATTAAAAAAAAGAGAAAGATGCCATTATGTTAAAAAGTGGTAGTTTGTTTCACGATAAGCAATTAGGTTTGCACGCAAGGTGAATCGCAGCGTTGCCGTATTCATTTTTTTCATAATCTTAATTCTTTTCTAAATAGAAAATGGTATGTTGTAACAAGTGATCTATTTACGTTTCTAATAAACACGCGTGTTGTAATCGCGATTATACAAAAATTAAAAAATGTAGGCTTAGCTGGCATCTCAACAGTGACATTTTTTTTATATTTAGGCGTGTTTTTTGTTGATGTCTCTGTAACCAAAGAAATAATTTAACTGTCAAAATACAGATATGCGTTTTTTTCTAATATCCGAGACCAAATGTTGTTTCTCTGTGTCGTTTTTTTTCGCTTGAATAATTTTCGAATATGTACAATCTTTTTTCTCTGAAAAAAAAAATCGGGTTGTTGTTTGAAAGCAGCGTTTCTTTGTTAAATTCAAACATGTCGACTGTTATTCATTTAGATATATAATTTTGTTTGATTAAATATTCTCACATTTATTTTATATAAAAAGAACATGAATTTTTTTCACAATAAACTGAGATTCTCCGACACTAAAAAAACTGTCATTTATTTTTCTCGGCTACATCAGAGAAAATATTTGTCGGATTTCTACGATATATTATCTATCTGTCCTCTCTTATTTCTCCGACGCAAAAACAAAGCACGCCTATACAATAATAATAAAACGAAGAACGAAAAATACTACACATTAATAATGATCTAGAAGGCTTTGAATAGTATGTAGATTACCTACCGAGGCGGAAAGTATTCCATTCCTATCGAGAGAACTTTAGTTTATCAAGAGGCGTAGCCTTGAGGTTAGTTACTAGTTTTCGAGGCGGGAATGGTACTTTTCGCAGAGGTTTGTATACTATTTTATTTACAATCAGAGGCATTTAATAAAACAAGCAACATTATAACATAAATAAATAAAAACCTATATCTATAATACTATCGTTTATTTTGACGAAATATTAACACTTAGTAGGCGCCGCATAATTATATATCGAATATAAATCGATATTAGAAAGATAGTAGAAACATAAATCGATAGTAGGAAACATTTCCATTCCTTATTAGGCAAAATAACATTTCTGGGCTCGTATTCTTGAAATTCACCGGAAAAAAGTCACAGGTGACTTCCTAGTAAAATACGTCGTTTCAATTGAAAATTTAAACTGCTTTATACTTAAGTCACCGGCGACTTTTTTCGGTGAATTTGAAGAAAATGAGCCCTGTTCGCTGAACGAATTATTGTTTTACTTTTATTGTTCTTATGTCTATCTATTGTAAATGGGATTTTTGTGCGTTTATCTTTTGTAGTCCTATTCTTTATTCCCTGAAAATCGGATAACTACTTTTCGTGGTACTACTTATTTACAGACAGCCATCAACAGCACGGATATGAGGCATTTCTTTCGCTCCAGCTTTGCTTGGGTTGAGACGCCTAAAAAGTTTCGCATCTAGATTTAAATAAATAAAAACGAAATGTCAGTTGTATATTTGTGACAAGAATGGGGCCGGAGTTATCTTTGATTTGAATGGCAAATTAAGCTTTAATTAAGGGTATGCAACCGATAATTATTTATTTGGCATCGCTTTAGTTCCAGCTAAACAACGAAATATATTTATTTCAATCGATCTTGGTCTCGTTAAATTTATTAAAGAATGCTTACGTGCGAACATTTGTATATTTTTCATCCATATTTTGTTTGCTTTTTGTAGCGCATTTACCGCGAGTATTCTCAAATTAATTGATGAAATATTCAAAATCAACACAAATATATACAAAATGCCAAGGATTTGGGTCTGAGAAAATAGGCGCTCTTTCATAATTGTTCAAAATTCCTAATTAGATGGTTCATGAATATGTAGGTAACTGCAGCAGGGAAACTTTCGAATTTTGAAATGAAACTTCCCACACCTATAGAGCCGAATTTGTGCTAATTAGTGCTCAGAGAAAAAAATTAGTGCTAGTCCAGGCACCGAGAAAACAGCAAACAAAAATTCAAGATTTCGCCTGAAAGACAATAAATAAATTCTAAAACCAAACCCCAGTTACAGCAAAAACCGGTAAACATCTGTAAAATAAAGTAATATTTTCAAAAGGTAGATTAATTGAAGAAATTTGTGCTTGGCCTAGAAAAACTAAGTTTTAATATTTTCATTCATAAAATAAAGAAAATCGAAATTATCCTAAATGATATATATTGAATATTGAAAAGAAAAGTATTTAGTTGTTCAATAATATTTTAATTGAACAATATTAAATAAGTAGATAATAAAAAATATCCAAAAATATGTTTAGAAATTATTGAAAAATTCCCTTTCTATCACATAATCGATTCAACATAATCACATACATATAAAAAATAGACTGAATTTCTAATCCACATTTGGCCCAGTTCAATTGAACTTGACGAACGGTTGATTGAACGAATTTCTGACACCAAATGTTCTACAAACCAACAAACTTAGCAGTTCTAATGATATAATCCGATCGGGAATTATCATAACCATCCGAAAACTATGATGGCTGAATTTGTGCTATTCCATATTTGGCCCAATTCCATTGAAAATGAAAAATGGTTGATTGAACGAGTTTATGACACAAATTCATCTACAAACCAACAAACTTAGCAGTTCTAATGATATATTCCGATCAAGAATATTCATAACGATCCGAAAAATGTGGTGGCTGAATTTGTGCTAATCCAGATTTGGCTCAATTCCATTGAACATGAAGAATGGTTGATTGAACGAATTGCTGACACAAAATGTTCTACAAACCAACGAACTTGGCAGTTCTAATGATATATTCCGATCGGGAATATTCATAACCATCCGAAAAATATGGTGGCTGAATTTGTGCTAATCCAGATTTGGCCCAATTCCATTGAATATGAAGAATGGTTGATTGAACGAATTTCTGACACAAAATGTTCTACAAACCAACGAACTTAGCAGTTCTAATGATATTCTCCGATCGGGAATATTCATAACCATCCGTAAATATGGTGGCTGAATTTGTGCTAATCCAGATTTGTCCCAATTCCATTGAACATGAAGAATGGTTGATTGAACGAATTTCTGGAGCAAAATGTTTTAAAGGGTTTTCCATTAAGAGGTTTAATTTTGAATAGCCTGCTATTTGGGCAGCTGTCAATTTTGAAGCTGTCATTGGTACATTATAAATTCATTGGTGGTATAAAATTGGTACATTACACGCTTCAATAACGCATTGAAATGATTAAAATTCACTACAAAAATGGTGAAAATTTTGCAGTCATAGTTCGCAAAACTAAAGCACTTTTTGGTCGTCATGAAGCACCTCCTCGGCCGGCAATAGTGAAACTTGTGGAAAAATATGAGCTGTTGGGACAAGTTAGTGTTGTGAAGGATCGAAATCTTGTGCGTCATTAACAAAAAAACTCAAGCCGGTCGATCACCATAAACGTCGTATCTCCGCTGATTGGGTCCTTCAAATGCATCAAAATTATATGGATTTTCATTGAAAAATCATCTTCAGTTATGAGGCCCATTTTCACCTCGGAGGCTACGTTAATAAGCAGAATTGTCGCATTTGGAGCTCAGAAAATCCAAGAATTATTGTTGAAAAGCCTCTCTTTCCTCAACGTGTTACTGTTTGGTGCGGTTTTTGGGCTGGCGGTGTGATTCGACCCTACTTTTTCGATAAAGAGGCTGGTGCAACTGTTACGGTGAATGGATTGCGCTACCAAGCTATGATTCGTCCCAGGAACTAGACGCAATCAATACGTCGTCCAAATAAACAAAACAGAATGGCAATCCGAATAATACAGCGTGCATTAATCGCTGGAATTATTATTCCGCGTTTCTAAGTACGAAAGCCATTCTACACTCAAATAGGCCGAAAGGTGTCGTAATGGCCATCTTGGGAATATCTTTCTACAGGTATCTGGTGATATGCCCGTACTTAATCCAAGGTGGTAAATACACTGCACCCAGCGCGCTAGAATGAAAAAACCTAAAGATGCCTCACGGGATAACAATCTGGCACAGTGACATTGTTCAATGCCCGATAGTCACCACCCTGTCTCCATTCTCCATTTTTCTTCTGTACTAAATGTAACGGACTGGACCATGCACTTTTGCTAGGCCGACATCTGTCCTGTGCCATCATGTTTTCGAAGTGAATCTTATAGCAATGCTCAGCTTATCCGGAGCTAAACGACGTATTTTATACGCAACTGGAGGGCAGTATAGGACTTAAACAATTTCGGGTTACTTCTTCGAACTTAAATAGTAACTTGATAACAGCCGTATGAATAACTGATTTGTCCAATACTGAAAGGCAGTGGACCTGCGCTACCGCGAGTGAACCAATGGTGAATAACGACGTTAAGGGATCGATGATCCGTCATTTCTGAATATCGACTAATATACCCGTGTACTCTAAAAAATTCAGCCCCAATTATGGGCATAGACACCACAATAAAATTCCACGAAAAGTTCCTGCGGAGACCAATACTCAACGAAAGCACATGTGTTCCGTAAACCTTGATGTGTGTTCCTTTGGCCGTGTATAAATTGAACTTTGGCGCTCGTCGTAAGCAATCATTATTCGTAATTTTTTGACGAAAAATGCAACAAATACCATCCAACAGCCACCGAATTCACCTGATTTGGCTCCCTGTGACTTCTTTCTGTTCAAACGAGTTAAAAAACCATTACGGGGAACGCGTTTCAGCAACCGAGAGGGAATAATGGAAAAATCGCCAACACACACAGAGATAGATGTACTCTTGACTACGTAACTTTTGCAAATGTCAAGCTATGACGCTAAGATTTAGAGGGAATATCAACAACAGATGTACCAACTTAACAAAAAAAACAGAACTCAAATAGGAACAATGGGAGCGCCACACGGTGGTTATTCCGGGAACTTGTTGATCAAGGTAGTATTGCACGAACAATTCATTTCGGTGTAAGTTTCACTATTTGTGTTATATTTGAAGCTATTTGGAAATATTTTGAAGAGCAGAACATTCCTATGCTCGTAAACATTTTTTGAAGCCCGATTGTGTCTCAGCTGTTCGACAAAATGAATGAAACTATTTAAATTATTTGTAGATTGCTTAAAATCATCGTCAATTAGAGTTGCTAAAATAACCTGTGCAAGTGTATCAAACGCGCAAGTGTTTACAGAAACCGTTATTACTCTCCCATTGGTAGATTTGTATCCATTTTTTAATATAGGCAAATCATAATTTAGTTTTGGCACTATACTAAAATTTAACTGAGGGCTTAGTATCGATTGGTCACACCTACGCTCTTTTCGCTTTTGTTTTGTGTTTTTTCCCTTCCAATTCTCCTCGTCGTTGGTTTCTTGCTCAACGTGTTCGGCCATTCTTTGTTTTTTATAACAAGGTTCAGGATTACCTAATTTAGACTTCGCTATAATTAAGGCAGCTGTATCAGCCTCCAACTGCTTTAAAATTAAACTATCAGCTCGAACATGTTTTTGCTTATTCAGAATTTAGCATTTTAATTGCTTGAAGGAGTTTTCCACAGTTGCTGACGAACCACAAGTAATATCCGACTTATATAGTCTTCGCATTACATCACTCCATAAAGAAAGTCTTGTAAATAATTTTATTAAATATTGCTCAGCCTCCAAGCAGCAACGAACATTAATTTCTGCTTCTTTGATCAAGCTGTACAGTAATCTATAATATTCAATATCCAGTGGCTCACATTGATACATTAATCTTCGTTGTCCTCATTATTTACGTACAATTTTTCATGAATATTTTCTTCTGAATCTTGTTCATTCATGATTTCATCGTAAATATTGTGAGTTGTAATTAACATGTTGATTCGTTCTTTGGCATTTGTTGTACAGAGGCATTCGTATTTACTTAAAAGGGTTGTGAATAGATCGGTTATAATTTTTTGAGCTTTCTCAAAGTTCTCACATAAAATGAGACAGCCAATCGCTCGTAAATAAAAATTTCTAGAAGCAACATTCATTTTTTTAAGCACTTTCACTCTTTGGATTGTTTTCAGAAAATGCGCCACATCAAGCCGTATGAATACTTTAGGAAGGCTTTTTACGTTACCATTAAGAGCAGAAATAGAACAAGACAAGTATTCTTTTACTGTTATTGCTGACGTGAATCCTTTAACTACGGCCGCAATTAGTTCAGGTGGTTCATCTAAGTTTATTTCCTTTGGCAATGCAAAATATTTTAACAATGTTTTAAAAAATATGAAGGCAATAAAATCTGCTTCATGATTTGTTGTTATGAAGTGTGCTACGTTAAAACTACGATCATATGATGGTTTTACACATATGACGTGCGGTGACCTGATACTGTGGCATCTATGCTCAATATGATCCTATCATTGGTTTTACAATGTTGGTATAAATCTTCTTGCGCGGTTAACCAATAAACAATATAAAATGTATCAAACCCGATAGTTTTTAAACTGCCGCGATAGCATGAACTTTGATTGAGCAAATGCAGTGATTTAAAAAGTTCGTCGTGAAAGTATTAATTTTTATTAATGCCGTACCGCGATTGTTTACACGCTGAGTACGTCGGTATCATTGGTGATTTAACGTCACCAAATGACATATTTTCCAAAATTAGCTTATCTCGCACAGTCCTGCTACTAAAAACTTGTATAGTTGGTGAGCAATTTCAGCTTTACAGGCTCCATAATATACGGTTGTTTCATTATGAGGCATCGCCGCTGATATGTCGTTGAACGTTATTTTTATGTCGTTCAAATTATTTGCACTGCAAACGTTTACAAAATTATCGCATTCTTTGCACTTGCCTGTGCAATACAATTCTCCTACAACAACTAAAAATGCTTACTAATTAAATACGTGAACCACGAGTAGGCACAATTTCACTCTAATCTTATTTTGATTTAACGTAAAAAAACATAAAAATTGAATAATCCACATCAGTTTGGTTTCTCTATATCGATTTTTGTAAAATATAACGGGGATTTTGAAACTAAGGAAAAAACTAAGGGACCAAAATTTGTATTAAATGTATAAGTTAGCGTCCCATTTTAAGAGTTCAAATTGACTCAGGATTAGCATAAATACATTATTCTTTAACAATTATGAATCATTAAAAGTATAGCCATTAAGGCAAAAGAATTGCCAAAAAACTACAAGCAAATTTTAGTAAAATATTATAAAATAACGAACATTGATAATAAAACATTTTGTGTCAGAAATTCGTTCTTCATGTTCAATTGAATTGGGCCAAATCATGATTAGCACAAATTCAGCCACCACATTTTTCGGATGGTTATTAACATTCCCGACCAGAGTATATCATTAGAACTGCTAAGTTCGTTGGTTTATAGAACATTTTGCTCCAGAAACTCGTTCAATCAACCATTCTTCATGTTCAATAGAATTGGGCCAAATCTGGATTAGCACAAATTCAGCCACCATATTTTTCGGATTGCTATGAATATTTCCGACCAGAGTATATCATTAGAACTGCCAAGTTCGTTGGTTTGTAGAACATTTTGTGTCAGCAATTCATTCAATCAACCATTCTTCATGTTCAATGGAATTGGGCCAAATCTGGATTAGCACAAATTCAGCCACCATATTTTTCGGATGTTTATGAATATTCCCGATCGGAGAATATCATTAGAACTGCCAAGTTCGTTGGTTTGTAGAACACTTTGTGTCATAAATTCGTTCAATCAACCATTTTTCATGTTCAATGTAATTGGGCCAAATCTGGATTAGCACAAATTCAGCCACCATATCTTTCAGATGGTTATGAATATTCCCGATCAGAGTATATCATTAGAGCTGCTCAGTTCGTTGGTTTGTAGAACATTTTGTATCAGAAACTCGTTCAATCAACCATTCTTCATGTTCAATGGAATTGGGCCAAATCTGGATTACCACAAATTCAGCCACCATATTTTTCGGATGGTTATGAATATTATTGATCGGAGTATATCATTAGTATTGCCAGGTTCGTTGGTTTGTAGAACATTTTGTGTCAGCAACTCGTTCAATCAACCATTCTTCATTTTCAATGGAATTGGGCCAAATCTGGATTAGCACAAATTCAGCCACCATATTTTTCGGATGTTTATGAATATTTCCGATCGGAGAATATCATTAGAACTGCCAAGTTCGTTGGTTTATAGAACATTTTGTGTCAGAAATTCGTTCAATCAACCATTCTTCATGTTCAATGGAATTGGGCCAAATCTGGATTAGCACAAATTCAGCCACCATATCTTTCGGATGGTTATGAATATTCCCGATCAGAGAATATCATTAGAACTGCTAAGTTCGTTGGTTTGTAAATCATTTTGTGTCAGAAACTCGTTCAATCAACCATTTTTCATGTTCAATGGAATTGGGCCAAATCTGGATTAGCACAAATTCAGCCACCATATTTTTCGGATGGTTATGAATATGCCCGATCAGAATATATTATTAGAACTGCTAAGTTCGTTGGTTTATAGAACATTTTGCGTCAGAAACTCGTTCAATCAACCATTCTTCATGTTCAATAGAATTGGGCCAAATCTGGACTAGCACAAATTCAGCCACCATATTTTTACCGATGGTTATTAATATTCCCGATCGGAGTATATCATTAGAACTGCCAATTTCGTTGGTTTGTAGAACATTTTGTGTCAGAAATTCGTTCAATCAACCATTCTTCATGTTCAATTGAACTGGGCCAAATCTGGATTATTAATTCAGCCTATTTTTTATATGTCTATGATTATGTTGAATCGATTATGTGATAGAAAGGGAATTTTTCAATAATTTCTAAACATTTTTTTGGATATTTTTTATTATCTACTTATTTAATATTGTTCAATTAAATTATTATTGAACAACTAAATATTTTTTTTTCAATATACATAGTATTATTTAGGGTAATTTCGATTTTCTTTATTTTATGAATGAAAATATTAAAATTTTGTTTTTCTAGTCCAAGCACAAATTTCCACAATAAATCTACCTTTTGAAAATATTACTGTTTTTTACTGATGTTTACCGGTTTTTGCTGTAACTCGGGTTAAGTTTTAGAATTTATTTATTGTCTTTCAGGCGAAATCTTGAATTTTTGTTAGCTGTTTTCTTGGTTCCTGGACTAGCACTAATTTTTCCCTCTGAGCACTAATTAGTACAAATTCGACTCTATCGTTGTGGGAAGTTTCATTTCAAACTTCGAAAGTTTCCCTGCTGCAGTTACCTACATTTCATGAATCCATCACCATACAAAATTTTGAACAATTTTGTCCAAAACCAATCTCCAAAAGTATCGCCCTTATTTTTTCCAACACTGCATCCTGCCACTGTTTTTCTAAAAAATATTTCGAAACGTTTCAATTATTACATTTGCACAATAATGAATTTCGAATAATTTTTGACATTTTATTAGATACAACTACAAAATTGGTATGGTTAAGTAGATAATCGCAACACACAAGTGCACGCTTCATATCTCTTAAACTTTGACATATTTCTTCCAAAAAACTAAGATTAAAAATTATAAATTCTTATCACCAATTGCAATAATTGAACGCTTGGTGTTCTTTTACATATATAGTGGTATCATTATAATTAAGCCACAGAGCAATAAAGCGAAAAGGAAATCGTAATTAAGCAACCGGAACGTAGCCAAAAAAAATTGATTTGCAAAAGAGCATTTATCAAAACCTAGGGCATTTTGTAATTTAATAATTTGAAGGGATGGGAGTAAATCCTACGTGGTTGGAGGTGATGAAAGGTAGTTAAGAATACTCCCAAAGCAGAAGGCTTAACCCTCGGTATAAAAAAGAACAATGGATCACAGCAATGCATCAGTAAGTGTTTGGGGATGCTTCACTTCTCGGGGAATTGGGCTGTCGTCAAAATCGATGGAATTATGGATGTTATGGATTATACGAATTTTCTAAAAGTATGAACGTCGTATTTAGAACGCCAAAAAACCGAAAAAAGAACCGGAATCTATGGGGAGATGTTAAATGAGAAGTCTCACTAAGAAAACTTACAAACAGAGAATATTTATGGGCACAAGAGAAAATATTTATGAGGTTTGGAAGAATATAATACCAACCCAAAATGCCTCTCTTACTAACAGTAAAGGCAGGAGATGAAATGTTATCTTGAAGCAAAAGGGTTTTCCCTAACCAAATATTGGAATTTTTCTAAATAATTTATTTTTAGAAGTAGGTGGCTGAATTAAAATGCCAGCCAAAATTACTACTACTATTTTTTATTTTATTTTTTTTTTTGACAAACTGTGACAACCTGTACATACATATGTAATGTACCTATCAATTATTTAAAATCGATAAAAAAACTAAAATAAAAACCTTACTTGAAATTTTAAAAGTCAAAATATTTGTTCTACTAAATGTGGCTTAATTATAAATGCCACCACTGTAGATGTCATTAGGTTTTCCTCCTTGATACATTTTAATTCACTATTGCCGCACAATAATTTACATATACAACTAATAAATTATCAAGAAAGAAATATTCTAATTGCTTTACGAGATGATAAGAAGAACAATTTTATTATGAAATAAAACAAAACAACCTCTTAGAGCACAAACAAGAACAGTAAATCAATAATCATAAGTGAGTTAACATTAAAAAGAAATTTATAGTGTTGTCAGAATGAAATTGAATACAGTGGTTTGTACAGTGTTTGGATTATTTACGATAGTGAAATGTCGCGAGCTACGGTGTACCGATATTACACAGTCGAATGAATGCTATTGCACATCAAATATCAACCGATATTACAATATTTACACGTTACAGTGTCCAAAAATAAAAACTGTTGCCAACCATCGATTTGAAATGAAAATTTATACAACATTGCATGAAAGTCGTTTTGTGATTAATTGCAATAATAACACATTAAATAAATTAATCGATGCCCCATTAATTTCGCCGAATATTACAAAATTTAAGGAGTTTTTTTTTATTAATTGCTTTAAAAATGATAGTAACACGAGCAGTGATATTACCGACGAATTTAATTTCAGTAATTTCTTAAGTCGTTTTAATTTAAGTTTAAATGGTAAAATGTTACGTTTACGTTTTAATGAATTTTCATTTATCGATGAAAATCAATTTTTCAATAATTTTCATTATCGAAGTTTTCTTTCGGTAGTTATTGAAAATATTGGTTTTTCGGACAGTAATAACAGTGAAAATACATTTTTCAAAAATTATTTATACTTAAGTCGCATTGAATTAATCAATAATTACGCAATTAATTTTAATAATTTCGACCACAATTCAACATTGATAATAGTTGAAATTAAAAAAAATCGCATATTTAATTTAAATCAAATAAATTTAGCGAAATTTTCACGGCTTTATGAATTTCAATTGGTCGATTGTGAAGTATATGGTCATGATTTGATTGCGGCAAACCTATTCAAGAATAATAGTATTTTACTTGATTTGACTATGAAAAATATAACAATCATCGGGAGTGATGATGACGGTAGTAATGAAGTTGTATTCCATGAAGATTTATTGGTCGGGATAACAAGGTTACGCATATTAAGGATATCGGATAATAATGAGCTGTATAAATTGCCGGCTAATTTTTTTAAATCATTGAGTGGCTTATTTGAGGTAGATTTGTCGCGAAATCGATTGCACAGCTTAGATCGTGATATGTTCAAGTATAACTACAGATTGCAACTTTTGAATTTATCGGGAAATAATTTTGCGTTGTTTGACAAGTAAGTTGTTTTTTGTACAATATATCAATTCGATTTTATTATTATTGACTTATTAATTTACATATATTTTGGTACCTACTATTTTGGGCTTATGATCTTATTCACAACAAAGTGTACCAAAAGTGATAGCATATTTAATAATAACAAAATAGCCATTTGGTTCAACAATTTAGCTTATCGCCAGTTCCAGAACATCACCGGAATATCTTTTATAAGCCCAAAATCATCAAAAGACATCATACACAAGAAGAAGATTTTCTTAATCGGATGAACTCCACGGATTAATCTGATTGCTGGATAATTTCTCTTAATTCCACTATTTTGCATTGTGCACTATTAGCTCGTTAATTATAAATTTTAATTGAGCTTTAAAATTTATTTGAATATTGAAAGTTTTGTTGCGAAAGAATATTTATGATTTTTTGTGGCTTTTTATAGACAAAAATATATTAGTAATAATGGCATTCACAAAATTTTTCGATTGGTTAATCAGAAAAAATAAATCTAATCTATCAAAAAAGTACAAATATCAATCCCCACGTACTTACCCCCCAAGAGTTATACAAAGTGTTTTAATCCTCACAAAAATGAGAACCTTCCTTGAGTTCATTATGTTGTTAGTTTGGTTTCGTACTGAAAAGTTTGTCTACTCATTAGGTAGCTACGACCAAACTACAAAAATACAATTCGTACTTAATACAGAGAGTATCAAGTACGAACGTATTGATTCAGTGAATTATATTCACTAAATCATGATTTAGTGAATATAATTCACTAGCTCAATAATATGAATTGTATTTTTGTAGTTTGGTCGTAGCTTCCTAATGAGTAAACCAACTTTTCAGTACGAAACCAAACTAACAACATAATGAACTCAAGGAAGGTTCTTATTTTTGTAAGGGTCAATATACTTTCTATAACTCTTTGGGTAAAGAACGGGGCGATTAATATTTCTACATTTGTGGATATATATTGTTTGGTAGCAGTATATAAAATACTCAAACATTCGAAAACTTTTATTGGTCGTGTGTTGCACATATTGAATTTGCTCCTTCGAACTGGATCGGTGGAGGCAAAATAGTTAAGTGAAAATCAATGATCCAGAGCTATGAGAAATTAGCTTGTAATTTTAATTACGAAACAGTGATTGCTTAATAATTATTAATTAGCAGCCATTTGCAATAATAATTAGTATTGGGTTTTGCGAATCAACGTGGATACACCATCTTTCGGTAGAATTTAGCGTCGTACAATTCTAGAAAGATCTTACAACAGCGAGTTAATTCCAGTGAGGGAGTAACAGATCAGTCGAATTATTAACAACATCTGTATCAGCAGCGAATTAGTCGAGATTATACACAACGGTAAAATTATAGCAGCGAGATTTATTACAATTCTGGTTAACAGTTTGGAGAACACATCGAATATCTAATTAGAATTAAGGTTTTGGGATATATTTCTCAGGATCCTGTTTCATCGTAGGCGAATCAATTCAAAGAACTAATTACACGTTAGTGAAACTAAACCTAATCATAGCAAAGCATTTGTTTCAGAATAGTGTAACCTTCGTCGTCGTTGTATTTCGGGTTGAAATTGATTCAAATAAAGCGAATTATTAATTCTCTTTCATTCTCTTCAAGCGAATTATTGATATTTGTGTAGTGAACGATGATTTGAGTGTGATTATTTAACATGGCCGATAAAGATATTATTAAAGAATGCGTCGCAAGAAAAGGACTTGCGACGGGAAGTATTAAGCGAATGATGATATTCGCTGACAAAATTACGGAGAGAACATCGGATTCGGATATTTCATCAAGGAATGTGAGACAATGTTAAGCAAATCCGAAGTGCCATCAGAAATAGCGGAAATCGAAACAAAATACTTAGGTGTAAAAGCCAAATTTGTAGAGTCAGTAGTAGCGCCACATCAACGTAAACAACCAAGTCAGATTGAAACGGTGATGGCTCGATTATTGAAGGGGCAAAATGAGTTTTTATCAAACGTTTCGTCATCATTTACCATTGCTCATTGAATCAAAGCATACACTATACGACGGAAGAACCACATAATTTTATACGGTTGGCAAATCTAAATTTGCCAAAATTCATAGGTAAATATGAAAATTTCCCAAGCTTTAAAGATCTATACGTGGCATCTGTACATACTAAATTGGGTTTTAGTGATGCCCAAAAATTGCAATAGTTAAAAACATGACTTGAGGGTGAGGCAGCGGATTTAATTAAACATATACCAGTATCTGAGGCAAATTATACACAGGCATGGGCTAAGCAACGCGAGAGATATGATAAACGAAAATATGTGTTAAACCCATTAATTAAATCATTTTTAGAGTTACCAACGATGCAAGACGGTCCGTGAAAAACTGAGAAATCTGTGCAATGTTTCCGGCGATGTACATAGAGAGATACAAGCTTTAGGTGGTGAAGCTACAGGAATAGATCCGTGGCTAACATACATGCTACTACAAAAAATGGATGCAGGCACTAAAGAGGTTCGGGCCATAAGTAATACAACATCAAAACCAAGAAACATAATTCAATGTATTTACTGTAAAGAATCGCATCGAATTTACGAATGTGATAAATTCAAAGGACTAGAAAATAATCGACGTAGAGAACAAGCCGCAAAACTAAGGATCTGCTTTAATTGTTTATCAACGCGCCTTATAGCAAGTCAATGTCCAAGCACCATGAGCTGTTTCAAGTGTCATCGTCACCATCGTAGTCTTCTCCATGATAGTACAGTAGCCAATTCAGTAGTGATTTCAGCCAATACACCAACAATACCAGTAGTGGAAGCAAAGGTAAGTACAAGTGTAGCGAACAGACGTTTACAAATACATGCAGTGCTGGAACCACAATATTGCCAACTGCTATTATCAACGTTAAGGATCAGTTTGGTCAAATTAAGTCGTATAGATTATTATTAGATTCAGGGTCGCAGACCTCATTCATATCTCAACCATGTGAAACGTTTAGGCCTTAAACGTGAGGAATTTCAAATTCGTGTGGAAGGTCTGGCGACTTCAAATGTGTCTACAATTGGTAGTGCAAAATTGACTACATATTCTCGGTTCGATATATCTCAATTTTTAAAGATCAAAGTATACATAGTACAGAAAATCACGACTCTACCAGCTAATGATGAAATTAAACGTATACAAATCCCTCAGAATTCAGAAAGGCAGTTAGCAGATTCAACGTCAGTGCGAAAGGAAATCGATATTTTATTGAGTGCTGACTATTTCTTTTATGTTTTGAGATGCAAACGTGTTCAATTCGCAACTAATATATTCGCCCATGATATCCCATGTTTGGATACGTGCTCGGCGGTGGACCACAGGAAAATTCTACGAGTAACATATTACCAGTTAAAATGTTTAATGTGATAATTAGAGATGAACAATGTCTAGAGAAAATAATGAGAAAATTTTGGGAGTAGAAAAAGTGTGTAAAGATAACTCAATTAGACGTTTTTTGTTCTGAAAAATTATGTTTCAGAATTATGCTACTTCAACCAAGGGATATCATCTGAAAAATCGATTTACAGCACAACCGTGAACAAAAAAACCCCGTAATCAGAAAAAATGGTGTGTAGAAATGAATGGCTGGCTGAACTGTGATTGTGCTGTTTTTAATTAAACCATTCAACATTTTTGAAATGTTCTATTATGAATGAGCTTATGCTCAAGATAGAGTATGCCAAAAGTAAGGTAAATTTATTTGTAAATAAAATAAAGATGCACCCATATACTCATGGATACCAGAAGAGCAAGTATACGAAGATATTTTTAAATCAACCTGCATCAGAAACAAAGGTGGTTGGTATATCGTACAACTACCGATGAAAGAGGATTGTCCACCGCTTGGTTAGTCGTATTCAGTTGCTTTGCAGCGGATATTTGTATTGGAGAGAAAGTTCAGGCGTCAACCAGAATTTTGGCCAGCTATATAAAAATTCATGGAAAAGTACATTCAACTTCGGCATATGAGGAAGCTATCGGACAATGAAGAATGAATTCCTCAGCATGGAGTTCTGAAGGAGAATAGTTCAACTACAAAGTTACGAGTGGTGTTCGACGGTTCACCAGCGACATCTTCGGGAATATCACTGAACGACAAATTACTAGTGGGACCTTCACTGCAGAATACGCTTTGGACAATTCTATTGCGGTTTCGATCATTTAAGGTAGCCATTTGTATCTAGATTGAAAAAATCTATCGGCAAATCTTAGTTGATCCCAACCATACATCATTTCAAAGAATTTTATGGCGTGACTCTCCTACTGAACCACTAAGCCTATATGAGTTACTGTCGGTAACGTACGAAACGTCGTCCGCACCGTTTTTACCAATACGCGTCTTATTTCAAATCGGAGAAGAGTACAAGAGATATTATCAAACGAAATTTCTACGTTGATAACTTGTTAACAGGTGCCGATGGTGAACAACAAGCTGCAAAATTGAAACACAACTTATCAAAGCTTCTAGCTCAACGGGGATTTTGGTTGAGGAAATGGCGATCAAACATACAAACTCTGAACGTTGTGAACGATTTGACACAACTTATCGAGGATGGAAACGTATCCCGAATGTTAGGACTCCATTGAAGTCAAAAAAGTGATGATTTCATGATCAATGATCTAGAGATGCCGTTCGATTCATGCACTAAACGTATGTGTTATCAATTGCGTCTAAAATTGTCGATCCTTTGGGATTATTGCTTCTGTTTACTGTTAAAAACAAAATATTTATGCTGAGTTTATGTGGCCACATAATGATACTTGGGATGAGCCTTTGGATGCAGATCTAAGTGAGACATGGAGGGGCATGTATGATTAGTTTAGGTTTCTGGGTAACGTGAGGGTGTATCGGTTTAGCGGCAGTGTTTCGAATGAAATTCAATTACATGGGTTCAGTGACTCGAGTGAAGTTGCATATTCCTTTGCAGTATATGTTAGAGTGAAAGAGAATGACAAATAGGTAGTTAATCTACTTACAGCAAAGGGCAAAGTCGTACAAATTGCCTAAGTTAGTTTGCCGAGGTTGGAGTTTTGTGGCGCGAATCTCTTGGCGAAATTATTATCGAAGGTGCTAAATGCATATTCGCTTACGAATG
The DNA here is from genome assembly GCA_958295665.1 of Tipula vernalis. Lineage (NCBI taxonomy): Eukaryota > Metazoa > Arthropoda > Insecta > Diptera > Tipulidae > Tipula > Tipula vernalis. Next base: position 261,945,650 of record OY282560.1, read on the forward strand.
TACCTATTTGGGCATGAACCTACTCCATGGTCGTGCTGTCATGGTTATCAAATCATCCTAGAAAGTGGAAACCATTTGTCGCTGCAAGCACCGATGGAAAAAATAGTGGTCAAGAAAAAAAAAAATTAAACAAAATATATTGTTACGGTGACACCTGGGATGTAATAGTATAAGTTGAATTATGTTTACTGTAACTAAAACGAAAGTTTGGTTTTTGGTAAGCAAAAGTATAAGGATTAAAAAGTGAATTAAATGAGAATTAAAAAATGAATTAGTGAGATTTAAACAGTGAATAGAGAGAGGAGTAAAATTGTGCGAAAATAATAAAAAGTGACATTGTGAATTAATGGTACATATTTATAGTCTGTTGAACTAATTTTTGGTGTTAAATAAATAAATTCGTTGGTATTAACTGAAAGTGTTTTGTTTTATTCACAAAGTGATACACAAACCTTGCTTGACAAGGCGAAAACGTAACAATATACTATGTCGACTATTTAGGTCTCTCTGGAACTGGGTTTAGTCTTTAATACTAACATACCTTTCCTTTTCTTCGGTACAAGGCTGTACAGAGGCGTCATCCGGGAGTCTACCTTAGTTTTGGCCGTACATTCTGATCAATCAATTAATCAATTAGTAAAATGGTTTTGTACTGTATTAGTAGTAGTACAAGAAGAATTGGTTCATTTGTAGTTCGTTTATGTAACGTATTTTGTGAATTCGTAAAATCTTTTAGCGGGGTATTTTTATTTTCGCTATTGTGGGAGTTGGGATAAAAATGTATTTGTGTCATGTTAAAAAATATAATTTTCGTAATGATATCGGTTTTTATTAATCGCATTTTTTGTTTAGAGGGTATGCAGTTAAAATTTTTTAATTAATTCTGTGAAAAAAATTCTTTAGGATAAAAATTCTTCAGTTATGTCGACGAAATTTTTTAGACATAAATTTTATGTTGCATTTTTATTTACAACCTTAATTTTTTCACCAATTAAATTTTGAGAAAACATGGCAAATTCTTAGCAAATGTGTTACTTTAATGCAGGATTTGCATTTTATTTGATTTGCACAAATAGAAAAAATATATATTTTTAATAGAAAATATATCACATATTGCTATCAACTTTAGCAACATATCGCACAAGAGAACGGCGCGAGTTTCTCTTGAAATGTTTAAAAAGGGAGGCAAAAATGATTTTGAAAAAGTTAAGCCTACGGGAAAACCAGAAAATTTGCATTCACAATTTTTGCTTTATTTTAGATAAATTCTTACAGACGTTGATATGTTGGAGTATTCAACACGGCTTGTCATTTAAAAAATTCGGAAAATGTTAATTGGCTTCAAAAATTGAATTTCCGTTTTCTGTTATTTCTAAAAAATAGTATTGTACATTGCTAAATTCGATTAAAATCCAGAAGGTTTTGGCTGGAATAAAGCAGAAATTTTGCAATTATTGGGAAAAAACCAGGGCTAGAAACCAATTTCTATATTAGATTGGTTTGGTTTTTGTTTTATTTTTTTGACTGATAAATTTTGGTTTTGGTTTTATAAATTTTCGAATTTTGGTGTTGGTATTGGTTTTATAAATTTTTGAATTTTGGTTTTGGTTTTAAAAAATTTTATTTTGGTATTGGTTTCGGTTTTGTAAAAATGAAATATAAATTTAAATTTAATTCAATAAAAGTTTAAATAGACTTTTTTTATTAGTTAAAAACAAAAATAAATTATGTTACCTCCAAACATAAAAATAATTAATAAAAAGTAAAATTCAAAAAAATAAAAATAAAATAAACAACAAAATGCCTGTTAATTAATTAGTTAATTAACTTAACTTGATGAATAGAATATCTTCAAGCATATCCTCGCTTAAACTACCCCTGCTATCTGCTAAAATGAATTTCAATGTTGAAAACGCTCGCTCTACCGACACTTTCGTTGCAGGGACTGCAAATAAAATGTTGGCTAAATCAGATAATTCTCCATATAATTAATTATTTTGCCAATATTGACATTGGCATATGGCATATGGCAATTATTTTTAACGATTGAACTACATCTGAGATAATTCTCTTTCTTTTGTAAAAATTAACTCGTCCATCTCATCTAAATCATTTTCTGAATAAATTGCTTCTTTATCAGATAAATTAATTGTTCGATTTTGATTGTTCTCTTTTGGCAAGGATGAGCTTGGAAATGAATTCGTATCTTTTGACACTTTATGTTGAGTAAAATTTAATATAAAGTTATGTATTTTACATATGTGATCTTTTGCTGATTCCTTCTGATCATGTGTTAATGGTATTTGGTGTTGTGGGTCCAAGTAAATACATGCTAACATTGTATCACTATTCAATAGTTTTACAGTTCTCACATTCAAGCAATTCTCAAATATGTTTGAATATGAATTATTTAATTTTTTAATTGCCAATTTGCATTTGGTGATAACATTAAAAAAATCACTCATAGTAAGTTGCTCATTTTGCAAATTCAAACTTGCTTCATGAGCCGGAGTTAACGCTGCCACCAATTTTATAATTTTACTCCTGTTTTCATCTGAAACTTTCAACTCCGGGATTGCTTCTTGGTAGTCACTGCAAAAGGTTTTTAAATTAATTAAGCTGGTTATCATTTTTAATGTAGAATTCCAACGGGTTGGGAAATGTTAAACTGGCTTTTTCAATCCAATTCGTTTTATTATTGCTAATATTGATGGATTTCTTAATTTCTTAATACCGAAAACACAACTACGCAATTACATTCTGTAAATTCGCTTTTTTAAAAAAATCACCTATTGCCAGTTGAAGAGTGTGAGCTGCACAATGTATTAATACAATAAATTCTTTGTTGAGACGAGTAATTTCTGTTTCTAAATCTTCAAATTGATAGTCATATAGCTCCACATCAATTTCTTCTTGAATTTCGGTTTCGATAACAACATCACTACTGTCATCTTCATTATCTAATTCTATATAGTCTTTTATATTTGATAAGGAAGGTGTTGATGAACATATCTGAACATTTTTTAATAGTTCACCAGTTTTTATTATGTTTGCACCGTTGTCTGAAGTGAAACTATAAATTTGTTTAATGTCAATACCGTATTTATTTAAAACATATAAAATTTGTCTGAGTAGGTATCCAGCGGTATGTTTGTGTTTTAGTTCTAACATGGCAAGTGTATTAATTTTAATTTAACCGCTATCATATATTGTACATTAACTCCTAATATTGACCTATCCAGTCTCGATGCTCCGTCTACTTTAATGGAAATAATTTTTCCCTTTAATTTAATTTTTAACAGGTTACGGAGTTCGTCTGCTTGACTTTTAATTAACTCTTTAATATTGTGTCTGTTAATTACAATTTTCTCTCCAAATGAATTTAATATTGGGTCGATGATTTTACGAAAGCCACTGTCTTCGACAGCGAATAGCGGTCTACCAATTTTTGTCACCATTTCAACACAAGCATTTTGCAACTCTTTTGGCGTAATTTTTACTGATTGCACTTTTTTACGTGTAATTACATAATTATTAAGGGTGGGTTGGTTATTTTCAGTCTCTTTTCTTCTTTCTCTATCTAAGTTTTTATAAATATCAGGATGTTTTACTTTTAAATGGCGCATCAAATTTTCTGCGTGGTTACTATTGAGCTCAATATCACATGAATCACATTTGTTAGTTTTTTTTTCTGACGAGTATTTAAAATAACCATAAACTTCGTGTTTCCTTTTAGAGCTCAATTCGGAGTTTTCCTCTACATCTAAAATTAAATTAAAGTAAATTACGTGCAAAATATATAATAAGATCTTTACTAAAATTGCTGTATCTTGGAAAATAAGATTACCTCATTAAAGATTTTTCTGTTTTATGATTTATATTTTCCCGAAAAATTTGTGTGTACTTTGACAAGTAAAAGTCAATGTTTTTTTAGGTTAGGAGTTTTTACTATTAAGAGAAGGAAGTACTAGATCAGTGTGATTTTCCCAATAAACACATATTCACGTAACACTTAACAGTACATAACATACTTAGTAAATTAGTTAGTTTTTTTTTTTAAATTTTGGTTTTGGTTTTTTGATTTTAAAATTTGGTAATTTGGTTTTGGTTTTTTTGATTTTAAAATTTGGTTTTGGTTTCAAAAATATTTTGTGATTTTATGGTTTTTGTGGTTTTGGTTTTGCAAAACCGGTTTCCAGCCCTGGAAAAAACCAACTGCGATTTTTTTCTTCGTTTTTCACTTGTACTGATAAACTTTTAGGTGAAAATAAAAATGATGCAAAATTGGCTGCTACTTCAAAAATTAGCTCACAGAAGAAATAACAAATTGAAATATATACATTGTTTACGTGTTTAAGCTCGCTGTCTCATTTTCGCTCATTCGTTTTTATTTATATTTATAGACCCTCTTTTTTTGAAGTTTTTTGTTATTCTACTTGTGAGTTAAATTTTGAAGTAAAGGTAAAATTTATTTTGAAATGAATTACATATAATGAATTATTTTAAAAGAATTATATCATTTCTACTGATGGTTCCACTTCCACCAAAAATACTTCAAGTTGGAATTTGGTGAATTGCGAGTTTGTGTTAAATTGAAAAATGCTTTGTTAACCTTGCAGGCACAGATCAAAGAAATTGAATTGCTCGTGAGCATACTGCTGATAGTTGTACCGCAAATGTTTCAAGTTGAAAAGAACCTATAAATATAATTAAAAATAAATAAAACTAGATAAAGTGTTCAAATTTGAGATATCTTAGAGTACCATGTGTTATTTGACAAATGATAAGTTCAAATATTCTGGAGTGAACAATGTGTTTTCATTATTAAAACTTATTTTAAATCAAAATGGCAATGCAATTACTATAAATGAGATGATTAAAAACTTTTTGTGGAGTCAATTGGAAGATATTGATTTGCAAAATATATGGTTTCACATGCCACACAGCAGCGGAATCAATCGATCTTTTGAAATTAAAGTTTAATAATGGAATAATTTCTCGAAGAGCACACGCGAATTGGTCACCAAGATCTGGCGATTTAACGCCACTGGACTTCTTCTTATGGGGTTTGTTATAAAGCAGATAATTGAAGTAATTTAAATCTGATTAAATAATTTGATTTAGATCAGACAAACCCTGCTTTAATCGTGTTATCATCACTTAATATGTTTCATTAATGTTTCACCAAAAACTAGACTTTAATCAATAATTAACAATATTTCTCTAAAATGTCTAATTATCATAATACAGGAATAACATAAATGGTTCGTTTTTGAACCGCAAAACTGATTCGTTTTCGAAATATTATATGAAGAGAATTTTTCGTGTATGATTCGTTAACGCCCCAATATCATATATGATTCGTAAACGAACCTTATTTAGACGAAAAATGGAGAAGACATAAAATTACGTATTTTCAAGCAATACAAAATATGCCTGCGTGAAGAAGCGTGGAAATCGCGCATAGGCATTTCTTTACCCCAACACAAAGAGTTTGCCTTAAATTTTGCATAACAAACGAAATTTCTTGTGTTGATGCGAAAAAAGTGACCGGAATTATGGACAAAATCTGGGAAGGACTTTCAGGAAAGGGCCTATAAAAAAGGTTTCAATAATTGGAAAAACGCTGGCATTTGTGTATATCCTTGAATAAGGAATACTTTGAGGCGACAAAATAAATTTTTATGATTGAACTTAAGATTTGTGTTTTATTTAACAATTCCCGGTACTTTTTTGACAGAATGTAAAATTGCTTTTTCTTGATAGAACTTAAATTTTTATTTTGCCAGTTATTTCGATCATCTAAATGTTTTAATTAAATTTACATATTGTGATGGTTATCGCCATCAGGTACTTCATACAACAAGTTTACGTTATGAACAGCGATAGCTCAGACAGTTGGCGCATAGTATGAACATATAAAGGTCGATGGTTCGATGCTAGCCCATGTTTTTATTATAATTATTTATTATGGACATCGAAATATGTTTATACATCAACGCACCAATTCATAATGATCTAGTAAAAACAAGTACAGCCGAAATATAGCGTACAAAGGGAGGCGTGGCTTAGTGATTAATGATTAAAATGAACAACAACATAAATCCATACACATGGCCCGTCGACAATAATGAATGATGATGATTATGACAAGCCATAAACGATATTTCCAGATGATTATGGGTTATAAACAGAATACACAAAAATGAAGATAATTTATGATACACAATAAAGGAAATTTCGAGAGCAGTATCAAATCAAACTGGTATATAAACACGACCGATGGAAAGCAGAAACAGTTTTTGGTTTACTTTAAATCGTGTAACAAGTGAAATAAATCTGTTGTCGTAGCTCCCCACCAGTGGCAAGCTGACAGATTTAAATAAGCAAAATAAAAGCCAATATTAAAGTGTATAAAAGTAAAGTGAAATAAAGTGAAGAAGTGACATAAAAATACACAGTGTTTTTAATTGCAAAATCCAGACGAAGTCAGAACCCCAATTCGTAACAATATTCACAAATATACGTAGACTGGGCCGCAAATGTTAAAATTTAAAAAAGACGTTTGGTGAAAAATACGTCAAATCATAATTTAAAAATGGTACCATCTTTCATTTCTCCTTTTTAAAAATAGCCGTTGAAACGTTCTTTTTGAATTTTTTCCGATGTGGTTGTTTTTTTTTTAATCTTTTCCCCATTTAGTACTATTAAACATATTAAAAAATCAGCATATCATCTCGTTTTGTTTTCTTGCCAAATAGGTTTAAGTATGGCAATTTACCCTTTTTGTGAGTAAAAAAAATCAAATTTTTATTTTCTGAAAGCCTTTTGTAATGGCTAACATCCTAAAGAAATCATTTAAACAACCCATTGTTGAGTACAACAATTAGTAAAATGAAAACTAAAATTTTGGTATGAGTCATACATTTTATTAGGTTCTACCCCTCTGATATCCTACGCCTCTTTAAATATTTTTGGAGCTGCTTTTAAAAACAAATCTAATAAAAGGTACACTGTTATTATAAAACAGGTATACTCTTTTGGGTATAAATTAGTGTCAAAATTAATATTTCAACTAGTTTAATTTTTCAAGTTGTGTATGAAGAGATATTGATTTAAACAAACTAAAAAGAACAAAAATTAAGTTTATTTTAATAAGTGATAGTATAATAATGAGTGACTATAAAAAGTGTAGTAAGCTGTTTTCTGAGTCGAACTGTTCGAAAAATTGTATTATTGATAATATTAAAATCATTCTGCCGACTTCGACTAAAACAATTACAAATTGGTGGTACATCCTGCTATTTCAACATCACTGCTAAACTTCGAAAAATTGAAATCGAGGCATCACCGATTCCTTGTTTATCTAATTCACCTGTTACCTCGGGAAACGGATCAACACTCAAAAAAGATGGTTCTTCGAGTAGAAGTGAGAGCGAGGAGTGCGAATTAAAAAATGTGATCGTTCTTGCGAGATTGGCAAATCCCTCATATATCCGAGTAAATTGGGATCCAGTAAATATAAACAGAAGAAATTATTCGATTTAACTGCCATATTGCCATTATCATTAACATCTTTGGTACCTGGCATCGAGCTCCTTGCGACTCCCTCACTGGAGAAGGCCCATCTTTTTGATCAATTCACAGATCAACTGAAAAGCAAGTTTAAACAATTGGAGAAAGATTGTGATAAGATACAGCTGCTGACTATAATGCCGAAATTACTAACCGAACAAATCATGAAATATGTCAACACTACTCAACATAAAATGTGAACAGCTAAACATATTCAACACAAAAACGGCCCACTGAACCTACCGGTAACAAAAGCTCGAGAATATATAAGAGATCAAATCATTATTATAACGATGATGATGTCAGGTGTATAATGCCTGGAAAGAACGATTGTTTAAATATTGAAAAAGTTAAAGTACAAAAACGTCTAATGATGACACGAAATATCAGGATGATGATTAAAAAAAATTAAGTTTTCTAAATTTTTTCTGGTAGGTCCTTAAAACTGTATGGTACCAGGCAGCAGTGGAACGCATACAGTTTCCGTTTATATAACACATCAAAACGTAAAATTAATTATTTATGGAAACAAGGTAGACACTGTTACCCATGGAACGATATCGCACTAAAAGGACTGTATTTCATCTACATTATGCGCGGACCCAATATCAACATGTTACCTTCTGCAATGCGAGAAATGCCCTGGATTGGATAATTTTCAAGATTATTTAAAAAACGCATTTTTAGACAATAATTGCGAGGATGTTGAATTATCGTTCAGTCAGTGGATCTTAACCGATCGATGTAACTTAGAAAATTATTCGAAGCCACTAGATGACTTTTTGGGTTATTTCTTAATTAAGCTGAAAAATCTGATTCCTCATTGCTTCATTTCACTATAACAATCTAGCTTCATAAAAACAAAAAGTTCGGTCTGAAGTAGTTTTTTCTTATGGCTATGCAGAAAATTACGCAAAATGCAGCACAAGGGTTTCATTGGATCAACAAACAAGCGACTATTTATCCATTTGTAATTTACAAAAAAGTAGGAGAAAAATTGCTACACTATAGCTTCATTATAATATCAGATTGCCTTTACCATGAAACTACTGAAGTTTTTGAAAAATAAAACTCCTGATGTACGTACAATTTAATATATGACTGTTGTGAAGTAACACATTGTAAAAAAAACTTATGAATAGCACAAAGAGGATCTCGGGGCCGATTGTGAGTGGCATTTTCACCCAACAGCTCATGGAAATGGTACGTGCGATAGATTAAGAGGTACTATGAAAAGAATGGCGTCCAGAACCAGTCTTAACAACGAATACGATGGTATCATTCATAACATAAAAACCTTGAAGACTGATACGATTTTTAGATTTGGTTCAGATGCTGAGTAGAAGTCCGAATATACCCAACAAACTAGTAGATTCGAGAAATTAAAAACAATAAAGGGAACTCGCAATTTTCACGCAGTCATTCAAAGGAAGGCTTCCATTTTAAAAAAAATTGAAAAAATTAATTTTATATAAAATTTAAATTGTAGCTGTAAATATTTTCAAATTTTTGGCTTTATTTTGTAATAAAATATTTGTTATCAATAATTTTTGCTTTAAATTTCATTTTGAGATAAAAAAAAATTTTAGATTGTAATACATAAACGTAAGAAACCGAAAACGAGATTATATGCTAATTTTTTATTATGTCTAAAATGGGGAAAAAGATAATAAAAACCACATGGGAGACAATTAAAAAATAACGTTTCAATGGCCATTTTGAAAAAGAGGAAATTAAAGCAGGTACCATTTTTTAAATTATTTTATATTCCCTATTCATTTTCTTTAAAACGTGCCCAAATTTATAATTTTTGGATAACCAGTTTTTTTTTTCTGTAGCAATAAATACGACACCCTGTATCTTAAATAATAACAAAAACAAATATTTTTTTACTCAGTGCTACACATTCCAAGTATAAAAAGCATCAAATTCAAACATTACTCGCAGTCCAATATAACGAATTTGTGATTTCACGTATTTTTTTCCATTTAAAGGAAAATAGTGCCATTAAAGATGATCGAAAAGATCGAAAATATTACAAAATAAAAGTTTAAGTTTCACCAAGAAAAGCTATTTTAGTGCGAGTGTGACAGCATAACATATTACTCTCTACGGATTCGCTCTAGTTTTGAGTAGCATCGTGTTCACTCTAGTATATTTTTACGTTTTTGACTTGTCAATCAAGGTTCGTATCACTGGATTGTGAGTAAAACGAAACACTTCAGTTTAACACAAACGAATTTATTTATTTAGCACCAAAAATTAATTCAACACAATTATAACAATAATAATTCACAAAATCACTTTATTTAATTTCCGCACAAATTTTATTGATCACTTTTACTTTTTATAGCTCACTAATTCACTTTTTAAATTTCTTTTAATTCACTTTTTAATCCTTATACTTTTGCTTACAAAAAAGTAATAATCCAATTCGACTTCGTTCGCCTTTTTATAAACACAAACCAAACTTTTAGAAATTTCATGACTTTTCCAGTAAGAATAGTCTAGATACATTTACAACAGTTTTATCATGGAAAATTCCATTTTAGTACAGTAAAACATTGAGCTATTAATTTAACTTATTCTATTAAAAAGTAGGTGTCCCGTAACACTACTCCTCACCTAGGCCTGTTCGTCCCGAACAGGATCCAAATCACCTCCTCTGTACAGGACAAAGCTGTCTAAAAGCACCACCTTTCTTTCGTTGCGGGTTGGGAAACCATACCAATTGCCCTTTCTGAAATCCTTCGTTATTTTCACGTATGTCATATCGAGATTTTATCCAGTCGCCCGGCACACACACTTCTCTTCACACAACCAGGCACTTTTTATCCAGTAACAGTTTCACCTAATGTTATTTATTGGTTTCCTCCACAATTGATTCTGACTTTGATAGTGCCTGTTCGCAATGGCTGACTGTTAACCGCCTTACTGTGCCATCCATACTGTTCAATTTAAGTGACAGCTCGGTCTTATCGCTACTCAATACCCCTAGTTCAAAATCCAACACGAAGCCATTCACCCTCATGAAGTCCATCCCCAAAATGACTTCGTCTATAATATCTGTGACCAGGGCAGCAATTTTGGTCGCAATTTGAGGATTGAGTTGAGAATTACAGGAATGCAATAGTATTGGTAAATTGTATTAGTGTCCAAAGAATAGATAAAAATAGAGAACAAACATTTGGAAAATAAAAAAACTCTGTAAAATTTAAAACTAATAGAATGGTAAATTGGATAATAATTAAAAATGTAAAATAAGCCAGAAAAAAATTTATAAACTATAATTTTATTAATAATTTTAAATTAAGAAAAATCACACGACGTACATCTTGCCTTTCCTGCGCTTGAATTATCACTAACAAAATCATTAATTTACTTCTTATATTTTTCACATTATCCCTCAAGATATACAGAAAATAAAGGTATAATATTGCGCATGCTGTTGCTATCCTTTTTTCGCCATTTGACGTAACGGGTAGACAAAAATGCGGATATTAATAATATTTTTATTCATTTTTTAAATAAATGGAAAATAAATGAATTTTTTTTTATTCTTCCATTAATTGTTTTTCGACTTTATGTTAAAATTAAACATTTCAATTTTTATTTTAGTTATATACTGCAATACTTTTGGAATTAAATCGCGAGAAGAGGCATGTTTTAATATTCGTGTCTAGAGCAGACTGTTTGAGCACATTGCATAACAAGTTTCGGAATTTATGAGTACAATTTTTTTGTTAAATGCAGAGAACGTTTAGATTTTAATTATTTAATTCAAAAATTTTGGAGTGTTCGATTTTAAATATACTAAATTTGAATATTTCCTATTGCAACAAAACTATCAATTGTATTTTTGATAAGAACACATATAGAACACTAAACAGTGAATGGGTGTTTTGATTTATTTATAGCGAAAACCATAAGATAATAAATGAAGTAATCCAGAGATTTAATTCTAGATTATAGTTTTATTTAATTTCCTTTTTTTCAAATTTATATTTTCTATAACCTGGGCGTTTAATAACAGAAGTTTAAAAAAACATTTTACACCTAAAAAACAATTTTTTTATTTTTAAATCTAATTCGACTTCGTTTGAATATGATATTAAGTTTTTTATGTAGTTTCTTCCAACTTTTAATATCGTCGAATTACTTTTGTTGAAGATACTCTAATCCTCTAACTTTTTTAAATTTTGAGTACATAACCTAAAAAAATAAAAATTTTAATAATTGGTACGGAACGTACATATGTTCAAATGACCAAATCATTTAATAATTTAATTGTTTTATGTTATGTACTCATAATTTTGTCTACCCTTTTTTCCATTTATCTTAGACATTATATACTCAAAGGAATTATTTCTCAAATATTTGGATAATAAAACAAATATAAAGCACAAAAAGGGTCGACTAAACAATCATTATCAATTGTAAATACGGTTTGTTAAAAAAAATTACAATTATTCTTGATTTATTTAAAAAATTAATCAAAAAACCGCCAAACTTAATATAAATATCTGCTTTTTTTTCTACACGTGACGTGATGTGCAAAGATAGACGAAAAGAGACACGGGAATATACTATCTCTTTTTTATGTATATCTTGCTTATTCGATGTTAAACAAAAAACCTTTTGCCATGTTAAACCACCCATTCCACACGAGTCGCGCTTACGCTGTTGCATTTCTTCGTCTCTTACCTCTTTGCACTGTTTTTCCATTTAAACTAAATTTTGTTTGTAGGCAAAAATAGTGTAAAGAGGTAAGAGACGAAGAAATGCAACAGCGTAAGTGCGACTCGTGTGGAATGGGTGAAAAAGAAACAATAAAAATCGCACATTTGACAGTGTCAAATTGGAGTTTTTTTTCAATCTTCTGTTTAACATGATGCAAATAAGAGAGATAAAATGAAATAAAAAGAAGGATATAAAATATAACGTGGAAAATATAATAAGTAAATTATTTGGCTTAGTGTTAATTCAAGCGCAGGAAAGGGAAGATTTACGTCGTGTGATTTTTCATCATTTAAAATTAGTAATAAAATTATAGTTTATAAATATTTTTCTGACTTATTTTTCATTTTTAGTTAATATTTATTTATCTTTAAATCATTCTTCAATTAACAATTTTATCAGTTTTAAATTTCGCAGAAAATTACTGGAAATAAAAATATGTACAACCTTTCGTGCGCATGAGATAACATTGAATTGTTTTTTTTTTCAAATGTTTATTCTCACATAACTCAAAAAAAAAAAAGGTTTAAAATATTATGAATGTGGCCGACGAAGAATGTATAAATTAAAAACCATTTATTTATGCTGCTTTTTGTTTTTTATATTGAAGATCACGAGCAATTTTTTTGATTGCGTATCCCAGTTGTACGATTGAGTGCTCAACAGCGCAAATTTAGCGATCACCGTGATCGCTCAATTTGACGTCACTGCGAGCATCACTTTACACCATATTTCGTCTAAAAAAGAACGAATACCGATGGAATATATGGTGCAGTAATATTTGTAAACGGTTAGTTTAAGAAATTGTTTGATAGATGGTGCTGTTATGTCGGTTAAGTAGATATGTTGTAAAGTGATGCTCACGATGAGGTCAAATTGAGCGATCACGGTGATCGCTAAATTAGCGCTGTTGAAACACTCAATCGTAAATAAGTAGTACAAGCGTAAGTACATAAGTACATAAAGGATAAAATAAAAAGTAGGAATATGCAGAAACATTTTACAAATGGCACCGTTTCACCGTTGATTTATTTTTGCAAACAAAAAATAAAATTTTATGAAACACTAAGCACATTTTTATTAAAATTTACAATAGGTACTTACATAATTTCGATTTAATATTTAATATATTAATTAATTGTTATTAAACGAATTATTTTTTTATACACTGCACTTTAAAAATTATCTTGTACATGTATACTTCACACCAAAGTAAAATGTAGAATGATAAAATACTTTGAAAACAAAAAATGAAATACAAAACAGTATTCGATCATTAGTTCTGCTAGTTGACATCAGGTGCTTTACCATTTATATTCATTCTCACACATTTAAAAAAAAACCGAATACAGTCATACCCCGTACAACGTCCCCCCTCATAACGTCGTTTCGCTGTAACGTTCCCAGTTGTACGATTGAGTGCTCCAACAGAGCAAATTTAGCTATCACCGTGATCGCTCAATTTGACCTCACCGTGAGCATCACTTTACACCATATTTCGTCTAAAAAAGAACGAATACCGACGGAATATATGGTGCAGTAGTATTTGTAAACGGTTAGATTAAGAAATTGTTTGATAGATGGTGCTGTTATGTCGGTAAGGTAGATATGGTGTAAAGTGATGCTCACGGTGACGTCAAATTGAGCGATCACGGTGATCGCTAAATTAGCGCTGTTGGAGCACTCAATCGTACAACTTTTTTAATAAATTCCACTATAAATAAAATAAAATTAATTTAATTCAAGTCAAAGAATAATTCAAAATATTCAAAATATCTAAGACTAAAATAGGAACTTACATAATTTGGATTTAATATTTAATATATTAATTAATAGTTATTAAATGAATTATTTTTCTATTACACTGCACTTTAAAAATTTTCATGTGTTTACGTATACTTCACATCAAAGTAAAATCTAGAATGATAAAATACTTGGAAAACAAAAAATGAAATAAGTAGATCGATCATTAGTTCCGCTAGTTGACATCAGGTGCCTAACCATTTATATTCATTCTCACACATTTAAAAAAACCGAATATTTTATTTATTAATTTTATACATCCGTCTCATGTTTTTTATATGCCATCTCATACAAAAAAACTTCGGTCGATCATGCAAAGTACAACTGGGTTGTTACTAAAATGCGAACAAACCTCGCTCTATCGTCGCTGTGTTTCGTTGTAACGTCGTTTAAAATAATACGCAAAGCAAAAAAACACTGAGAAAAAGTCAAAAAACATAAAAACAAAAAACAATGAAATTTTCTCTTCTATTCGTCTACATATATTCTTTGCCCCTTATAACGTCGTTGTTTCGCCTAACGTCGGAACCAATTAACAACGTTAGGCGGGGTCGTATGACTGTATTTTATTTTATACATTTATACATCTGTCTCATGTTTTTTATATGCCATCTCATACAAAAAACTTCGGTCGATCATGCAAAGTACAACTGGGATATTGTTTTGGATTTTTGTTAACGAAGTAAAATGAATGTCTAGGTTACAACAACAATAGATAGAAAAACATGAATTCCTCATGTTAGAAGATATGGAAAAATAACTCAAGGCGAGCGGAAGCAACAAAAACTTGAACCGATTTCACCCGCTTAGCTTATTTTTGATACTTACCATCATGAGGAAACACACTTATACAGTAAAAATATTTTTTTCTCAATCCTCGTTTTGCTACCAAAACCGACGTACAGAACTTCGTGTGGGAAAAGAGTTTCACCGATCCTCATGTTCACGATCATTTTCCCTTTTATCATTTCACTATCTCATTGCAACATCGCCCTTGGTTACGCTGCTATCGCTTCGTACTACCCTCATAACAGGGATGTATATGGGGCAACCAGATGGTGAAGCCAGCTTCTGCTCTTTCAATCTGACTCGTAATCTTTGAGACTGTTGCCATTTGTTGATCCGATGGGTGCTCTTTCTATAGAAGTTGCCAATTTTGGTTGTTTCTCTCTTGCTTCCCAACAATCTCGTGAGATGTGGCCAATCTTGTTACATAGCGAACATCTCAGTTCACTGCCCCTAGATCTTTGTCCTGACCGTTCGACGCTCGCCCGCGTAAAAGGTTGCGATGTTCTCCCTCCTTGTCTTACTCTCCGACAGTCCCTTGAGATGTGACCCAACTTGTCATAATCCCAACACCTAAGCCTACCTGTTCCGATTGCTGATACTATCCGTTCGTTGTTCCCGTTGGTGCCTGAATTCATTTCGCGCCTAAATATTGACGGTCAGGTGATAGACTGCACAGCCTCGATCTTTAACGCAAAAGCAATGGTTTCTGCGAAGGTCGGTTTAGGTGAGAACATCAACGCCCTGCGTGAGTTCGGATAGCGAATACCGTCAATGATTACTTCAGTTTTAAGCCTTTCCGTGTAATCGGCCGACATACTTGTATGCGCCAGATGTACTGCTCGTTCGATTGCTGATGAAAATTTTAGTAGCCTATTAACGCCGCGACACGATGTTCATCGTTCCAATGATTTTGATTGGCTTTTGTCTCAAATTGAAATTAAAAAATGCCGAAAGTTGTTGTTCCGTCAAAGTTTGGTGGCTTTAACTTGATTGATTTAACATTCTGTACCACTTGCATCGTTGTTCCACTTGTCTTCACATCAATAAACTCCTTCTCGAGACGTTTAACCTCCGTTTCTTATTTCTCTTCAACTTGTTGAACCTCTGTTTTAAATTCTGTTTTAACATGTTGAATTTCTGTTTGTAATTCCGTCTGCAATTTCTCTAATTCGTCACGAAGCGAAGTAGATAATTCGAGAAGTTTCTTGTCCATTCTCTTTTGACTTTCGGGAATTTCCTCCATTTGACGCTCCATAATTTAGATTGGTTGTTCAATTTTCTGCATCTGTTCCATTATATTCCATTTGGTATTGAATGTCAACCTTTTGTTGCTTCATTTTATATCTCCAACTGTTGCTCGTTTTGTTGTTTTATTTCGAGGTTTGACTGTTTAATTTCCTCTATATGTCTCATCATTTGGTTTGAATGCTCTCCTTGTAGCGCCATCTTCTGCTTCATAGCAGCCATTAAATGCGACAAAAAGAAAATGTTTCTCTCCTCCGCATGATCCTCCGCATCATTCTACAAGCCCTCACTTAGTCGTGCTCTTAAAGTAGCTTTACTACCGTCAGTGGACAAACTGCGTTTCTCAAGTTCCTTTTTTAATTCCGTAACTCCTCGTCCCAAAATTATTAACTGCTTGCATAGATCCACTCCAACTTGGTACATTTTCCAAGTTATTAAATCCAGCCAACCAAATTAAATCTAAAGACATGTTTGTAAGTAAACCGTGCACGTCATGTATACCTGCAGTTATATCCTCAATTATAATTTTTCTTAATCCTGATGAGTCAGGTTTTTTTATACATATATGTATAGGTATATTATGTTTTTGTTTGTTATTTTGTGTAATCGATGTTCGTTGTATCTTTTCATACAATTCAACCGCTGTAGCAGGTGCAATGCATTTAATCCCACCTGAGCATGAAATGTGTCTAACAATTCTTCGGGTAACATTTCCTTTAAAGTTAAAATTATGGTTTTGCCAAATAAGTTGGTTGCTACCAAATTTGGTTTAAAATGATTAATAAGCAGGTCCCTCAAGTAGTAGTCACCGTACAAATCTACATCAATGCCACTGAAATCCATTAGTTTTTCCTTCAGATCGCGTAATGCAAATTGACATTCATTACTTTGTTTTATGAAGGCACATAAAGCTTCAAAACCTACACGACAGTTGTCATTTATGGGGTTTCCTCTGGACGGATTAGTGGTCAATTCTCTAAATTTGCAGTAGCATTTTAGATGATATCGCGCATTTTGTGTCCAAAAATTAATTGACCCACCAATCTGTCTATTGACGATACTTCCCCATGCGTCATTGCGTTTACAACAAAGATCTAGGATAGTTTGTTGCATTTCGGTTGATTTCACAATACTAACTTGCTTGTACCGGCTTACATTGTTGGAGTCAATCTCTTGAATCACTTCGGGACAAAATAAACAATTAATTTTAAAATCAAATGATGGCACACTTGATCTTAAAATTTTTTATGATGATGGTCCTGTTATGGGAAATTACTATAAGTATCTGATATATTCATTTATATTATATAATTAGGCTTACCTTGCTCACGCGCTCTTTTGCAAGCAACAATACTACTTTCCTCGTGTAGTTTTTCCGACATTATGTATGCAATAAAATTTCTTCGACATTCTCTAACTTCGACTAAGCTATCAATTCCTTTTTTCACCACTGTAGAGTCCTTTTTCTGCATACACTTATTACAAATAATACAAATATCTTTATTTTCCTGCATTACAAAATTTACACTTTTTCTGACAACTTTTCTGTCAGAAAAAGTGTAAATTTTGTAATGCAGGAAAATAAAGGAAATAAATATATATATATATATATATATATATATATATATATATATATATATATATATATATATATATATATATATATATATATATATATATATATATATATACAGGTAACAAAAAATTTTCGTACAATTCTGTAACCGGTTTTCTTTACTGAAAGTAACCCTTAAACGATTAGAAAAGTCTTTTTTTTCAAACACACAAAGGAGAAATCCGGAATGAGGGTACCTGCACATTGACGTTTTTTGAATTTTTGAAATATCTCAGTTCGAGCGGGTTCCGCATACAAAGCTAGTTTCTAAATCTTTTATACCCAAAGTTACTAGCCATTTTAAGAATCTCATAAATTCAAAAAAAATAATGAAATAATAAAACTAAAGTACCGTTATTTTTTTTTTTGCTTAACACATAGAGGTAGGGATTTTTCTGAAAAGTTGTGCTGAAGTATAGGGAACAACATTATATTAGTTAACAGTTTATTGGTAATACAGTTTATTACTAATTTTCCATCTAATTAAGCCCCACCAGCGGTAACTTAATTAGATAATTTCACTAATTAAGTAAACGCTTGGCCTTACAACCTTAGCACAATATTTGTAACCCCGAGAAAATATAGTTCGTCCGCGACAGAAAATGTTTACTACTAATTTTCATCTTACGAACTATGGATGGGCACAAGGTTTAGACGAACTAATTGTGCGTTGCTCCATTATTACATAAGTAAATCTTTATCTAAATACTTGAATCATCATTGTCTATTCTATCATTTGAAGTGGTCGCTTTTTTTTAATTTTATTAGTGTCATCCTAGAAATGAGGTAGATGTCGTCGGTGGCAAGAAGAATGACACCACTCAAAAAAGTTGATTTTTCAGTAGAGTAATTTGAAAACTTTTATTTCTTGCAATAACATAGAGTCTCATTGTAATTTTACATGAATCTACATGATTAGTTATTTACAGACATATTACGTATGAATTTACATGAGTAGTTATTTACAGACATCGAAAATCATTCATTTTTGGTGTGGATTAAAACACATGAATTTTAAAACTCAACATAATAAACAACAAAAAGAATGTGAATGTGAATATTCATCAAATTTCAGCTTTCTTTATTCTTCTCACGCAACACACATTAAGTCTGAATGTGTTTGTGAAGAGAATCCGTTCTTCATTATGTTGAGTTTTAAAATTCATGTGTTTTAATCCTGCAACTATATGCACACTCAAAATAAACGATTTTCGATGTTTGTGTCAATTCACATTGAAAAAACTCAAATGAATTTTTTTTAGATTGCTCAATGAATTTTTTTTGGTAGAAGAGTAATAAAACACGCAAATTTTTTAAAACTTCAATATGAAGAATAAAAAAAAAATCATTCATCGCATTTGGATATTTTCTTTGAATGTGTCATTTTGTGAATCTACATTTTTTAATATAGGCTTCCTTTATTCTTCTAAAAATATTTTCGCACATATTAAATAAGAGAATCTGGTTTCTTAGATAGCCTTATCTGAAAACCACCGCCCAATTTTACCGAAAGAAGGGATAGTTAGTTAAAAACGTATTATAGAGTTAAAAACATTTTCCAAAAAAGTAATCTTTTGTTTTTGTTCCATTATGTACACTGTAATTTGTAGTGTAAAATGTAGCGACATTCAAGCCCATCATAATTTTATTTTAGGAGAACTTATAGAATTTGTTTGTTTGCTTCGTTAATCTTTATCTTACACTTTAAATAGTTTAGCGTTTCAATAACTAGTAATAAATTGAAATTTGCGGGAGAATTTTGTCTTTCATTCCTTGTATGATGCTATTCGGAGGGCGAAAATGGTAACTACATTTAAATTACAGAGGCCAAAGATATTAACACTTAAACAATTAATTAAAGCTTCGATCATTGATAACTCTCTTATTGTGGGTGAAGCATGATTTTATAGCCAGTGATATGATTTTCGTAGAAAGCGATTCCAACAAAGTTACTACAATTAGTGACGACGAAGGTGAATGTGACGTAGAACGGATTTTCAATGTATGTAATAAAATTCTACAAATTTAATAGAAAAACATGTTTTATTTTATTTTCAAAAACGGGTGTTGGGTGCGTCTCAATAGGGTAGGGGTTGACCGTCTATAGCCATGTATCTCGTGGTCTATATTCCAACGCTGCAACTATGTAGAAACCACCAAATGTGTCTAGTATACCTCCACGTGGTAACACCCGGGCATCGATGTGAAGCATCGGCGAAATACTAGAGGCGAGTGCAGTACACTATAAATGAGCAATGAGCGGAACAAATAAGGAAACTAATACCCCAGGTGGTACACCTGTTGCTCAGGTAAATCCACCCTCTTCGGAGGTCGGTCTCATGGATTCTGGGGGAGACCAGCCATTGCTATACTACAATTATTTTAACCAATCCCAAGACATGTTGGTGAATTAACAAGCTCATTTGAGTGAAACAGAAAAGGATAATTCACATCCCTTCCAGAGGAGTAACAAAGTCGCGTATTCTCCGATAAGAGGCGGTAGTCCCTCCATTGGGGCCAGCAGCCACATCACTCGTTCTACAAACGAAGAAAAGCTTAACAATGAATTGTGTAAAGCTAATAATGCATTAGTTAAAGCCAACAATATAAATAAGCAACTGAATATTACAATTGCATGGATGCAGGAGCGTATGAAGACGCTTGAAAACGAAGTTAAAGCTCTTAAGCCAAAGGAGGACATCGGTTCTACTCCTAACCAGAATACAACTCCACAAGAGTATCATACGGATGAAGAAGAACTAGCTCGAGAAACTGAGTGGATTAGAGTTAAAGGTGGGAGAAAAAAAAGGAGACGAAATAATACGCCCTCCCCACCTCAATTAAAGGATAATGTTCCAAATATTATCCAGAAACAACCAAAAAAAATACTTCCACCACCACCAATAGTAATAGATGAAGTCAAAGACTACGATGTACTCTATGAAAAAATAAAAACAATAACTGCTACTGATAAGTTTAATGCAAAGGTGATGAATGGAAACACCATCAAAATAAACTTAGAAGATGCTGAAACATACAGAAGAATGACAAAAATGTTAAATGAAGAAAAACGTGCTTGGCACACGTTTGAAGATAAACAAACCAGATCAATTAGGATCATGGCTAAAAACTTACACTCTACGTGTAAGCCAGATAAAATAATTGATGACCTGAAAGCAAAAGGATTTAAGGCAACTGAAGCATCGATTGAGCTGAAACGGAGAGGCAAAGTACCTCTCAACATGTTTATGTTGACCTTCGATACTGATGAAGATATCGAAAAAATTTATCAAATTAAGTACATCTTGGGGTGCAAAGTGGTTATTCAGCCTCTAAGAAGATCTAAGCTTATACCACAATGTAAACAATGTCGAGCCTATGGACATACACAAAAATATTGCAACAGGGAACCTAGGTGTGTCAAATGTTTAGGTAAACATCATACCAAAGATTGTGTAAAAGCCCAAAATGTTCAACCTAAATGCGTTCACTGTGGAGAAAACCATCCGGCTAACTACAGAGGATGCAGCGTTGCTATTGAACTGCAAAATATCAAAAATAAGAACGTGATTGCTAAAAATCCAAGTTCATTCAGGAAACAAGCGGTTAAGATGAACCGACCCGAAGTAAATCGTAGAGTGTCGGGAACTACTCAAGGACAATTTGATAAAATGACTTATGCTCAAGTAATGATGAGCAACGGAAATCCAGGAAAAACTGCTCAAAATGACGATATAAGTCAAACACTTAAATTAATTTTAAGCAGACTAAATACATTTGATGAGCGATTACAGAAACTAGAGTACAGCACTAAGGGAGCCATCCCTAAACAGAAAAATGGCCCAAGATCTTAGAATCTTATGTTGGAATGCCAATGGACTGATGCAACATCAACAAGAACTGCAAGTGGTCCTGGACACAGAAAAAATCGATGTATATCTAATCACGGAAACACACTTCACTAGACAATCAAACATTAAATTTAAAAATTATCAAATATATCACACTATTCACCCTGGAAACACTGCTAAAGGAGGTAGTGCTGTTATAATTAGAAATAGTATTCATCACTATGAGGAGTTAAAATATGAAACGGAAGAAATACAAGCAACTGTTGTTATTGTCAAATCCAAAAGTAGTTCTATTTGTATTTACAGCCCACCGAAGCACTCAATGAAAGAAACAGATTATCTCGAGTTCCTCAGTAAATTAGAAAAACGATTTGTACTTGGAGGAGACTTTAATGCAAAAAATGTCCACTGGGGATCCAGATTAACAACGAATAAGGGTAAAGAACTCCTAAAAGCTATCAGAAAATGCAGTTGTGAAGCCCTCTCAACTGGAAAACCAACCTACTGGCCAACTGATCCAAACAAAGTACCAGATCTGATTGATTTCTTTATAATAAAGAACATATCTGTAAATTATGTACAAGTAGATGAAAGCCACGACTTAAACTCTGATCATTCACCAATACTTCTAACGTTAAGTGAAAAAATCATTCAGAAAGAAAAAAACCCATTCCTAGTAAATAATCACACTAATTGGGCATGCTTTAGACTATCGCTAGAACAAAAAATTAACTTAATGGTTCCGTTAAAGACTGAAGAACAATTAGACAAAGAAGTTCACAAATTTGTAAAAGATATACAGCAATCAGCTTGGGAAAATACTCCTGAAATTAAAACGAAAATCAAGGGAAACAACTACCCTATAGAAATTAGGAAACTCCTCGCAGAAAAAAGAAGATCGAGAAGAGTATGGCAACAAACAAAAGCCACCCAAGATACAACTCATTTGAACAATCTCACTCAACAATTAAGAAGAGAGATCAAAGAATTGAAAGATGAATCAATCAACAACTATTTAAGAAAATTAACTAATGATAACAGTACTGATTATTCTCTTTGGAAAGCAACCAAAAGAATCAAAAGACCAATAATGCAGATTCCCCCAATAAAAATAGCAGGTGAGAAATGGGCTAGAAATAATGAAGACAAAGCTCGAGAATTTGCCGAACACCTCGAAAAAATATTCCAGCCACATGAAGACCAAACGTTGGAAGCCGATATAATAACTGAACAAACTGTGCAAGAAAGTAAAGAAATCCTACCGACAACACCAAAAGAAGTCATGCGTGAGATAAAAGCTAATATGAATACGAAAAAAGCTCCTGGTTACGATCTTATTACTGCAGAAATCTCAAAAGAACTGCCAAGGAAAGCTCTGGTGAAACTCACCAATCTTATAAATGCAGCATTTAGAATCAAATGTGTACCAAGCTTATGGAAAATTGCAGAAGTAATTATGATCCCAAAACCTGGGAAACCACCGCACATAACATCGTCTTATAGGCCAATTTCGCTATTGCCAGTCATGTCCAAACTCTTTGAGAAGCTTCTGGTAAAAAGATTAAATCCGATAATCGAGAGTAAAAACTTGATTTCAAATCATCAGTTCGGTTTTCGCAACCAACACTCAACAATTGATCAAGTACACAGAATAACCAGTATAATTGAGAAAGCATTAGAGGAGAAAAAAGTCTGTTCAACAGTATTTCTAGACGTTGCACAAGCGTTTGATAGAGTGTGGCATGAAGGACTTAACCACAAGTTAAGGAATCTTCTACCAATGCAATTTGCTAAGATACTGGAATCATACTTGAAAGATAGGTTCTTCAGGATTAAGTTAGATGATACATTTTCTGAATTGAAAGAAATCAATGCAGGAGTTCCACAGGGCAGTGTATTAGGGCCGGTTTTATACCTACTATACACTTATGATCTTCCTACATTAGAAAACAACACGGTGGCAACTTTTGCAGATGATACGGCGATCTTAGCTGTTGGAAAAAGCAACGAAGAATCAACATAGAAGTTACAATCAGCTATAACTCAAATATGTAAATGGACAAAAAGATGGAGAATAAAACTAAATGAAGCTAAATCAGTTCACATCAACTTTACAAACAGACGAATCGAACATATTCCGATTACCATAAATCGGGAAATAATACCGAATGCGAACACAGCTAAGTATCTCGGCATGACCCTGGATGCTAAACTACGATGGAAAGCACACGTCAAGAAGAAAAGTGAAGAATTAAGACTTAAATACAGAAAAATGTATTGGCTGATGGGAAGGAACTCTTCCTTATCAACATACAACCAGCTTCTACTTTATAAGCAAATATTGAAACCGATTTGGACTTATGGTATTCAGTTTTGGGGTTGTACCAAACAGAGCAACGTAAATATCATCCAAAGATTTCAGAATATAGTATTAAGGAACATCGTTGATGCACCTTCATAGGGACCTTAAAATGAACCTCATCTTAAATGAAATCCAGGAAAAAGCACGGAGACACGAAGAAAGGCTCCGCCAACATGTGAACATTGAGGCAACTCAGCTCCTAAGCATCACAAATTTAGTTCGCAGACTTAAAAGAACCAAACCTTTTGAGCTGGTGTGATTGTCAGTTTAAGCAGCATTATGCTGATCTAAAATCCACAACAAAGATGTGGTTTACTTCAATTTACCAAACACTATTGGCGTTCCAATGGGAAGAATCCATAGATTAATTTAAGTTAGTAAATTAAGTCAGAAACAAATTGCTCATTAGTCCAGGAGACTAGATTGTAATTACATAAAATAAATAAATAAAATTTATTTTAAATATAAAAAAAAAAAAAATAAAAAATTTTCAAAAACATTTAATTTCAATAATTTTTATTTTATTTAGTCTATAAGTAAACAAAAAAAAAATATAGAAATGTAAATTTATAAAAATATTAATTTCGATATCACATTTCGATTCACTTTAAATATTGCTTGTATTTAAAATAATAATAGTTTACAACTATTTACATATATTTCATTTAAAAAAGTTATTTACTTCCTTAATACGAGTATCTTAAATTTCAATATTTTATATCAAATTTACTATATTTACATTATTTACATTAAAGTTAACACCATCAGTAATGTTGAATAAGCACAACGTGCTTAGTTGACACCAATGATAACACCGATTCAGCACAACGTGACTACCGAGACACGCGAAGACCAAATATGCTGATCTACCATAAATATAATGCAATTTAATATACCTTTTTCAATTTCTTAGAATAAGAATTTTTTATATTACTTTTTGCAAAGTAAGATAATTTTATTTTTATATAAAACCATGTAATTTGTGGTATAAGTTTAGTTTAAGTTTGGATTTTGATAAATAAAGTGTTTTTTTTAAACCGAATTCCATTCTAACTCATTAAGTGGTGCCGAAACAGTCGAACCATCGGGAATAATACTAGGTGCATAAAATTGTAGCAAATTCTAAACTACAATTAGTGTAAAAACAGTGAATAGTGCAGTGATCGCAAAAACGTACCGCAGTAGGCCGTTTGTGAGAATAAAAACAAATAGCTAAAAAGGAAAATTACGTTCCGTCCAGCGCACGCCCGATTGGTATTGTCTTGTGCACACGTCCCGGAGTGCACCGTCTACATGAAGATTGAGATAATAATTTGCTTGTAAGTCTATTGAAAAATTAAAATTCAACTACACAAATCTAGTGTATAATAAAAATTAAAATTGCACAAATCTAGTGTAAAATAAAAATTAAAATTTGGTTACACAAATCTAGTGTAAAATAAAAAAAGTAAAAATTTTAAATAATAATAACCAGTTTTCCGAAACTTTAATAAATCTTAATAAGAAATCTACTTGAAATTAAAATAATGGCAGATTTAGAAATAATTAAGAATACATTAAAAGAAATTACTGGAGCTTTAAATGCCCAGATTGAGTTAACCAAAAAAATTGAGAGACGACTGAACAAGCTGGAAAATCCAGTGATTTTGACAGCCCCTACAGCGCTTGTCACACCAAGAAACGAAGAAGAATTAAAAGAAATAAGCCGCTTGCCTGATTCCGTCAAAGAACTACAAACATTTGACGGAAATCCCACCCAATACTTGTCATGGGTGCACAGTGTGGAGAATATACTAAGAGATTACGAAATCTTGCGGAATAAGCCTATATACCGGGCGATTCTTCAGCACATCCGCCAGAAAATTCGAGGGAATGCCGACTCAGCGCTGATCTCGTACAATATTTTCAAGGAAGAATGGGTATCAATCAAAAAATGTTTGTCGTTACATTACGCCGATAAACGTGACCTTCGCACATTGGAACATCAATTAAGTACGTTGTCACAGAGAAATACAACAGTAGACGAATTCTACGCTAATGTAAACCACCAATTCTCCTTGATAGTCAATAAAATCAAGACGGAGGATTACACGTTAGAAACAATTAACGTTTTGGTAGAAACGTATCGGAATCGAGCACTGGACGTATTCATCCGTGGATTAAACGGAGATCTGGCCAAGATGTTGATCATCCAAAAACCTGCAACATTAGCCGAGGCATACGCATCCTGCTTGGAAATTCAAAACCTGAATTTCAGGAACATGGCCATTCACAAGAGAAATATTAGCAATGTCGTAACTGCCCCGATAAACCAAATTTCGTATAATCATGCACTAGCCAAAAGTAACAACGCATTACCAACCCAATGGAGAAACAAGGCTTACAACATACAACACCAAAACTACAGCAGCCCTTTTGGTAACCAGAACTCGAACAACTTCCAACCACCAAGGCCGAACTACCCTAAGCCGCCAACACCGATGGAAATTGACCCATCAATACAAACACGGCAGGTGAATTACATCAACCGCTCCACTCCTCAGGATAATATGATGACAAAACGAGAACATTCTCATATCCATGAGCCAAGGAAACAGCAAAGAATCAACCACTTAGAGACACAACTGGAGGAGGAATACTATAATCAATTAGCTTACGACAACACCGAAAACGAGGTATCCAATGACGAGCTGGAAATTGAAGATAATTCTGAAGTAAATTTTATGATGGAAGCCTCTCTAGCGTACCTTACCTAGAGTATCGGCTTAAAAACGGAAACACACTCAAGTTCCTAATCGACACAGGAGCCAATAAGAACTTCATAAAATCAGAATTAGCCGTTAATGCAAAACCAACCGATAACCAATTCCAAATTAGATCAGCAGGAGGTGACATCAAAATCAGTCAAAAAATTAGTGGACCATTTTTTAAAAGCATTGGCATCGACAATACCATCGATTTTTTTATTCTGCCAGGATTAAAATCGTTTGATGGCATCATAGGTGATGACACATTTAAGGAACTAGGAGCACTTATTGATCGGAAACACAATGAATTGATCATCACACCCAACATACACATTCCGTTAAAAGAAAAACCGTCGTGCCAAGTTAATAATACCGAAGTACGCGCTGAAATCAAAACCACCAGTGAAGAGCCGATATACACCAAATCATACTATAGGTGGAAAGCTCGATTAGAGGAATACAACTATGAGCTTATCTACAAACCTGGCCATACCAACAAAGTAGCGGACGCTCTGTCAAGACTAGAACTCGAAGCGAACACATTGTCTACCACTGGAACCATTCACAGTGCAGAGGAGGATTCTACCGACTTAGTGCGATACTGTGATGTACCCATCAATGTCTTCAGGAACCAACTGATCTTTCAAAATGGTCAGGACATTTATGTTTATGAAGAGCCGCATCCCGCTTACCACAGACACTACATAAGCAAGCCAGAACTAAATAAAGACATTTTAAGCAAGATTTTACAGGAACGATTGCATCCAACCATCATCAACGGAATCAAAATCACTGAGGAATATATTCAACTTCTACAAGAAGTATTTAAGGAAAGTTTTTCTAGCTTCAAATTACGCTTAACGCAGAGAATTGTTGAAGACATTCGGAATGAAGAAAATAAATTCTCCGTCATAAAGCAGGAACACAAGCGGGCACATAGGAACCACATAGAAAACAGAAAGCAAATTTTGGAACGTTATTATTTTCCAAGGATGGCCAGCTTGATCAAAAAATACACGCAAACATGCGATATATGCAACATAAATAAATACGACCGACATCCTTATCGTGTTGCTCTTCAACAAACACCTATTCCAACATATCCTGCAGAAATTCTTCATATTGACATAATGGAGATCAAAAATGAAAAATTCTTAACGTGTGTTGACAAATTTTCAAAATTTGCAAAATTTTTTCGCATCAAGAACAAATCAATTTTGCACGTACGAGACAAAGTCATCAAAGCGATACATTACTTCACCGCACCTCGCATACTCGTGATGGATAACGAGAGAAGCTTTGTGAGTTCTGTCATAACGGACTACTTAAAAACCTTAGGTATCCAAATCTACCTAACACCTTCACAACGAAGTGAGGTAAATGGGGCGATCGAGCGAGTTCATTCTACCGTACTGGAAATAGTTAGATGCCTCCAGAACAAATACAGGGAACTGTCCACAAAGGAACTCATCAACATTGCGGTGGACCGATACAATGATTCAATACACTCGGTTACCCAACAAAAACCGAACGACATCTTTTTTGGACGAATTGAGAGAACCAACTACCAAAATCTAGTAGATTTCAAGACAAAAATTCACGAGGATCTGATTGAAAGACTACGGAAAAATCAAGACGCCACCATTACAAGGGAAAATAGTAAGAGAGTCGACCCATAAACCTACGAAATAGGCGATACCATCTATACGGCAGTAAAACAAATCCAACGAAAAGTTGAGAGTTTCAAGTTGATTCATGTCATCAATCTGAAAGATTATGAAGAAATCATGAATCGAATAACGCCATCAATCAACCGCATTCATCAAGACAACATCCTTCAACCGCAATTGATCCATCAAATGAAAGTAATAACACAGCTGATTTCAGAACTAAAAGGTCACTCACGCGCACAAAGATCAATAATCTGGATCGGTAGCGCCTGGAAGTGGATAGCAGGATCACCCGATGCTACTGATTGGGATCAGATAGTAACTAGCCAAAACAAGATAATTAGCAACAACAATCAACAGTACAGGATTAACAAAGGTCTGACAAATACAACTCAACAATTGCTTGCGGAGTACAACAAAATTATGGACCACTTACACGACGAATCAGATGAAAAACTTCACCAAGTCTTGTTTAATCGACTCACCATTCTCAAAGACGAAATATATGAAATAGTCCGAGCTGTCCAGTTAGCCAAAGGAAACATCGTCAATACTAATTTGTTGAGTAAAGGTGAAATTAGTCGTTTAATCATGGAAATTGAAACCTTGCCGTATGCCAACGAGATAGAGGCAACCGAATATGCTGAACCAATGATGATCATGAAGGAATCCACTCTCCTTTACGTCCTTTCAATGCCGAAAACTAGCAGACAGGACTACAATCACATCATCATAAGATCAACCTCCAGTCACAATAAACGCATATACATGGAATTTAACGAACTTCTTCTCAATCAAGATGAGATATTTGGAATTGTCAGAAAATACCACATATTCGGAGAAACGACCATTTGCAATCTAAGCGGTTTAAAGAAAATACTACCGGATCATTGTATCTATCAACTGATAAAAGGAATAAATGCTAAATGCGAGTACCAGTTCCACAAACAAGAAATCATTGAAACCCTCAATGATCATACCATATTTGTGAGCAACTTCGACGGAAAAATTTCATATAACAACACGAGTCAACACTTAAAAGGAAGCTTTTTGGTGCAATATGCTAACGAAACGGTCCAAATCAACAATTCCACATTCGTAAGTAAGGAAGTGAAGACATTCCAAGTCTTACCATCTGTATTACGCACGAACATCACGGAGAAGGGTTTTAAAATAGATCCCGGATACCTACCGGGATTGCTGATCTTCTCAAAACCAACTGTCCAAGAGAAACTTCCCACTCATCAACCTGGAATTCAACCTATCCAGTTAAATTTTTGATCCACGGGACGTGGATTTTTAAGAAGGGAGGAGTTAACACCATCAGTAATGTTGAATAAGCACAACGAGCTTAGTTGACACCAATGATAACACCGATTCAGCACAACGTGACTACCGAGACACGCGAAGACCAAATATGCTGATCTACCATAAATATAATGCAATTTAATATACCTTTTTCAATTTCTTAGAATAAAAATTTTTTATATTACTTTTTGCAAAGTAAGATAATTTTATTTTTAGATAAAACCATGTAATTTGTAGTATAAGTTTAGTTTAAGTTTGGATTTTATTGAATAAAGTGTTTTTTTTAAAACCGAATTCCATTCTAACTCATTAAGTTTAATTATCAAATAAATCTTTGTTTAATTTGATAAGGAGTATCTCTTCTAAGATGTCTCCAGAAAGCGGTGAAGTGGTATTAGGATTAAAGATAGCGCACTACAGGACTTTTCCACGGAAACTTGCGTTGCAGGAACGGTAAGAGCAATTACGGCTAGCTGGTACAGTTCAGGACACTCGTATTTATTTCTCTCTCAATATTTTAAAACATTTTCCTGAGAGTGAATCCGTTTTTTTTTTAACAAAACACGTTCAATTTCGTATCCAAGTTGGATGCCTCCGCTCCCTCAGCCTGTTTATTATCTTTCGCTCTTAGATAATTTTCTAACATGGAATTCTCGGTAGGTTCCGGTGATTGGGTTGATGCAGTTAATGAAACTTCTCTCGTTGAATTATAGTATAAGACCTGACAGGTGCGTATAAAAATTATATTTGGATTGTCGTTATAACTAACATGTATTTTTATGATTGGTGTTGGTAAGATTAAATTCCATGTTGCAATTTGTTGAAACATTGTATTTTTTGTTTTTTAAACAAATGTGGAATTCTTTTGCTAAACTATTTATTATAACGTTAAGTTAATAGAACTAGGTGCATATTTAACCCGCAGGTAGAATGGAACGTTGCATGTATTTTAATAAGCCCTGAAGACTGAAGGAAACTCTCTCAAGGTGTAGGACAGCCCCACGATTTGTAACAAATGAATTTTTCCAAGCTTTAATCTGTTTGATGACGTTACGCCACTGAGCATCGAGTGGTATACACATTATACTATTCAAACTACTTGTTTTATTTCTTCCCTCTTTAAATTTTACCGTTTCTGATTCGGACCATCGTACATGTTATAATAATTTCATTCCTTTAAAATCGATCGAGAATATTAATTGTGTTGACAAGCGATCAAATAATTATTATATTTTAAACATTAAACATAAAGTTACAAATATGGAAACCTTAAGCATAAAGTTCAGTTTAGTGTAATATTAGAGTACGGGAAAAAAATTTAATTTATCTGTAATAGAAAACCTAATAGAAACCGAGGCAATGCGATTGTACTTAAGTTTATACGATCATTCTGGGCAGAATAAGGTAAATATAGCTTTTGACGGGGTCTTAAAAGTACAATCGTATAATAAGTTTTACGTCTTCTTTTCCATATCTAGTCGCGTATAGTTTCAAAAAACACCAAATATATCAATTACGGGAATGTAACACTTTCGCGGCTTTTCCGCTGTTCGCATAAAGCTGTATTTATCCAAAAAAAAAAATTGGTATTATTGTACCTACACGAAGCTAACGGATAACGAAACACATCATAAATGTTATCCCGGACTTTTTTATTTGTCTGAAGAGGATAAGGATAAGAAAAACAAGTAATTAAGTGCGGTTTTCCTAGAAACAATCTTGTGAATCGTCCAATTTAAATAGAAAAATATTCTAACATAAAAAAAAAGAATTATTATTTTGTTCTGTTTCTCATATTATTATTCAATTAATTATAATCAGTGTCAGTGGCTAACATAAATCAATTCTTTTATTTAAAATGGTATTCTATTTGGTTCCGTAAAGGTGTTCAGTGAAATAAATATGTGGTAAAAAGAAAAAAAATAGATTCCGGATGATATAGACATACAACGCTGGGCGTGCAATAATTTTTAAAGCACGGGGTGGAAATAATAACAAGGTAACTTAAGGGCGATTGTTATAGTAATCGTCTAAGTTACATTTACATAATGTAATATTTAATTTGTGAAATCAAAATGAGAAGCCAATCGTTATACGGTTTGGTGTACTTTTGTTCTGTCCTTCAAATCTTAAATTCGTGTTCCGGTTTCGTTCTGTGGTACATAACCAAGCAGCACCATCTAGCTCTACGCAGTTTTGGTGACAAAAACCACGCCCATTTCTCCCTGAACTCATAGCCTGGCAATTGTGCTGCGTCATCAAACATAGCTGCTAGAGAATTTCTGATAACGGCTATTAATAAATAAACATAGGCCGTTACAGTACAACAAAACAGTGTTATATCAACAGATTTTAATTTTGAGAAAAAATTTTGTCAGTAGCCAAACTCTGTTATTTATAATTAAATTTATGCTAATGTTAAACTTTTTATTATATCATTTCAGTTTGCAAACCTTCCAACAGATCAAGTTACTTCGCATATTATATTTGGATCACAATTTACTAAAAAAATTCTACTACAATGCCACAGACCAAATTTATTTTAACGAACTTCACATTCAGGGCAACCAGCTATCGTACGACGAGGATACAACATGCCCCTTCTCAAACATAATATCGGAGTTGGAAATAAATCTATCGTCAAATCAAATAGTAAGCGCTGTGGCACTAATCGACTGTTTTGATAAGATAAAACAGTTAACCGTAATGAATTTGGAAAATAACACTATAAATCAAATCGTATTAAAACCGTTAACGAACAGTCCGGTAGTTTTGCGACGAGCTGGCGATAATCTACTGTTAGCTAATAATAATATCACGAGCATTGACATTTTGGACGAGGTAGATTGGGATTCATTTGCCGGTGAATACAAGAAGACTAATTTAATAGTAGATTTGGATTTAAACCCACTGTTCTGTGAAAATTGTGATTTACTTAGGAAAGTGTTTAATCGTTGAGATATATCAATCACATCAGATTTTGGCACTGTTATAGAGTTCCAACATCCACAAACATGTAGATTGATCGTATTTTGTGATGAACAAATATTTTATGATCATGATTATATGTGCCCCGAAACATGCTCCTGCCGCTACAATGAATTTACCCGCAAAATACTAATCGACTGTGTTAATAAAGGATTAAACAAATTCCCATTGATTGATTATTCACAGCTGATTCCAGTCGAATATTTTATTTTAAATTTCAAGGATAACAAACTAACCGAATTTACGACAAACGGGCAGAATCCCGAAGTATTTAAACGGCTGAAATCTATAAATTTAGAAAATAATGCCATCGAAACATTTAACTTATCGTTGTTGTATAACAAAGTTGATGAAATTTTGCTACAAAATAATCGATTACGAATTACGAACGATTTTATAAACCATTTTAACGATCGAAAGATTTTGTTGCCAAGATTAAAAATGACGTTGAGTGGAAATAATTACTGTGATTATTATAACACTACAACGAACCTATTTAATGCAATTAATTTTGATCTTGTTGACGAAGATTTCAATGAATGTGTGTCAAATGCTACAGAAGGTTCAACGACGGCACATTCAAAATTATGGGTAATAATCCCTGTCGTCTTGTTAATGATGGCCCTTATTGGTGGTTACGTTTACTATCGTTCCCATGTTGGAGATACAACGGCACGCTTTATAAATCGATTACGATACCGGAATGCAAACGTCGAGTTGGAATAGAATTTTATACACGATGAGTCATAAAGATACATCATCCACGAAGTGTATTTTATGTTTCAATAATAACTCTAATTAATTTTATCTGAATTGTGATGAACTGAAAGTAAATTCAAAAATGTTAAATAAATTCATTCAATGAAGAATAAATGGCTAATAGTTTTAAATGATTGTGAAAATAATCTTTGTTTCGTGTTTCGATAAATTGTTCATAAAATCTGTATTCTGAAGGCTTCGCTGTCATTGGATAGGTTTCACCATATAAGTTGACTTTTCACTATTAGTGTACCCACTATTGTTTAAGCAAAATTTTATTAACATTTTTCGACCCACATTGAAATTCGTAAATATATGTTAGATACTGAACGTTTGCCAAACTGAAAATAAAACGCGAAAAGAATTAGGAGCGAAACACTTCAAGCTATTCAAACCGCCTGAAAATACCAGTGCCAGCGTAAGTTTTTGAGTAAAAGACAATCACTAAATTCATATTATGAGTAAAAACCCTTCACCAAGAATCATCCTTAAAGCTGAAACTGGTTCCTACATTACATCGACTGAAATCGAGCTCAACAAAACAATTTTTTCAGCTCTAGTAAGGAAAAATGGGAAAAATATTTAACAGTTCAAATTATTTGATTAGTAGAGAGTTCGGTTTTATCCCCTTACTGCATAGTTGATCATTTAAAATTTATTTCATAAATTTGTAATTCGCAAACGATACTTTTTTTTGTTGTAATATAGACTTCAGATATATTGGTCCATCCATTACCAAAATATTGGCGGGAAACGTTTATTTCGAATAGTGCGATACGGTAAGAAGTTATCAGTGAAAAGTTGTCTAGGTTTTCTTGATTCTTTTAAAATATTAGCGAACCAATAGGGCAATGTAAGTATTAAATCAAATAATTTAAATATTTAAGATACTTTATTTATTTTGTTTTCTTATTATATCAAATTGACTAGAAAAAGCAGAGCAGCGAACTCGCTGCTAGAATTATACCTAGAATGAAATTAAGAATGATAACGGAAGTAAAGCTCATTTTAAAATATCTTCCCACAGTACATTAAAGTTTAGAAAATCCACAACAAACAAATTTTATAGACGAATCGGAAATATATTGAAAAGTTCATTGCACTCAAATTCGGGAAGCTCCTAAATCTTAAACGAAAAACATTAAATGTACTAGCAACTACGCTCTTCATTATGTGAGTTTGTAAAAACTAGCTACGGTAAATACATGTTCAACCTTGTGAACAGTTTTTTATACATTTGCAGAAATTAGATACTGTATGCACTATGCACTATATTGCATCTTTTTTTATATATTTTTTATTGTTAGCAGTTTACCAAATATAATATCAATATATTTCATTGTCAGCAGTTTTTACCCATAAATTTGTACAAATTACATTAATTATATAATTAATGTACAATTAGCATATTTTTATACTGTTTTTGTAAAAGGTATAATATTTTTTGTATATAAGAAACAACGCAAACAAATAAAATTTAGTGTTTATAAGTATACTCAACAAGACGTTATTTTTTGTCCAGCATTGACCAACTGTAAGCGGAAAATAACGTTGAATCAAACATTGGTCCTTCGAGCTACAAAACAACCGCGCCTTTGCAAGACAGTAAAAAAAAAACCCAAGTTATAAAAGGAGAAAATTTAATCACTTCAAGGGATAAATGGACACGGTAAAAGCCTTACGCGAGCAGACCTCTACTGGAAAGCTGATCAACAAAATAAAGAGCAATATCAAGAAGGATGGACCGCAAAGAAAAACAGTAGAATACTGTGAACAACGGCTCATCAACTTACAAATTCTCTACGATAAATTCTGCACAGTGGATGCCCATTTAACACATACTTTACCTGATGACCATGAATATCGGAAACAAAATTATTATAAACAGGTGAAGGATGTATTTGAGGAGACAAGAAATCTACTTCTCGACGCTCAAAAAGAGCAACACCAGGCCAAACTGAGGAAGCAAAGCAACAGGCAAAAGCAGATTTAGAACACGAGGTAGCAGACGCCTCCTCCTGCCAGATTTTAAATGACGACGATGATTTTGAAAACGAAGATAAAATCTCAGCTGTCACGTTAGATAATAAGGATCAGGAGAAGCGCTACAAAGTTCAAATGGCGAAATCAAAAATGCTGAAACAAAATTTAAGCAGCATCACAAAATACGGAGCTAAGAATTTCAATAAGCCATATTGTGAGCTTAAAATAAAACAGCTATTATTATTATTATTATTGGGGGGCCATGCGGGCGATCAGCCACTTCGCACTGCGACCTAAAAGATCTATTGTGCTGGCCCCTGCTTAATTATCCGTCCAGTCAATATTCAGGTTCTTAATGAACCTGACGATACTGCCTCCCGGTACGTGATACATACTATCTGGGCTTATTGCTCTCCCTCCTAGATGCTTACTACAGCATGTAGTTCCGCTAGAAAAACGGTAGCATTGGAGCTCAAGGACCTCGAGAGGGTTGTCCCACTCTCGTATATTCCTACTCCTGCCCCGTATTCCGTTTGATTTTACTCTTACGAGTTGCTCGGAATTGCAAATCACCTGTAGGTCACCCAGCTTTACTACAGGAAGGCTAAATAAAACTGGAGGGTGCCTGGTATCCAGAGTCCGCATATTTTGGGCTGATAACCTATTAGCCATTCATCTTTCGGCATATGCTGTTCCACCTTAGATTAGGGTTTTTTGTCAAGGTTTTCTCCTTTAGCGCCGTACTTTAGCCTGTGCCAAATGGCCAAAAATGTGCCAAGTGGCCTTAGTTACCAGTGGTTGTCACGAGGAGGCAGTACGTACACTTCCGAATTGTGAACAGGTTACCTATTCCACAATTGTACCCATCACGCAGCTGCCTAATGACAAGACCAGAACAGCTCACGTGATGCGCACCCTACTGGAAGGTTACGGAGCTGGTAGATTAATCTACTCAACTTTGATCCTCCCCTCCAATAGACGCCAAACCACCAAATAAAACAGGTAACAGACGCTTGGAATTCTTTTAATAGTAACCACGAGGAGATAATCGCAAATACAACAAACGACGAATTTGAAAACGCATACTTTCAAAACAACTTGTTTGAAGAGATCCAAGCGAAATACGAGTTGTGCGTCATTGAGATTCAGCAGAAGTTGGAAATAGAGTTCAACAGATTTCCTAAAGCCGGCGTCACGAAGAATGCAAACATAAAGTTGCCAACCATTGAAATTCCCTTATTTTACGGGAATTACAAGTAATGGACAAGCTTTTATAATCTGTTCAATAAAACATTACATCAAAATGAGAGTTTGTCAAACGAAGAAAGGATGTATTATCTACTTTCCATGGTAAGAGGACAAGCAGCGAAACTATTCAGTCATCTCACACTATCGAAAGACAACTATATGACTGCATGGGATACTCTTATTGCCAGATACAATGACAAGCGGCTATTAGCTAGCACGCACGTAAGTGTATTGTTAGATCTACCCAGTTTAACGGTGGAATCTGCTAGTGGGTTAAGGACAATACACGACACCGCTTTGGAATGTCTACACGCAATAAACAACTTAGGTGTAGAGACAAAACACTGGAGTGCCTTAGTAATAGGGATTTTAACGAGGTGCTTGATGCTGAAACACACCGTATTTATGAGAGTACGATCAAAAATCCAAAAGAAATTCAAAAGTTAAAAAATTTCTTTAGTTTCTTGGAATCAAGATTTCAATCTCTAGCAACTATAACTAGAGAAAAGGGAAACAAGAAACCGCAGCCACAAAACCAACATAACATTACAAAGAATGTGGCGTGCATGTGGCAACAACAAATCAACCATCCTGTGGTTATTGCGAGGGGACTCATCAAGTTACAGGTTGCAAGACTTGCCAAAACTTAGCGATCGTAGAACGAACTTCAGCTGCTAGAGCAAAATCGTTGTGTAGAAGCTGCCTACAGAATTATCATGGAGGATACTGCCACAAAAGATGTACAACATGCAATGGATCTCATCATATTCTACTCCACGACAACGAAAAGGCAACCAAAAAACCGAAAGAAACCTCTGCAAAAACAACCTTACAAACAGCTAATAAAGCTGCGCAAGGTAGCATTTTATTAGCTACCGCCATGGTAAAAATAATATGTAATGATGAAGAACACTTGGTCCGTCTTCTAATTGATCCAGGCTCCCAAGGCACCTTCATAACTGTAGAGTTAGCAAACAATCTCAATCTTACAAGAACACCGATTCAAGCAAACGTCGCCGGAATGGGTCGGACAGAAGCCGGTACGGCTCATTCATCAGTAGAGTTCATCATTAGTCCACGGTTTTCTTCAAATTTCAAGATCAAAATGAAGGCTATGATGTTCAAAAACATAACCGGTAGCATGCCTGATAAGGTCATTGAACCAGATTATTGGAACCATACAAAAAATCTTATTTGGGCAGATCCAACGTTTTATGAACCCGGTCCAATTAACATATTATTAGGTGCAGATTTCTATGGGCAAAAAATAATGCCGAATCTAATGAAAGGCGCACCTAATGAGCCTATTGCACAACAAACCAAACTGGGATGGATTCTTACTGGGAATTCATCTGCTAGTGTCAATATCGCAATATCGTCAATATCAGACAATGATTGTAACCACCAACGAAATTGACAATCAATTAAAAAAGTTTTGGGAAATCGAGGAAGTACATAAACCAGGAAGTCATACAAAAGAAGAAAAGGAATGTGAAGAAATTTACGACGAAACTCATATACGCCTAACCGATGGAAGGTAAGAATTCCGTTTAATAACGAATTACTAGTTTCCAAACCACCCGGTCAATAAAAAAAACAGCCATCGCTCGACTACTTCAAGTCGAAAAACGTCTGACCAAGAAGCCTGAGTTGGCACTACATTACCAACAATTCATGGACGAGTATGAGGCCTTAGGACATATGAAGAAAACTGAAAGCATAGATGGAGATACCCAACACTACTATCTTCCTCGTCATGCTGTCTTGAAGGAGGAGAGCACGACGACAAAATTCAGAGTCGTTTTCGATGCATCGGCAAAAACATCCACAGGAACATCAATAATTGAATTAATGCTGAATGGTCCCACATTCCAGCAGGACTTAATGAACATACTTTTAGGCTGGCGAAAATATAAGTACATCTACACAGCAGATCTAGAAAAAATGATTCGTGAAATAAAAATTCATGAAGAAGATCAGGAATATCAGCGGATTTTATGGAGAAAATCTCCTGGAGAACAGCTGCAAGAATACAAACTTACTCGTACAACCGTGACCTATGGTATTGCGGCAGCGACCTACTTAGCGGCGCGAACCTTGCAACAATTAGCGAAAGATGAAGCCCATAGATATCCAATCGCGAAGGAAATCGCTCTCACT
The DNA here is from genome assembly GCA_958295665.1 of Tipula vernalis. Taxonomy (NCBI): domain Eukaryota; kingdom Metazoa; phylum Arthropoda; class Insecta; order Diptera; family Tipulidae; genus Tipula; species Tipula vernalis. The sequence goes on from OY282560.1 coordinate 261,984,490, forward strand.
GATTTCTATGTTGACGATCTCATATCTAGAAACAACACGCTCGACGATGCATTATCAGCACAGAAACAGCTTATAGCAATGCTCAGATGTGGAAGTTTTAACCTCCGACCGAAAGTGGGCTTCCAACAACCAAGCCCTACTAAACGCCCAACAAATCGTACCAACAAATCTGCGGAATACTGGAATCTTGGAATTTAAGCTTGATGATACAATAAAAACACTCGGCCTTCGTTGGAATCCTGGCACAAACAGCTTCGGATTTTGCATTTCGTTATCGGAGTCTGATAACAGAAACGTAACCAAAAGGAGTCTACTTTCAGAGAGCTCAAAAATCTTTGACCTCTAGGATGGTTAGCAGCAGTTACTATAATAGCTAAACTAATCATGCGAGACCTTTGGGTAGCAGGCCTTTCTTGGGATCAAACATTACCTCAGATACTAGCCACGCAATGGCAGGATTTTAAAACTGCACTTCCTTCATTAGAATTAATATCTATACCTAGATGGCTTTGTTTCTATGGTCAATCACCGCTCAGTTTACATGGATTCTGCGATGCGTCTGAAAAAGCTATGCAGCAGTCGTCTACGCTAGGAGCATGAACAACGATGGAGATATCAACGTGACTCTTGTTGCATCCAAGACCAAAGTAGCGCCGATAAAAAACATATGGTCGATTCCACGCCTCGAGTTATGCGGCGCATTATTGCTCACTAAGTTAATGAAAGAGGTGTATGAAGCGTTACACATCCAAGATATAGAGATGTCATTTTGGACAGATTCAATGATCACGCTTTCGTGGATTAAAGGTCGTCCCCAAAATACAAGACATTCGTCGCAAATAGGATTTCTGAAATACAAGAACAATCAATTCCAGCACAATGGCACCATATAAGCACCAAGGAAAATCCTGCTGATTGTGCGTCTAGAGGAATTCAGCCAACACAGTTGAAAGACTACAGTTTATGGTGGGCGGGTCCGAATTGGCTCAATAGGCCGACTCAGGATTGGCCACAACCTATTCAAGTCAACGACACCGCACTAGAGGTGAAGCATGTGATGTTAACTGCTACTGCTAAAATAGTTGATCCATTTGTGCAGCTAGTAGAAAAACATTCGGACATCAACAAAATATTCCGTATCATCAGCTATTGTCGACGCTTCATAAAGAAAAGTTTAAAGATGCAAGGCGGCCATATGACACACAACATCGTACCGACCGGTTTGGAGTCCAAGGAAGCAAGAGAAGAATTATGCAGAGCGATATAACATGAGGAGTTCCAGAAAGAAATTATTCGTTTACAAAAACATGACTCTGTTTCAGCGAAAAACCATCTCTTATCGCTTAATCCATTTATTGACGAACAGCAAATCCTGCGAGTAGGAGGTAGAATTGCGAACAGCGCCTTACATTTAGAAACCAAGCATCCAATCATACTACCTTCAAAACACCGTTTAACCAGCACCGATAGCTGATGCACACCTACGGACATTGCACGGCGGCAGCCAGCTAACTCTAGCTCTTCTTAGAGGAAGGTACTGGATCACACACGGCAGAAGTAGAATTCGGGCAGAAATAAATAAATGTATAACATGTCATCGCTTTAAATTCGCCAGCAAATTACAGTATTAATTAGTCCAGACTTACCTCAATAAGGACGAGTATTACCGTCACGTCCATTCACACACACGGGCATAGACTTTGCAGGACCTATTCAAGTCAGAGTTTCTAAAGGAAGAGGCACGAAGTCCTACAAGGGATACATAGCAGTCTTTCAACAAAATATTTCGTATCATCAGCTATTGCCGACGCTTCATAAAGAAAAGTTTAAAGATGCAAGGCGGCCATATGACGCACAACATCGTACCGACCGGATTGGAGCTCAAGGAAGCAAGAGAAGAATTATGCAGAGCGATATAACATGAGGAGTTCCAGAAAGAAATTATTCGTTTATAAAAACATGACTCTGTTTCAGCGAAAAGCCATCTCTTATCGTTTTTCAACTAAGGCTGTCCATCTCGAGATTGTGAGCGATTTAACTACAATAGCCTTTGTAGCAGCATTCAGAAGATGCATTGCGCGCAGAGGTATATGCCAACATATTTATTCTGATAATGGTACGAATTTTGTCGGAGCTCGATCAATACTCGACAAGGAAAAGCGTGAGTATATAAAACAAGCCACCCCAGGACTTCAAAAAATGTTGATTAACAATGACACAAAATGGCATTTTATTCCACCATCAGCACCACATTTCGGAGGGATATGAGAGGCAGCAGCCAAGACAATGAAGTATTACCTAAAGCGAATAATCGGGGACAGCACACTACCATACGGAGAACTTTTAACAGTAATTTCCCAAATCGAAGCATGTCTCAATTCTAGGCCACTGGTAACTATGGTATATCGGCAGATCCGTCTGAAGTAGTCCTAACACTAGGTCACTTCTTAATAGGCGATTTACTACTCGCCGTTCCAGAACCAGATTTGTTGCATGAAAATGTAACTTTAGGGCAGCGTTGAAGACCATTGCAAAAGATGGTTCAACAATTTTGGAAGCGATGGTCGACCGATTACCTATCAAGCCTTCAACAGCGGGCAAAATGGAATTGCAAACAGCCAGAAGTCAAACTAGATGACATTGTTTGGATTAAAGACAACAATCGGCCACCGACTAAGTGGCCCCGTGGGCGAATTGTCGAATTGCATCCGGGATTAGATAAGCTGACTAGAGTCGTGACAGTAAAGGATAGTCACGGCATCAAATTTAAACGACCAATCTCGAAGATAAGCATTCTCCCTATCAAAGACGCAGAAGCTCCGGAGAAAGAACAAAGCAGAGAAACTCGCGGTAGATACATAAGCGCAAGCACCAGAATCAAAATAATGCCCTTGTTCATATTGAGTTTACTAGCAATGTGTAACGTTTGTTCAGGAACGTCAGCAGCTAATCTTCCATATAACCTGACTAGTTTTTCATATCAGCCCGGATTCTATTTTGAATACAACGGAAACGTGCAGTTTACAAATAACCAATGGAAGATCATTGTTTATTTTAACATGACAACTTATCACAACGAGCTAAGTTTGTATCATGCTTGCGTGAGAAAGCTCACCCAGCTCTGTTTGAACAGCTCTATCCCTGACACATGCTTAGTAATAACCAACCAACTGCAAAACAGCTTAGCAGATATCAATCAGAGAAACGAGTTACTCCACCACGGCAAAAATTACAGACGAAAAAGTCGTGCTATCAATATAGTAGGAAATATAGCAAGCGAGCTATTCGGGATACTAGATAATCGTGATGTAGAACATTACGAGCAGGAAATAGAAAAAAGCAAGGAGAATAGGAGTATTTGCTAAAGCTCATAAAAAATCAGACATCTATAGCCGATGCCACCCTCAGTCTGCTTAAGAAAAACGAGGCAGAAACGATTCAGCATTGGAAGATATTTAATCAGCAAGTAAATGAGCGTTTGAACGATCTCAACAACATTAACAGATTCACAACTATAGCAATCCAGGCCTTCATGTCAATGTTGAAATTTAAAGAGACTCAACAGAATTTAATTGAAGCAGTTCTAGATACTCACAATAAGGTAGTTAGTACTGCAATTTTAACACCACCACAGTTAGCAGAGGAAATCAACAAAATAACACAGCACTTGCCACCAGATGTAGTTCTGCCAGGACATCAGGACCCTGATCAAATAATAACCTTATATCAACTGATATCTTGCAAGGGACGTCTGAATGGACAATATGTTATTTTGGAGCTAAAGCTGCCCGTATTAACCAAGGAAAAATATCAATTGTTTAAGCCCGTATCATTCCCAACATCAAGTGCTACCTTCATACAACCATCTATGGATCACTACATGCTGTCCAGCTATGAGTTCCATCATTGCAAGCTCATTGAAGCTAGCTATATCTGCATACTTCAGCATCCAATGCATACTGCTTATTTCAACAACACTATTTGTGAGTTTCAATTGTTAATCTCAACGAAAACAAATAATTGCGCGACAGCGAAATAAAAGGCAGACAAGTCACAAACCAACTGGGTCAAACTTAGGAACAATAACTGGTTGGTTTCATCGCAACAGCCACAACCAGCCATTATAGTTTTCGGGGAAGACGTGACTACGTTAACTATTCCAATAAACGGAAAGATTTCACTCAAGGAAGGGTGCACATTGAAAGTTGGATTAATTACACTAAAAAGTCACACAACCATCAAAAGCAGAGTAGATTTATCATTCCTACCAGCTGTCAATCTATCGACCAATTGGACGACCCTCTACAATACAGCTATTCTTTAAGAAGTTCAAAATGAAGGAGAATTTACTGTTCTCCACAAGAAAATAGCTGAATTACAAGATGCTAGTGTAAATGTATCAAAGCATGATGTGCACCACTACGCAGTGACATATAAATCATAGTTGGCTTTATCCTAATAGGCGTTATAGCATACCTATGTAAGGTCAGAAGAAGAGCGCCAAGATAAGATGACTACAGGCTAGAGGCTCCAGCAGCTACTGGATAGAGATGTTAACTCAGCGAGTCATCTATACCAATGTCATCTATGTTTTTAAGGAAATCTGTTTGGCAGTTTTCTCTTCCTTTGCAACCCCCTCTATTCTAGACGGGAATGGACCTAAAAGTTAAGATATAAAAGTTACAACACACAGCATTACTAAAATCTTTTTTTGTACAAAATTTCGACCAAAATTTTCAATATTTGTGAGAACGGGAAGCAAAACAGAAATAATAAAAATATATAACTGGAAGGAGGGAAGGACGGACACGTCATTTTTGTAATCGAAGTTTTGGGGTCCTGAACCTAATTCGTCGAGAAATGTGCAAACCTGGAACAAAATTGTTCTCGCTACTTCGTTATAGTGTGAAAAATAAAAAATGTAAACCAAAATACGTTTTTCTCCAAACGTCTTAAAAGTAGCTTGTTTTAATACTATTATTGGGCATTAAAGTTGGCCTTTTTGTTACGATTAAAAAAATGTGAGTGTTGCTAGGCTGAACTTTTAATCCTAGGTGTAAATGCTCTTTTAACACTGTTTTCAATATTAAAAGTAAATGAGACGTCATAACTTGGTAAGATACACAAACAAAAAAAAAAGTCAAGGCCTCCTTAACTATACAAAATATTTCAATAAAATGTTCAATCTTGATTTTGATGGCAATAGGTTTAATACAATTTCCTTTGCTGTTTGAACCACATCCGGAGGTAAATTTGATAAATCTTCTGGTTCAAACATTTTGTTCGCAAGAAAAATATTATAATTATAGCTTGGCAGTTTGACACTTACAATAGTCAAACCAAACAAAAGTCATGATCTCCTTAGTTTCACAAAATATTTCAACAAAATTACTTTCAATTTTGAAATTTTAATTACATAATTTGTACTTACTTGTATAATTAGTTTATAATAAGCATTTCTTCGTTGAAGAAAAAATAGTATGTGTTATTCGGATTAAAAGTGACTTTGTTTGACTCGCAAATATTTGCTTTTGCTCGGCTACGCTGCGCTTCGCCTCGCATGCAAATATAATTGCTCGTCAAACAAAGTATCACTTTTAATCCTAATGACACAATGTACTATTTTCTCCAAACGTCTTAAAAGTAGCTTGTTTTAATACTATTATTGGGCATTAAAGTTGGCCTTTTTGTTACGATTAAAAAAAATGTAAGTGTTGCTAGGCTGAACTCTTAATCCTAGGTGTAAATGCTCTTTTAACACTATTTTCAATATTAAAAGTAAATGAGACGTCATAACTTGGTAAGATACACAAACAAAAAAAAAGTCAAGGCCTCCTTAACTATACAAAATATTTCAATAAAATGTTCAATCTTGAAATTTTAAAGGCCTTCTATTTTGTACTTATAATTAGTGTACGCAATGAATTTCGAGGGTTCTCGATAAAGCACAAATCGACTTGTTTTTAAATTTTGCTCCCAAAGAGTCGAACTTTTCATCTTCGTAGACAAATTGGCAAAGTATGCCAATAGAACGCTTTCTGAATATAATCCAGATTGCACATTTTTTTCAGTACACCACTTCAAAAATCGGTTATATGCGCACTCGTAAATCTTACGTGATTTTGATGGCAATAGGTTTAATACAATTTCCTTTGCTGTTTGAACCACATCCGGAGGTAAATTTGATAAATCTTCTGATTCAAACATTTTGTTCGCAAGAAAAATATTATAATTATAGCTTGGCAGTTTGACACTTACAATAGTCAAACCAAACAAAAGTCATGATCTCCTTAGTTTCACAAAATATTTCAACAAAATTACTTTCAATTTTGAAATTTTAATTACATAATTTGTACTTACTTGTATAATTAGTTTATAATAAGCATTTCTTCGTTGAAGAAAAAATAGTATGTGTTATTCGGATTAAAAGTGACTTTGTTTGACTCGCAAATATTTGCTTTTGCTCGGCTACGCTGCGCTTCGCCTCGCATGCAAATATAATTGCTCGTCAAACAAAGTATCACTTTTAATCCTAATGACACAATGTACTATTTTCTTATAAAACCGAATAAAAAAATACTTTTTATTTTGTAATTTTCTTATTCGTTTATAATTATTTATTTATTTACATCAAATTTTGAACACCCTGTTTTGAGCAAAATATCATTTGCCATAGGATATCTTTACAAAACAGAGGATCAACAACGTAATAATAATCTTTTGCTCTTTACCGCAATTTTTGAACATCCATTCGATCTTAACAGGACGAGTAACCAACTTTCCAATATGTTGTGAGATTCGTCCAATTTACATCATCTTCGATAAGGCCTCTAAGGTTCTGGGCTGTTGAGGAATTTTAGCATAACGTACGTTTCGTATGCACATACAAATATTTAGTCAAATTGATCAAAACGAAATCAATACAAATTACAAAAATATAATTTATACCATGGTCTTCTTTATGGTTAGTTTAGTTCATGGTTTATAAAATAGAGAAACCACCTTAAGAAAATAGAATATGATTCTAAAATTCTTAGCCGGTCACATACATATTTCAACTGAAATTGGAAATTGATTGATTGATTGATTGATTTCAAATGTACGATCAAGCATTACGCAAGTCTCCCGTATTATATATAAATGAGAATACCACAACCACTATATACCTATGTTACAAACACGACACCATTCTTCATGAAGCCACACCCCGTAAAGAAAAGGCTTCACATCGATTAACCAGATAAGTGTCTAATAGTGAGATATCCGCCCCTGGCCAGGTAGCCATCGTACACCCTTTTTACATATAACAAGACCGAAGGATTGGATAGGATTTTTAGTAGTGACAGACTCGATCCGGTTACACCAAAGCGATCGATAGTTAGTGTTTTTTTTTGACAGCACAATAACAACACAATTTCCTGGTGCCGCAAGTTCTTTTCCTTCAAGGCTGAAAACAACTATTATTATTCCCTCCAATTTTATCCATCGGCGGTTGTGAGGGGGCGAGATTTCGTTCCATCATTATGTTCCCATGCGGTCACCCAAATTTGCACTAACTGTAGCTAGTGTTGCTTGACGTTGTTGTTGAAATCGTTGCGTCTCTGCTGTCCCTGCTACTCGCCCCCGCTTATATTCCAACTGAAAGTGGAAATATCGTCAAATTACGAGAGAATAGTGAAGTACTGCAACCGATTTAGTTTGTTGTAATGGGATGTATAATATATTTGAAATTAAGTGGCATTTACTCAGAATACATTCAATGCTAAGACCGATATATGTATGTCTTCCAAAATGAGCTATACCCAAAGTCGAATGAAAATCTGAATTATGGCATTAAAGTAACAATAAAATCAGTTTATAGGAAGCTCTATCAAAATTTATTTTACAAAGATCTAGACAATAGGTTAGGTGACGCGACAGTTGAACTAATAGAAGAACATGATCAACATTTTGTCTGTGGTGGACTAACTTCAAAAAGTTGTAGGATTGGCTGAAAGTATTCGGCTGTAAGATCATGTGAACGAATTGCGCAACTCGTACTAATAATTTACAAAATAAATAAAGCATCCCAAATAATTGCGCCAATATCGACGCAATGTATGTCTCATTGTATAACAAAATCCGAAACCAAATGGGTCCTTCTGAGGTTGATGCCCTTTTACTTATTAAATAAGTATAATAAATAAAAAATTGATCGTAATTTTAATAAGGCCTAAAAAAAACTATTGAAGTACTCCAACAACAAGTCAGGTTACCCGAGTTTTTGCAATACTCGGTACTCCAAACCCGACTTTTGCAAAACTCGAGAAATTAGCTTTGTAAGGAAAGCACTGACAAATCACAACAAATAAATTTGAAATCATTTTTTCGTTTATTTTAGAGGTTTGTTTATACTAGCTGTCTTCCATTAACATACGTAATCAAACTACTCACAAGTACTTGTACCTACTCATCAGTACTTGCAAGTAGCTAATTTGTCCCATTGGAATACTGCTAATACCTAAATGTGCTTATTGATATTATAGAATGAATAGTGATTGCCGAGATATTTGATGATAAAATCAAATTCCTAGAAAATAGACAAAAAAAACACAAATTCAGTACCTATTTATTGAAGAGTTTTAAGAAATTGCGATATTATGATTTTTTAGAGTGTTGGTAGTTAAATAATAATTTTAAGAATGAAATAATTAAATTTGTATAAATGAAATCAAATTATAATTTAAAATTAGCTAATGTATGGTATTTTTTAACCTTCTTTCTGTGTATTGGGGTCAAATAGAATTTTAGTAGACTAGAAATAGTCGTTGCATTTTAACCCTACTATCACGTCCTGCAAGGTATATGTCATATTACCAGTGTATTACAAATAAATATACTAACATTTAAACAAAAATTTATGGAAAGAATCCCTAGAAGCTTCTGTCGAGTGGTAATGGACAGGGGACCTGTTAAATCGAAATGCCATCAAATAACATTGAAAGAGGTTTCTTTTTTAACAAAATTGATTTTATACATACAAACTAATATTTTTTAAATAATATTTTACTATCCCAGCGAACCAGGCTCGCACTTTGAGAAATGTCAAAAAAAAATTCAGAAAAAATATTTATGATAGATATCTCAAAATCCTTACTGCGACTATGTATTTGTTTAATTGTTTGGTTAGAATTTCAGATAAATTCGGTTTAGTAATCTAAGGATTCTTTCTTAACCTTTACAAATTTCTTTCTGCCTTTGCTTAGATTTCTGTCTGAATTAATGAGATTTTGAACTGAGATTTTCAGCGTTACGTTGCACAAAGAACGGTTACAAATTCAATGCGACGCGTTCAAATTTTCTGAATGCTAAAATTATGATTATGGTTGGTTATTTGGTTTTTATGATTTAATTTAAAAAAAGGGAAGCTTGCATTTAAAAATAGAGATGTTTGAAAATAATTACTAGCATCCTTAATGTAACATTATATTTTTCTGTTAAAGCATTTGTATGATATGTACCGTAATGGTCGAAAATTATAGCAACCCTATTATCGCAACATATTAAAAATAAATTTTATTTAAATACTATCCAGTTTCGAAATTAGCTTTTCAAGACAAAACACTTCATGAATTAGGAGAAAAAACTCCTCATCGGTAGAATGCCCCAATACATGTTCAGAAACAACGATTATATTAAAAAAGCATATGAAAAATTTATTAGAAAAATCAAACGAATCAGAAGATAATTTAGAATTTCAAACTCTTCAATATTCTACAATTTTAGAAAAGGTGGTCGGTAAATTGTAACGTGGCATCACACACTACCAACAAATCATAAATTAAATATGTTGAATAAAATTGAACCTACTTTGCCTTCTGATGTCAGAACATTGAGAAAAACACCTCGGGAATCTTATTTGGAATATTTAGATATTTATTTATTATTAATTAGGCTTAGGATTTTTAGGTTCTAAAAAATCAAAAATATGGTATGTTCCAAAAACATGTAATTAAAATTGCAAAATATGTGATAAAATGTGTGATTAAAATGAAAAATATGTGCTCTTATTTTGAAAATAAAACCAAAACTAAACCTTACCTTGAGATGATTTCAATTCACACATTAACCAACAAAATTATCAAGTTTTTGGCTACAAAGGTGGATAAACTAGCTCTCCTGGACTACAAAGTGCTGGAAAAGTAGTCCAAAAATGGTTCCACATCTAAAAACTTAAAAATTTGGACTGGTAAGCGGTACTTACTTCAAAAGAACACCGTGACCTTCTTATATTCTTTTATACATCTTGCTGATACTTAATAATTTTATCGTTTTATTACAATCATGTTTTGTATTGCAATTTTTACTAGATGTAAATCGAGTAACTTGTAACTTTTCTAGATGTAAATCGAGTTTGAAACTTAGTCTACTTGTATTCAAAATATCAAAAAATTTCTATCTAATTGCAAGCAAAATTTTGGAATTCAAAAACAACTTTTTCTCAGAATTTTGCCCTCCCTAAACATAAAATTTTGCTCAAATCGATTTGTTTAATTCTAACTTAATCTTTAATTTTTCTCTTGCCAGTCCAATTCGAAATACAAGCTCAACTTTAAACTAAAATCAATTTTATAGTTATGTTTTTGCTGAAGCCCAAATTACTATTCAAATTCAATTTCTACTCAACATTTTTTTAAACTAAGGCTTAAAATTCAAATATTTCGATACTTACACAGATTTCTGTTCAAAATTCTGATACAAATTTAGCAAACCTTTTAATTTAAACTAGAGTTTTAAATTCGACTTTAACTTAGCATTTCTAATACCACTCAAATAAATTCTCAATACATTTCTTTAATGCACTTGCAACTATAGCATTTAGACAAATCTAGGTTGGAATGTTTACTTAATTTGTAAACAATACATCACAAAATTTAATTTTGCATTAATTAAATTTGGAAATCAAGCTCGTTTTTTAAATATGTATTTTTTAATTAAATAGCATCCAAGTTTTTAGTCCAAACTTGATTCAAATCTCGTTTTACAACGTTCTAAATAAAAATGTTGTTCGAATAATTAACTAAATTTTTTTTTTTTAATATGTTTCGAATGCTAACTAAATTTCTAAAATTAACTGAAAATGTTATTAAAGGCAGTCAGTTAAACTCTATTTATAATGTAAGTTCCTACTTAAGATTTTTATTCAGTTACGTTTTAAAATTGATATGCTTCTGTTATAAAAAGAAAATTCTTTCTAGTTGAACTAAAAGATTTGTTGAAAATGTGTTTAGAATTTAAGCTCAGTCACATAAAGGGCATTAAATATATTGGTAAAATTATTTTTGAAAAATGTGTTTCCCAAATGCAAAAATAAAGAAGACAATTTCTACTTAAATTCGTTATATCTAGTTTAGAATTCAAGCTAATTTTCTCTCTTCGTTCTCTTAATCAATTTCCTCTCTGTCGAATGCAGTTGACCTATTTAGACTAGATTTTATGTTCAAAATTTCATTTATCATTTTGTTCAACTTCGAGAACTGCTTGGAACAAAATTTCTGACCAAAAATCTTATTTTTTTTCGAATCCATTTTGATTTTAAACTAACTTACTAAAGTGAATACCATTCACATACACATATTAAAACGAAAATTACAATAATCAATTTTTTAAAACTTTGTTGAAACTTCACTCAAGTTTTCGTTATTCTGGATCCAAGCTTTTATTCAGATCCAATTCAAATTGGTTTCAAAATATGTATTTTTGTTTTCTCTTGACATATCTATTCCTTGCTCCACCTAATTTGCTCTCATTTTATTGTTTTCTAATTAAAAATCCACTCAGCAAATCTATTGTAAACTTACAATATATTTCTCTCAAAATTCTGTGAAATCAAAATTCGAGTTTTAACTCAATTCCTCAAAGATTTTATTTGGTTTGGAATGCCAAAACCATTTTTTTAAATTTAAATTCCTAATTCAAATTTCTCTCAAAATTTCCGATATAAATTTCTAAACTCAACACAAACTAAATTCTTAGGAAATTTTGTTGGTTGTTTGAGACCAAACCTCGTATTGCAACTCAATTCTAACCTAATTGCAATTAAAATTATGTTTGAATCTAGTTTAGAACGCCAAATTTATACTCAAATTTTTGCTCAAAACAAAGTAGAATTTCCTTATCAATTTCTAATCTAAATTTCCAAATCAATTTTTAACCCAAGTAACACTTTAACTCAAAATTTTGAAAGGTGCCGTGGTCCGAATTGTAACTCAATTAAAATTGTATCTGTTTAATTTCAAACTGAAAATTTATGGATTTAAAACCGGATGTTTTTTTTTTTTTTTGGATCCACTCAATATTTAGTCAGGCCCTGGTTGGAACTTTTATTCAAAGATTGAAATTCAAACTCTATTTATAGCAAAGTTCTGCTGAAAACTACTATTAGCTTTTGATTCATATTAAACACAAGATGTTGTTCAAATCTAGTTTGTAATTCTAATTCAGTTTTTAAATTTTTAAATCCAATTTGAGTACTCAAGAATTTATTCAATTACATTTGGAAATTCAAATTCTCATTCAGATTTTTGCTCCATATTCTGGTGTTATATACAATATGTTGAAATTCACAAATGTATGCTGACAAACAATATGTTAACTTTTCTCACGTAAATGGGACTCAATATTTTACTAGTGGCGATTAAAAACGTTGTTACATATATATTTACAATAATACTAACTTAACATGTTTACAATAATTGCATCAATACTAACAAAAAGTTTTCAATTACTTACTACTCTTGGAAATGCAGCAAATCACGCACAGCTGAAGCTTCAAATGAAAATGATTTTAAACCTGACTTAAATGTATTTGATTTACGCGAGTTTTTTTTAATTCATCCGGCAGGCTATTGAATATTTTAGGTGCCAATATTATAAACGAATTTTGGAAATTGTTGTGGTAAACTTTCCAAGCCGAATATACTGCTTATATCTCAAGTCGTAATTGATAATATCATTAGACTGACAGACTTTAATTTAATTTTCTTTAATTTTTAATTTTCGATATCTCAAACATAGGCGACGAAGCAGATAGCCTCTGTGCGTTTAGCATGATACGAATAAGTTTTTGAGCTATAACAGAATTCTTGAATGAAAAGTCCCTCCCGAGCAGGCTAATCAATATGATAGGCTCGATTCAACAAGCACAAAATAAATATTTCTTAAGACTGCGGAAGGACAGACTGAACGCAAAATATAAAATTTTCGAATAAAAACACACATATAGTTACGAAGGGGATTGATATGAGAAACCCAACGCATACAAATATTTATAATCAAACCAAGGTACTTAAAATTTGACACGAATTCAACTTTTATGTTAACAACTATTTACGTGAGCACAATTCAAATCATGGTAAATAACACCAGGATCAGTAACAACATCATTATTAAGTTTATAAATCATACCTTTAGTTTTTGAGCTTAAAAACATAGTATGTGCAAGACACCATTTCCTCAGAACATTTAGATCAGTATTCATAGACTGAATAGAGATATGGAACTGGTCCTTATAAAGAAATACTAGATCATTCGCAAAAGCTATCAATTTTGAAGAAAACTTCTAATAGAAAATGGAATTTAGGTAGATCAAAAAGAAGATGGGACCTAAAACAGAACCTTGTGGAACACCATCATTTATCATTATAACTTCACTAATAATTTCACCAATTTTAACTATATGCGACCTATCAGATAAGTAAGATTGTAACCACTGTAAAGTATAAGAATCAAATAACCAAAGTGTGCGACGACCATTCGCAAAAGAAATAGACGGATAAACTAGATAAATCATTTTTGGAATCGTATTTCCATATTACATGTCGAACCTTTATCATAATCGATTGAGAAATAGTTAAGTTGCATCCTAGTTGACTAAACTCCAGAACTTCATCTAAAAAAATTTAGGAATCGGCTAAGCACTAAGCAAGTGCCATCTTAATTGACCTTATTCCAGAACTTCATCTGAAAAACATTTTACTAGAATCCTATTTCCATCGTATATGTTGCGAATTCAAAAAATTCAAAAATATTGAGCCGCGTTATGCCAAAATGTCATCGAAAATTTTGATAAAAGTGGGTGCTTGCCATATAGCAGCAGGAGATCACTTACATGATATTATTTTCTATTACTAAACCTTTGTACTATCATTTGAAATAAAAATTTAGATACTTATTTAAAATTTAAAAATTCACCTCAAATGGGATCACACTTTACATGGTCGAAAAACAATGCAATACCCATTATTTCTTAATACTTCTCTGTGACTCTCGCCAGTGGTTTTAAAATTGCAATTAAATAAAATATGATAATAATGAATTTTATCGCAAAGTTTTTTATTGTCGCCCCACTTTAAATTTCATAGTTTTTTTAATATCCCTTATGTTTAATCCAGAGAAACATAAAAAATTATTTTAAAATTTTTTTGCAATGTTTCTATTTTTGTGTCAGAGCTTTATCTTGCAATTAGTCGATGATCGACTAATTTAACAGAAACTGGAATGTTACACAATAAATCAAAATTGGGCTATTTGTCTTATTGCAATCCGCTAATAACTTCTGCGGAATAAATTACATTTTTCCGGCTGAAATATTGAATGAAATAACAGGGTTGGTGATTAATCAATAGGCCTAATATTTGCTTTCCTGCGCACTACTCCCGTTAGTCTACTACTAGAATCATTGTAATTAAATTTCAATTTCATGACAATGATTGATATACATTAATTAAACGTTAATTAAAAAAAAACACGATTTAATGGATTTAGAAAGATCGAAAATTTAAAATGGGACTGAGAAATCAATTTAGTTCAAAGCAATTTTATAGGTTACTAGGAGGTGCCAAATATAACAATTTATTTAAAATTAAATATTTTCAATAATTATCATTTGTTTAATTGTTAAAGATATTTATCTTACGTTGCACTGAAAATTCAGTTTGAACAAACAATTTTGAATAGATGATAATATATAAAAACAAATCTCTATTTTGATTTTTGTGAAAATGTACAGTAATTAAAAAAATGTTTAAAAACAACAATAATTTATATTAATTTGGCCTTATACTAAAATATAAATGAACATACTATATTCTACCTTCCTATAGATCTGAAGTAATTATAGATGGGCCATCTCGTTAAATATTTTGTCCGTTTCTCGTTTTTTGTAAGAAGCAATTGTAGTAAATTTTGTTTGTAATAATAAAGTTATTTATTTATAATGTAATAATAAATTAATAATTTGAAAATTCGATAAATCATAATTAAACGTTTATCATAATCTCAGATCATACAGCATTAAACAAAAACAATAAACCCTTATCTAATATTAAAAACGTTGAAAGGCCAATCGGCTTAATATTCCACAAAAATCGTAAATTGATTTTCATAACATAAATTATATTTGTAACAGTCAATTAATCAATTATTCAATTTATTACCTGTTCGACCCAAAAAAACAAACAAAGTTTACCGAAAAAAGCTACATTCCCAATTATTCATTCGACCCCATGTAATTTCGAAACCGAGACAAGCACACGCATAATCTCACATCGAATAAATAAACAATTCGAACACAAATTATTCAATTTAAAAAAGTAAAACCAAACCAAATGAATAAAATATGTATTATTATGTTCCCATATATGGGGTAAATAAACGAACAAACCGAATAACAAAATATGTACTAAAGTAACTTATCATGTTTATCACTTTAATCATAATCACACCTTTCGAAATAGAAATTAAGAACAATTTTTTTTGTAGTTGTTGCTTTTATGTTATACATATTTTTATGGCTCTCCGATGCTTATGGTAAATACTAGAAATTTATATCATGCGTTGTATATTCATCATTAAATTGTCATAGAAAAGGTAAAACTCGTGCGCGTATGTATTACATTATGTAGTTAGTTGCAAATAGAACGAGTTTGTCGACAGTAATTTATTGGTCTATCGGGAAATTCTTTCATTTGAATAATGCTTTTGACATATTATTTTTGATTTGATTATGTACTTTTAATTATGTACCTTTTCCACTAAAAAAAATTATAATCGTGTTGTCGTCAGAGATTAATGGCCGTATGACACTCACTTTTTTCAAGTGAAATGGAGTGCAGAAAAAACAAAAAGAGAAAGGAAGCTTAGTAAAAATTATTTAGTTTTGTTATTCGAAATGTCAAACCGTTGAAAAAATTATTTTTGTGGAATGGTACAATTGTAAAAGGTTTTGTTTTAGGACAATGAAGGGCCATGTAACTCGAATATAAATAAAATGTATCCATTTCAGTATGGTTCTAGAAGTTGTTACGACCTGGTAATCATAATAACCATGAAGTTAGGGACAATTTGATTACCCAGTCAACAGTGTACGCAACCAAGTATTATGGGAATGGATAGTTCGAGGATCGGACACATGGGGATATAACGCGCGACGATTACGATTTTGGAAAAAAAGAAGTGGGTGACGGATTATCTTTGGCAAGACAAGGTGAAACTCGATGAAAAAAAAGGAATAAACGAACTAAAAAGAACAAAATAAATAATTGGGGAATTCGTGGTTTGTCGAATTGTCGATGCTGTCGATTAGGATTACATAAAGATAGGTGTAACTTAGTTGGAATAAATATATTTCAGTAAAAGTAAAGAAAAAAAATACAAAAATATATAAAATAAAAAATACTCGCCATTTTGTGAAATCGCGTACATCACCATTCTCATCGAATAAGTCCACGATTATCGGTAACAATTATAGAATCGCAGGCGTGAGCAATAACAGTGGTCAATCCCAGGTTACAAGATAAACACAGATACTAATACGTATTTTGGGGTGAACGTGTTTGGCCTGAAGAAACAAACGAGAGCGGACCATCGAATAATCCACGATACCAACACGTGGTGGAATCCGAATCGCCAGAGGAGGAAAAAAAAGTACCGGTAATTCCGTCGTAAGAGGGCAACGGTAGCGAGGACAACAGGGACGCAGGTGTGGTCGTTCGCTCAAAGTAAATATTTTTTTTGTTATAATTTCTTTATGGTATTTGTTACAACCGTCTTTAATATTGTTCGTTTGTGTTAATAGTTTTTTTTGTTTGTAAATTAAAATCAACTTAAATGAATTGACTAAGTCATATAAATATATATATAAATTCGTTCAGCTTCTGTCGGTAGACGAGCGGGTTTTTATTTTTTCTCATTTTTTTTATTTTTGAATAGTTAGGTTGGTGTAACGCAGAGCTCTGGGTGGCCCGCTTTCCATCTAACTAAGGACCGCAATTGTGGGCGGATTAGCCTACTGTATCGATAGACGCCGTCCATCGACATTTAAATAATTATATAAATATTTAGTAACCACTTTGTTGGTTTTTTTTTCTTTATATAACGTAATTTCATTAATTTTTCTTTTGTATTTTAAATTATTCGGTAAATTGTTAAAAATAAAACAAGTGTAAATGGTTGTAGCCACGATGAAAATTATGAATTATTATTATGGCTAAGTGAATCCACACGATTCGGGGGATGAGCATCGGAGTGAGTGGGTGTGTATCGCGGTAAGGCAGAAAACCTGTAAGTTTAAACTGATTTCGCAGCTATCTTGATCCGGGAAGGGCACTACCACAAACCCACCCCCCAGACTGAGTGTAAGCTCGACAAATGCTGCAGGTGGTGACTTCCGGATGTCTGTTAACGACGTGATCGTCCAGGTCGCGCTGTTACAAACTGTCTGTTTTTAGTTATTTTTTGATTAAAAACACAGCTTTTTATAGACAGTGGTCAATTTATTAATGTGTCTATTAATAAAATGTTGTTAAAACATAGCTGGAAAAAATAGAAATAATTCTTTTCCAAAATATAAAGTAGGTAATAGAATAGGTTGTTGTTCATAACTTCATATTGTCAAGATTGCGTAGTTTCAAAAATTTTTTTTTTGCTTTTCTGTTACAAATTTTTTAAATTTTTTATATTTTGGAAAATAATTATTTTTATTTTCTCTAACTATGTTTTAACAACATTTTCTTAGATATTAAGATGACTAACAAGTCAAAACGTCTGTAGTATCAATTAATAAATTAACCACTGTCTATAAAAATCTGTGTTTTTAATCAAAAAATAAAATGTATCCACTTTTGTATTATAATGGTGGAAACAGATGGGCAGAATTCTGCAAGCAGAAAAATTAGAATACACACGTTTATACGGCATGAAATACATGAATTCTGCTTTCCGAGCAGAATTCTGCTTTGTGTCTATATTTCTAATTTTTCTGCCGCAGAACAGGCTGACACTACATAAAAAAAAAAAAAATAAGAATCGTAACTGTGTTCATGCTATTATTTTCTTTTTTTTTTGCTTTTTTTTTTGTTATTTCAAAATATTATGACATTTCTCAAAATGGAAGAAAAACTTATTGAGTTTGTGCGAAAACAAAAATTTTTATACGACAAAAAAGACGCTAAATATAAAAATGTATATTTACGCGATAAATTGTTTAATGAACTGGCTGTAGAACTAAAAATTCCACGTAAGTAGTTTTAATATTTTTGACAAACAAATATATTTAATACCAAATTCGATTTGCCAAAAAGTGGCAAAAAACAATAATACCATGTTATTTTTTGATTTAATCAACTTTTATTGCTGTTTTCTGGTAAATCTAATTTGGCATAAGTAACCAAATCCTTATAAATACTTATTATGTATAAATACAATTTTTATTTTTAGTTGAAAAGGTGAAACAACGCTGGAAAACATTGCGGGACAAATTTCAACGAGAAATTAAAAAGGAAAATCTAAGTTTGGGAAGTAAAGCAACCAGCCCCAAAAAAGAGTGGAAGTGGCTGAAACCGTTAATGTTTTTAAAGGTTGTGGATAGTGCAAATGAAAGGTAAAATCTAAACAATTTTATTCCAAAATCTTTTATTTATCTTTTTATCCTTCATTGTATATTTGTAGAACCGCGGGAAAATATACAAAGGTGGACGATGAAGAAGAAGTTTTTATGGAAGACGTCGAATTTTTAAATTTCGGGGACAATTCTAATAACGATACCCAAGCTAGCGAATGTTCGTCAGTAGGAACGTCCACGTCAAGAACGCCAAATTCAAATAAAATGAATAAAGTGGATTCTGCGTTAGAATCGGCAACTAAAGAAATGGTTGAAATTATTTCTTTAGCCAAAACCACGTTTGCAGTTCCACAGCCGCCGGAATCCCCAGCCCAAATTTTTTTTAAAGGAATCGCTGCCCAAGTAGACCAGGCAAATATGTCTCCAATGAGATTTGCACAGCTGCAAATGGACGTCCTTAGTGTATTGACACAAAATTTATATCATGATAAATAAATTAATTAATTAAACTGTTTTTGTTTTAAAAAAAATGTTTTATTTACATATTTTCTGAATTACGTACATTATTAAGATAATCCTTTAAATGATCTCTTATTGAAAATGCATCCCTTGTTGAATTAAATCGCGTCGCAAATTTATATTGTGGCAAAGGGTTGACTTCTTGTCGCCAACTGCCTTCTATTAGATCTCCTTCATTATTAAAATGGTCGACAAAGTTATTAGAAATATAGTTCGAGGAATCGTGTAGTTTGATAAAATTATGGAGCACTACTGTTGCTCGAACAATTTTTTCGGCGTTCTCTGGAAACACGTTTAGCGAATTTGTAAGTACTCGACATTTTTCAGTCAAAATGCCAAACGTATTTTCTATTTTAACCCTAGCTGAGGATAATTTTTTGTTATAGACTTCTTTGTCCTTTGGAAGAAGCCGCCCAGGATAAGGTCGCATCAAATTTTTTCGTAATGGGAAAGCTGCATCCCCGATGAAATAACACGGGAATTCCTCATTTGTATTTGGCAATATCATTGCTTTTGGAATGTTGATAGTGCCCTTTAAAATTTGTTCGCCAAATGCACTTTTTTCCAGAATTCCACCATCACTTTGGCTGCCATATGCTCCGATATCAACAGCCGAAAACAAATAATTGCTGTCGCATACAGCCATTAGCACGATACTGTTGTATTTTTTGTAATTGTAATACAACGAGCCACCGTGTGGTGGGCATTTGATAGCAATATGTTTGCCGTCGATTGCTCCAACTACATTTGGCATTTTGGTGTTTTTATAAAAATCTTTAGCTGTTTTCTGCCACTCCTGCTCTGTAGGAGCCGACAAGTAAATGTCGCGCAATTGGCCCCAAATTACCTCACAGACTTCTAATATAATTTCCCGGATAGTTGACACACCTATTCTGAAAGACCACGCCAACACCTGCCAGGCTGCACCATGTGCCAAATATCTGAAATTAAATACACATATTTATAATTGACTTCACAATGTTTTACATAACTAAATGTTTATTTTAAAAATATATACTTACACTAATGTTATAACCAATCGGCATTCTGGATCAATCGAATTTCGAACAACATTTTCTTTTTTCAGGTATGGGCTTAACAAATTATTTAAAATTTCAAACTGTGGTATGCCCATACGGGTCGCTTTTCTAAATTGCTCCTCATCTTTTTCTTTAACCACAAGAAAAATTTGAGAAAAAAAGCCGTGCAGCTCCCTTTCATTCTCCGTAAAAATTGGCCGAGTCCACATTCGCCTATTTTTCGTTTTATGCTTCTCGCACAACTTTACAACTTTTAAGAATGAACAATAGCACAAATAAATCATTAGCATTTTATTAAAATAATCAAATTTAATTAATGAATTCATTTAAAAAAAAAAAAATCGCTCATAAAACACATCCAAACACTTTGACAAATCAAAATAGAAATAAAAAAAAAATCTGCTTGTCAAAAAAAGACGCTCATGTATTTCACCTGAAATTCTGCCGGCAGCGCTGCTAGCAGAAATTCTGCTCATCTGTTTTCAGCATAATATTAACGAAATGTTGCGTAGTCATTGGAAAATTATTTGTAGCCAATGAGTGTATTTACACTTGGTCTCAGGAATCCGGATTCTTTCTTCGTATTTCCCTCCTTTACCTACAAAACCGGTTTTATTGCCGCCATTTTTAAACCAAAATTTTTTGTATTTCTCGGGTTTCATCGCACTAACACAAACATAAAAAATATAAAAATTCTCGAGGACATATGTGCTGGAAAAAAAAAATGAGCAAACATATTTTATTACAAATTTGAGTCTTTTTTGTATTTAAAATGGAACAATAAGCCAATTGCTTTCAAAAGTTTTGTAATTTTAGCAAAAAAAGACTCCAATTTGTAATAAAATATGTTTGCCAAATTTTTTTTCCCAGCACTTTATATTTTTTTTTCGTATTCTTGATTAGTTTGAGTTTGTCTTTTAGAGTGTCAGTAATAAAAAAAAATAAATAATAAATAAAAACATTTTAAAAATAAAAATTATGGAAAATCAAGCTTTAGAAGGTTGGACTCGTGAACAGACTTTACATTTAATTCCCGAGTTAAAGAAATTCCCTTGCCTATTAATTTCGTCAATAAAGTTAACCGGAGCGAAAAGTTTAACTTAATTAACAATCAGTTAAAACTAATTAAACCATGTGTGACAATCAGTGAGATAAACAAAAAATTAAAACATTAAAGACTCAGCTGTGGAAGGAAAAACAAAAGGTGACAAATTCCAAAAGAAGCGACTCGGGAATTGATGAAATTTATGAACCAAAACTTTGGTTTGGTGTGGATTTTGTAATTAATTTTTAAACGTTCTGATTTTTATGAATATAACTTTTTTTATTTTATATATAATTACAGAAAAGAAAAAGGAAGACCAACCCTCTAGAAGCATATGGTATGTGGGTCATTGAATTTATGAAAAATTATTTCGAATCGCGGCCAGCAAAACAGGCACTTGAAAAAGAGGAAGAGTTCTGCAGATATTTATGCAGCCTCTTGAAAAATATTAAATTAGATGAAATAATCGTGCTGGTGAAAAAAACCACTATGGAAGAGAGGAAGCAATTTCAATGGGAAAATTATTTCTCTCCAATAAATAATTCCCAATCCTATACATTCCCATCTTACTTAAAGTTCCACACCACATTCCTTAACGGCTACTTCATCATCCAGAAATTGCACAGCTGCATCCTCACCCTTACCACATATCTCAGTTAATTTATTTCCGCAGTCACAAAATATAGGACCTGCATACAAATTCCAACTTCAACCATTCAATTCTACCACATCATTCAGAAATCCGTTTAACATACATCACCAACACAACTCAACACACTCATTCATTGAAATTTCCAACCCAATCAAAATCCAAAATACAAAAGAGTCACAAAACTACAAACCAAAAATATTAGAAAATATTTTACTAGTTCCTGGAAAACAATCAATCAAAAAGAAAAATGTACTAGAATTAGCGATGGATAATGTATTTGAAGACTTTATTATAGGGTACTCAGAAATTATATTATATTTTTTTGTTTAATAAAAATATAATTAATATTAAAAATAAGTGTTTGATTTAAATTAACGCTTCAATCTTTGTTTATAGTCTAACCATAGTGTATTTTAAATTTGTTTTTCAGAAAGAAAAGGCATTTATGATTTCCATTTTTCTTAAGCGCACCGTGAATCTGCTCGATCAAAAAGGAAATCAGTAGAAACGGATATAGAAAAAAGGAATAGATAGATGACGTCGAAGGAAGTGAACATTTAAAAAGAAAAACGCACAATTTAATTTATACAATTTTTATTTTTATTCATTTGAATATTTTTTATTGTTTTATCGACCCTTCGTTGTTAAAATATTCAGTCAATAGTTGCCTGACAGATTGACCAAATTTTGATTTATTTAAACGGACATTTGCCGTCTGTTGCGAGGTATCTTCTTGCGTTGTTGTATGACTGGCTTCTGGTACATAAGAAATTGTGTAATACACAACAACACTGGACAATTGTTGTTACCTTGTCTTGGTGTAGATTAATAGGTTTTTGAAAAATTTGAAAGCTATTGCTAAATATTCCAAAGGCCCTTTCTGTATTTTGCCGTGCACGACTTAACCTTCGATTAAATATTTTTTTCGTTTCAAAGGTTGTTGTAAAAGAATATGGTATGATCATATTTTCCGATAACGGAAAGGCACTATCACTAATAAACATATGCGGTAACATTCTTGAACTTACGATATTTTTTTTGGTGGTAAATATTTATCGGGTTGTTGTAGTATACCAATACATTTATAAAATCCGATCGTTGCAAAACGGCGGCACCAAACGTCAATGAAAATACATTTCCATATACTTCTGCAAGACCAAGTAACACAACACTGTGAAACCCTTTGTAGTTATAAAATAATGGTGCATTTTTTTTCGATGGCCTGAAAGCAATATGTTTGCCATCGAGTGCACCTAAACAGTTTGGAAACTGCCATTTTAAGCTGTAGTCATCTAAAATTTTTGACCAATCTTCTTTGAAAGTTGGAAACTGAAATGATATTTTATTTATTAATTTTTTTTGATAATTTATTATGTTTTCAAATTTTTAATTTACCTTTAAAAATTGATTTTTTAAATGTTTGTAAATAGCTTTACAAACACTTAAAATTGCTGTGGTCAGGAATCATTTAGACAATTTGGAGTATATAGCTCCATGTAGTTTTCTCCTATATCCAGAAACCTCAAAATATTTAAGTAAAGAAAACTTTTAAATGTTTGAAAAAGAATTTTTTTTAAAAATAAAGGAGTATAATTTTATCTTTTAGTGAATATTTTATTTTTATTTTACAGTACTAACGACTATAGTTTCGAGCGTTCGCTCTTTATCAAGTTTTGACTTATTCTAATTTGAAATGTTAAAATGTACTTAATATATACTGGTAGATGTTATTTTGCGGCATCCTGTCATACAATAAAAATATGTTGTCTCTGTATTTGTATATTTCTAATTCTTCCATTCTATCTAGGTTTTCACCTTTTTTGGTTTTATGTATTACATTTAAATTCACGTCTGATTTTACGACCACGAACACAACCACATATTCAATAATTCTAATAAATACAAAAATAACATTGGTTTCGATATGTTGATGACATTTTAATGTTATTCAATGGAACACACCGTCAACTTAAAAGTTTGCACAGTTACATCAACAGCATTCATTCAAACTTAAAATTCACAATAGAAGAAGAGTACAACAATCACATCAATTTTCTAGACATTAATATAAAAAACGCAAATAACCAAAACATTTTTAAAATACATAGAAAGCCGACATAGACAGATCAAACAATTCACCACACATCCAGCCATCCACCACAACATAAAATGTCTGCATACTTCCATATGATAACTCGTGCCAATCGTATACCGATGAGAAATAGTGATTATATTGAAGAGATAAATACAATAAAACACATCGCTAGAAAGAATGGATTCAATACCAACTTGATAGAAAACATGAACAGGAAATTCAAACACAAAGAAGAATTAAGATCACTCACCACGTTACAACCACAACAACAAAAAACCGTGAAACACATAACGATTGAGTTTAACAAAACAGTAGCAAAAATAATAAACAAGGTTTTCGAAGAATACCAATACAACATCGCGTATAGAACGAGTAACAAAATCGATAGTCGCACAAAAACCATAAAACCAAATGAAATAGAAACAGGGGTGTACAAACTAAAATGCAACGATTGTCAAGCATTGTACATAGGCCAAACGGGGAGAAATTTTAAAATCAGGTTCAAAGAACATGTAAAAGAAATTGGAAAACAAAATATAAAATCAAATTACGCCGCAAATTTAACCCGCGATCAACACACATATACCAGCTACAGTGCTGGTAAAAAAAAATTGGGCAAACAAATTTATTGCAAATTGGAGTCTTTTTTTGCTAAAATTACAAAACTTTTGAAAGCAATTGGTTTATTGTTTGATTTTAAATACATGTATGACGTAATTTTTTGAAAAAAAAAATTGACCTGCAGTTTAGGGGCAAAACACCGAAAAATGCCAAAATATTCAAAATACGTTTGATTGGAGTTAAAGTAATGTAATAAATTAAACACTTATTTTTTTTTTTTTTGTTTTTGTTTTTTATTGATTTATAGAAGTTCAATCTTTAATATTAATATTTTGTTGGACCGCCTTTTGCTTTTATTACAGCGATACACCTCCGATTAATTGAATTTGATAAATTTTTCAAAGTCGCAGGAGATATGGATTCCCAAATCATCATAAACAAACTTTTTAAAGCTTCAATCGATTCTGGGCGCTTCCTTGCTACTTCTAGCTTCATTATAGACCAAATATTTTCAATTGGATTTAAGTCTGGACTATACGGGGGCCAGCTCAACACATCGATACTTTTTTCTTCGAAGTACTTTTTTACCTTTAAATGAAGAGATAAGAAAAAAAAACAAGTTTTTAACAAATTATTTATGTTTATCTGAAAGCCAATTTGTCTATCTACAATTCAAAATTAATAACTCACAATTTTGGCGGTATGGCACGGAGCGTTGTCCTGTTGAAAAATAAATTTGCAAATCTCGCCAAAAAGCTTTAACGCAGAAGGCTCAAATTCGTTCTGAAGGACCTGCAGATAAACAGCTGGTGTAACGCTGGAACTAAGGAAGCACAATCGACCGGTTTCATTTCCAGAAATGCATCCCCAGAGCATAACTCCTTCTTTTTTCGGTGGAAGTCTTAAAAGACATTCGTTGCTAAGTCTCTCGCCAGGATTTCTCCTTATGAGAATTCTTCCATCTCCAACATATCGGTAAAATCGGAAAATTTTTTTTTTTTTTTTTTTTTTTCTGTGAAAATAATTTAATTTAATTTTAATTTTTGTGACATTTTTGCGAATATTATTTGAATCCGGTTCGTGAAATTCTGTGCTGTTCGGTGTGTGTTATTCTGTGCTGAGTGTTAGTCATATAGTGATCGTAATAACTGTGTGGTGTAATCCTTTGTGATTGTGAGCGATTGTGATTTCTAATGGAGAAGAAGTGCCATGATTGCGGTTCGACTACAAAAGAACTTTACTTTTGTTGTGTTGTTTGTGATAAAGCAATTGATTTTAAGTGTCTTGGCATTAAAAGCAAGACAACTTTTGAGTTGATTGTTCAATTAAAAAATATTTGCTACGTTTGTGATGATTGTGGCGACCTGCTGAAATTCCAAACTGGATTACTTACAAATTTATCTGAATCAGTGGATATAATTAAAAACAGCATGAATAAGCTACAGGAAGAGGTAAATACTATATTCTCCAGTTTAAATAAAAATTGAAGGCAGATTTCTAATGCACCACAAATTCACTTCTTTGATTGGATTTTGGAAACTGCAGAATCAAAATATCCACGATTAAAGAAAGCTGCTTGACGTCTAATTTTAATTTCTGGTACAACATATTGCTGTGAATTTTTGAAATCCACAATGAAGTACGTAAAGTCGAAATATTTAACAAATCAACATCTCACAGGATTGCGACGAACGGTTTTTTCAAATTTTACACCAAATTTCAAAGATTTGACCAAAGTCTTTAAATATTATAATTTTTTATAATGCATGGTTTTTATATTTCATTTTTATTATTAAGATTTGGAAGTAAATATTTTCTTTCTCTTAATTATATGTTTGTGTTCTTATACATGTACAGTGGATCGCACTCGTATTCGTATTTAATCATTTTTAAGTACAATCTTACACGCCAATTCTCATAGTCGTATCACGTCATTTTTCATGACTATAGTCACATCACATCAATTTTTCGATTCTCTTACTCGTTTGTTACGACTAGAGTCACTTTATACGATGGATGTCACTTGAGTTTTGCAAGTGACAAGCGAATACCACAAAATGGAAAGATGCAATTATTTTATTTTATATACTTTAAAATATTGTTTTTTGAATAATTTTGTTCACTGTATTTAAGATTTTTGTCATAATTTTTATTTTTTTATTTTTTACTTTATTTAATATTACAACTGATTTACAAATCATTTACTAATTTATCTTTCTTAAATGAAGATTCTCATTTGACGGGCAGTAACCCAATGGTTACTCCCGTTTGAATTTACATAGTAATTATTTTTCTCTATCCCAGTGGTTCCCAAACTATTTTGGTCGTGGAACCCCCAAATTGTTTGCCAATGATCGCGGAACCCTGAATATTTTTTAACAACGACTTTTCAAAATTTAACGAGATATTAAATGAAACAAGTATTATTTTGGTACTTCAGATTTTATTGAATTAAATAAAACTTAAAAAAAATCAATTCATCATAGAAATAATTAATAAAAATACAAAACATAAATTAATATAAATAAAAAAAACTTTAATGTGAAGAATGCACCTGCTTCTATGATTCCACGATTCTCTTAAAATTGGGCGTTATGTTTGATAACTCAACTCGCATATCTGGTGCAGTATCAAGTTTGTTACGATATTTTGTTTTTGTCGCAACATATTTTGAAAACCCAGCTTCACACAAATAAGTGGTTGCAAATGGCAATAGAATTCGAATAGCCTGTTTTGTTAAATTTGGATATTCATCGAATATATCTGACCAGAATATTGTTAACGGAACTGTTCTAAATTTAGCTTCTAATTGTGTATCCGAACCTAATTCAACCAAATTTTCATAATCCAAGGACCGAAATCCTTTTGGTTTTGCTTTTATTTTGAAAGGATTTTGTACCCAGTAATTATCTTGGTTCTCTAGGTTTGGAAAGTATTCACTGAGTGATTCCTGTAAACTGGACAAATGTGTTTTTATGCCATCACGGATTTCCATATCCAAATCCACTTCAGATTCTTCGAGAAAATCATTAAGCGTCTGGAAATAGTCAAAGTTATTTTGCTCCACAGCTGAAATCCAATATTGTATTTTCCTTGAAAAGGCAACCAATTTATCTTTTATTTGCAATATGTTGATTTGTTTTCCTTGCAGAGCCAAATATGATTCGTTCAATTTTCCAAATATATCAGCAAGATATGCAATTGTAGATAGCCAAGTCATATTATTTAATCTGTCTGATAATTCAAATTTATAACCAATAAAATACGCCAAAAGTTCCTTTCGCAATTCAAATATTCGCACAAGAATAATACCACGCGATAACCATCTAACTTCCGTATGAAGAAGTAAAGTGGTGTGAAGACTACCCGTATCTTTACACAAGGCTTTGAAAATACGTGATTGCAATGGTCAACTTTTAATAAAATTGATAATCTTCACTGCTTCGTCCAGAACAGATTTGAATGTAACTGAAATCCTTTTTGTTACGAATGCATATCTGTGAAGAATGCAATGAGTACTGTTACAGTTGTGTGCAACATTTTTAATCCGTGCTACAGCACCACTCACTTTTCCTGTCATTGCTTTTGCTCCATTGCTGCATACGTATCTGTCATATAAAAAGAGAATTAGGTGATAATGAATAAATTATAATAACTATTTATAGTCCTACCTGACTTATGTTCACTTGAAAAAATAATTATGTTAGATTTAAAGTTCTAACTCGCAAATAACATTTTAGTTCGCGTCCGTTTATAATTTAAAATATACTACCTACCCAGCTATAAATGTTCCTTAACTGACATACTGGTTGCAACGACAGTTACTGTTAATAAGTCGAGGGCACAATAGCATTGGCGCATATTGCACAAAAAAATTACATACATTTTGGTGAAGTACGAATTGCTACCGATGCTTATGTTTTCAGCCGCCTTATTTAAAAATTTTAAATTTAATTTGGCGGTCGATTGTAAACTTTCCGAGGAAAATGTGAATATATTAAACACCATTCTTATTTTTTTTTAACGAAATAAAATTTGTCACGCGGAACTCCTAAATTTTTTCGTGGAACCCCAGGGTTCCGCGGAACACACTTTGGGAACCGCGGCTCTATCCTAATTAAATACAACTGCCCAATTCCAAAGGTTTCTGCCTTTGAAGTCTTCTTACTGCATCGGTGGTATCCAACAAACTTCGTATGTCTGCATTTTGGTGCCGAGATATCCGCTGAATGTGTTTCTTCGCATGATTTTGTATTTCTTCACTTACATATTCCATGTTTAAGTCCCTATGGAGGTTATCATTTCTAATGTACCATGGTGCGTTTACAATGCCACGCAGCACTTTGTTTTGAAAACATTGAATCATTTGTACATTTGTCTTCTTGGTACAACCCGAAAGTTGAATGCCGTAGGTCCATACTGGTTTAAGTATTTGCTGATATAATAGCAATTTGTTATGAATTGTAAGCTCAGAGTTTCTACCTATTAGCCAATACATTTTCCTATATTTGATGTTCAATTCTTCTTTTTTCTTTTTAACATGCTCTTTCCATCTAAGCTTGCAATCGAGGGTCATGCCGAGGTATTTGGCTGTATTTGGATTTGGAACCGGCCTTGAATTAAGTTCCACTGAAATCCAGTTAACTTTCTGATTTGTGAAGTTTACGTGGACCGATTTTGCTTCGTTTAGGCTAATGCGCCATTTCTTTGTCAAACTACTCACTGTGTCGGTTGCTTTTTGAAGTTTGGTCGTTGCTTCTGATATACACTTCCCAGTCGCCAGAATAGCTGTATCGTCTGCAAATGATGGTATGGTGGCCCCTTCTGTATTTGGCATATTTTTGGTATACAGGATGTTCAATATAGGACCCAGTACACTACCCTGTGGTATGCCTGCTGATATTCTCTTTAGTTCAGAGTACTCTCGGTTATATTTTACACGGAAATGTCGGTCTGCGATATAAGATTTAAGAATTTGATAGAACTGTTTAGGTAGATCTCTTTGTAGAAACTATGGTAGAAACTTTGTCGAAAGCTTGTGCTACATCTAAGAAAATGCTGGAGCATATCTTCTTATTCTCAAGTGCGTCTTGGATTATATCCGTTATTCTGTGAACTTGTTCTATCGTAGAGTGATTTTCTCTAAATCCAAATTCGTGTGGTGGAATCAAATTTCTCTCCTCTATTATTGGCTTGAGTCTCTTGAGCAGTAATTTTTCAAATAATTTTGAAATTACAGGAAGTAGTGAAATCGACGGTACGACTTTTTATCGTTCGCTGGTCTGTCTGGTTTGGGGATCATAATTACTTCAGCAACCTTCCATTGTCGTGGGACATATTTTAGTCTGAAGACAGCATTGATAATGTGAACCAATTTTCGTAGTCCCTTCTCGAGAATGGCTTTTACGACTTGTCCAGTAATTAAATTATATCCTGGAGCTTTTTTTGCGTTCAAATTACACTTGATCTCATTTTTCAATTCCTGTAATATTACACATCGAATATTATATTCATCAATTTTGCTAACTGTTATTATGTTTTCATCTGCTGTTTGCCTAGGTAACGGTTGAAAGGTGTCTTCCAAGTGAGCCGCAAATAAAATAGCTTTTTGCTTGTCGCTTTGGGCCCAGGTTCCTTCCCCATTTTTAATAGGCGGTACATGCATTTTGGTTCTTTTTAATCCCTTTGTTACTTTCCAAAGAGAGTAATCAGTATCTTTATGTTCGGTGAGACCATTTAACTACTTGTTAATAGTTTCGTTCTTAATTTATTTTATAAGTTGTTTTAGTTTATTGCATAGAAAATTGAGGATTGTTTTGTTTTCCGGGGCGCGTGTCCTTTGCCAGGTCTTTCTTGCCTTCCGTTTCTCTCTAACTAACTCCCTGACCTCAATAGGATAATTTTGATTCCTACGGGATTCGGTGTGACTAGAAGGAGAACTTTCCCATGCTGCTCGTTGAATAGTACTGTTAAATACCTCTAGTTCGTCTTCCAACTGTACCGGTGTTTTAATCGGCACTCGTTAATTTATTTGCATTTCAATTAGTTCTTGGAATAAGTCCCAGTTAGTTCTATTATTTGTTAATTTGCCTAAAATATTTTAAGTTACAGTCGTATCACTTGGTTCGTCTTCAAGAATAGCAATTTTCAAGTGACGTGATACGACTATAGTCACATCACATGAAATGACACGACTATGGGAATCGGGGTGCGAGTGACTTGAGGCGTAACACACGACTTGGACAATAGGAATTTAACATATTTGTTGTTTACTCGTGGACTAATATCACCAACAAAAAGATTTTATATTATAAAACACAATATTTCGGTTTTGTCACTTTCCTTAACGTGATATTTATTTTATTTGTAAATGAAATTACGATCGTTTCGGATGCTACTCCTTTATCAAATTTCTAACAAACATTATGTTTTAAAGAAAGTGACAAAACCGAAATATTGTGTTTTATTATATAAAATCTTTTTAAAAACAATAGGAATATTGAGGCGACGTGACTTTAGTCAACTAAAGTAACGTGACACGACTTCGGTAATTGGGGTGGAAAACGCAATTATTTTATTTTATATATTTTAAAACGTTGTTTTTTGATAATTTTGTTCACTGTTTTAAATATGTTGATTTTTAAAATAATAATATTGTTGTTTTAAAACGATTTTATCACCCCAATTCCCATGGTCGTATCACGTCATTTTTCATGACTATAGCCACGTCACATTAATTTTCCTATTATCTTTGTCGTTTGTTACGCCTAAAGTCACTTTATACGACAGATGTCACTTGAATTTTGTAAGTGACAGGCGACTACAGCAAAATGGAAGGGCGAAATTTTAGTCGAAATATTTTTTTTAAATGTTTTTAATTGCGTAATTTTATTCACTTGCTTTATGGGGCGTAGGCTCTTTGGCCTTATGTCTTTACACTTCTAATGCCGGCTGTATCATATTACATGTATCAAGTAAATTATTTATTTAATAACCTTCTGTCTGTATCCTTTCTACAATCGAACTGAAACTTCATATCTAAGCTTTTTTTTTCATAAATTAGGAGGTCCAGTGTATTTTAGTGAAACCCGAATTCTTATATAAAATAAAAGAATTACCGAAAAACTGTTAATAACAATAACATTTTTTTTTTTAAATTTTAAACTTGTAAGAAATTTCCATAATAAGTTTTTCTAAATTCCCTGTTCGTAAAAGAAAGCCATTGGCCACACCCCAATTTATTTTCATGTTTACCCAAACAACCGATAAAGAAATATGAGTACTACGGACCGAATATAAATAAGTTAAAATCGGACTTGAACTGAATGGAGGAAGTATCGTTGCTATTGGGAATTCCTCAGAGAAAGACATATTCAACATCACAGACATATTGATCTAAATTGAGCAAAATGACACAGTAGAAACATTTCGGATCAACTGTTGCTTAATCTGTACTTGTAGAACATAGAATGGTCATCTTCAACATCATAAGATATTTAGGATGTTTTCGACAAGGTAGACAAAGACAAAGGTACAGCGTCACTTACAGAGTTCAACAAACGTTTTGTGAGGATTATCAAAACTTATTGTACGATATTAATAAATAAAATGTGAAGGTTAAAGCAATAATCGTGATAAGCTTTTTGAGATTAAAAACTGAAGCTCCAACAATGGAATCTCCCTTGGTTAGATATGGTAGAAGCAGTGTCTTTGTGTAGCCGCCAATAATCTTGGCCCATATGATATGACTTTAATCTCAGTTAACGTTGATTTTAACAATATGATGGATTCCTCTCAAATTTTCCTATGAATTATTTTTATTGATAAAGATTAAATTACTTTGAACTTAAAATTTCTTAAATTGTTTGTTGCGATACAGGGTTAAAACACAAAACAAATTAATTAAAGTAAATGTAATCAACAAACACATACAACGTTATTTGTTATTATCAAGCTGATTACAATTTTTGCATAAATATCATTTTTATTCATTTAGTCAAAGTGACAAACCACTGGCTGAATACATCGTAGATAGTGCTAACATAATGTTATTGAAATACGCGCTTGTAAAATTTGTAGTTATTGCCAGTTTTTTTCTAGATGTAAATTCTTTGTGTGATAATGTAAAATCCGTGTGTGACTGTCAACAAACTGCGAGTAATAATCGCACTAACTTACAGTGTCCTAAAATGAACGTGAGTGGTCGATATACCCATTACATAGAAATTATTGATCAACATCACATTAATATCAATTGTGTAACATTCAATCCACTGAATAAAATACCAAAATTGTATTTTGGACGAGCTAATATTACACGCGTTGATTTCTTAAATTGTTTCAATAATGATACACGACATACAAATTATCAATTTGATTTCAAACAATTTGTGAGCAAAACATTAGAGGCTTATGACACAGAGTGGAATTCAATTGACGTTTGGTTTCATGATTCGGGTAAAGTTAATGAGACATTATTTTTTAGTCGATGGCCGCTGATAAAGTCGAATGTGATAATAACAAATATATATATGCAAACATCAGATTCACTACCACGTTTACGTGGTGCTGAATATTTATACCTGATAAACACTAATTTAGTTGATTTTAATAAGTTTATTGGTAATGACGATACTATGCAAATTCTTGAGATCCTCAATACTAAAACTATTACAAATTTAAATAAGCATAATTTGAGCAAATTTAAAAATTTAGTTCATTTAACTATCGAGAATAGCGCAATCGAAGATTATTTTGGCCAGATATTTCAGCAAGGCAGCATTTTTAAAGAAAATCCAGGTATCGAACAAATTTCATTGATATCGACTTTTAAAGATTACCCGGATAAAATCACGTTAAATGCTACAATTTTCTATTACTTAAACAGGCTAATTTCACTAAAATTAATAGATTTAAAATTAGAAGAGTTACCACTAAAGATTTTTGATGATCTGGAGAAACTGAGTCATCTTGTTTTGCGACATAATCAATTAAGTAGATTGAGCAAAAATATTTTTGTAAATTGCCAAAAATTAGTGAAGATTGATCTAGCATTCAATAATTTTATTCGGATCGAGTAAGTAAATAATTGAAACATTTAAATAGTTTTTATAATTTGGTTTTTCTTATTTATTTAAGCACCACCATGTTTTCTGCACTTGTTACGCTCGCTATTTTAAATTTAAGTCACAACAACTTGAGATCATTTGTGTACGATGCCAGCAACCAAACAAGCTTCAAAGGAATTTATTTGGATCATAACCATATACAAATGGACTCTTTTACTTGTCCGATAATTAACATTCAACATTCTGCAAGTGTTATTGATTACTCACACAATCAGATTTCAAATAGTGAACCGATTTTAGATTGCATCGTAAAAAATCCCGAGGTACAAGATTTGAAACTGAAGCATAATCAAATTCGTTCACTGCGATTTTTAAAAATGCTATCAAATCAAACGCTAAATAAAAGTTATATCACACTCCACTTGGACAATAATTTGATCGATTTTATTGATTTATTAGAGTATCAGGATACAGGAGCTAATGAAGATGAGCGAACAAATATCGTTTTACATCTAGATTCAAATCCAATTTTCTGTGATAATTGTCAATATAGCAACACATTATTTGTAAATGATACAGGCGTCATTTTGGTAAATCACGATACCGTGTTTCAAATACCTCAACCGGAGTTTTGTATAAAATCGATTTTTTGCTCAATGAATTATTTTGTAAACAACTATTCTTGTCCATATCCGTGTTATTGTACGTTCAACAAGCATTTCAATAGTCTTGCGATTAACTGTGAAAATGCAACCCTAAAAGAAATTCCATTCCTTAATGATGAATTATTGTACAGGATTAATGTTAAAGAAATATATTTAAATTTACAAAACAACAACATATCAAACATATCGTTTGATAATACAAAAAATGGTAAACAAACGTCATTCGATGTAATAAGAAGAATAACAAAAATTAATTTGGAGCACAATTCAATTGATTTGCTAAAATTTCATGACAATCATTTTCCAATTGCCCTGAAAACGTTACTACTAGCATGGAATAAAATTTCAAACATTGATGAAACGACCCTAGTGTTACTGAATACGCGTGAATCACTTTTAGCGTTAAGTCTTGGGAATAATACGGTCACCAGGAATCATCAATTGTACGATCGTTACATCAATCGAATTAAATTTCTAATTATTGATCAAGAGGCAATCGACGAGGAGTTCAATCATCTAAAATTAGAGGCTCACATACGGGATGGTGAAAGTAGTATAGTATCAATTGTGGTGGTGATAGTGGTGTTCATTTTGATGATGATTGGACTAAGCTATATTAGTTACGTGTTCCAAAGGAGTCATACAAAAGTGTTGGTACAAAAAAACGAAATTGAACAATCACAAACAGATCTGGTATCGGAACAATTAGACGAGACGTGTAACGAAATACTCTGAAAAGCCGCAGAAATTCGTTTCTTCCAATTATTGGTGCGGTGGTAATGATTAGTATCGACTCAATCCTTGAACTATAGAGCTATTATTTTTATTAAAATGTCGCCTCGTGCTTCTAATTTTTTAATAAACATTGTTTTATTTATAAATGATTATCTGTGAAGATGTAATCGAATTGAGTGCTGAAAATCAATATCAATGTTAATCAATTTTGAAGACAGAAGGAGGAGGAAAATATGAGGAGAATAACGTTGTAACTTAATTAATTAAAATTAGCTTTTGTTGAAAACTTTAGCTTAATCTGGATGGAGAAAATTAAAACATGTCAACGTTAGAGATACATTTTTGATTAATTAGTTTTGAAAAAGTGGTAAATTGTTAATGTTATATACCCTAGACAGACTGTGGCTTAATAAATCCTTAATATAAAGATATTAGATAAAATCGAGGTTGGCACACTACGACTAATCTCGAAAAAATCACTAAATCGGTTCTATTAAATCGCAGTGTGTCTAGGGTGTTACTCTGACCTAGAAAAATTCCATGCATTGCCACAGCTATTTTCGGCGCGATTTTTTTCTATTTTCAAATTTTACCAGAATTAAAACAAATTTGATTGTAAATGTTTGAAGAAACTATCAAATTCAATTTCAATCTATTACATCTTTTATTAATTTTTATTCCCGCGACAAAATTTAAAATGTATAAATTATCAATAAAAATTATTAATTTACAATTACATAATTTGATAGTTTCTTAAATCATTTAGAATCAAATTTGTTTTAATTCCAGTAAAATTTGAAAATAGAAAAAAAAAATCGCGTCGCGCGAAAAATAGCTGTGGCAATGCCTTAAGGCTGACTATGGTATTTTCAATAGAGCGTCGATTATTCGAACTAACTGGGACCGTGGGTTGTTCGGTTAACCAAAAATTCGGATAATCAAACATATAAGTAAAACTACTAAATATTAAGTAAGAAACGTGTGCCCTGGTTTATTTATAAACATTACATTACGGCTAATGTACAAAATAGGAGAATGTACACATTTACCGGCAAATGTACACATTCATTCCCCAAAGTGAGTGGTAAATGTGCGTATAAATTGAACAAAATACTCATATTTCGTACATTTTCCGGACAATGTGGACATTTCCGATAGCTCATTGGTGAATGTAATTTTCCTCTAGATATGAAAATTTGTACACTAAATTTATGCTAGTGTACGTTTTGTAATTAAGAAACAATTAAGGTGGAACTTCGCTGTTTCTTGACGGATTATGATGAAATTTGATATGGGTGACGGAAATGGGATTCTAAAATGATTTTTGGATAAAGTTCTGGACTATGGCCAATTAAGATGGAACTTTGCTGTTTCTTGACCGATTATGATGAAATTTGACATGAGCAGTGGGAATGGGATTCCAAAATGATTTTTGGATAAAGTTCTGAAATGTGGCCAATTAAGGTGGAACTTCGCTATTTCTTGACCGATTATGATGAAATTTGACTTGAGCGGTGGAAATGGGATTCTAAAATGATTTTTGGGTAAACTTCTGAAATGTGGCCAATTAAGGTGGAACTTGGCTATTTCTTGACCGATTATGATGAAATTTGACAAGGGTGATGGAAATGGGATTCTAAAATGATTTGTATGTAGTGATAGGAAATCATAAGGGCTCGTCACGACCATTTTCGCATTTAAGAAATAGAGCAAGCAATTTTTGGAGATAAATAAACAAACAAAATACAAAAAATTCTATAAATCATATTTTATTTAAGAAAAAAAAGCAATGTACTACATTCTATTATGGCGAGTTTTAGTCGGTTACCAATTTTACAATCATTTCAAAAAAATTATCGCTCGTCTCCGTAAATTTAATTAATTCTGATGGTCCAGTGACGATAAAATTAACGTTAGGTTTTCGACAAAAAAAAACATAATTCTCTGCATCTCTGTATTTGATTTCGACCGTGTAGTCTACATTTGGTTTTAATTTTAAGGTTTCGCCCAGGCTGATTATATTCGAACATCTTTGCGAATCTCCGAAATTAAAGATTAAACCTCTTTTAGCAGTGTTTGTTAATAGATTTTTTTCTAAAATTTGCATTTCAAAAGCACTAAAGCCTGATACAATGCACCTGCATGTACACCTGTGCATAATTTAATTGGCCAAAACCGTAAATTTTGATATCCATTTCTGATTTGGTGCTGGTTTTTCACGTTCCCATGTTTTATCATATTAGGAACGAGGTTGTGCTATTCAGCTTGGATTTGTACACTGGCCTTTCAGCACAATTTGTGTGCAGATTGTTGAAATTTCATCACTTAATAATAAATCTGGATGATTTTTTACAGAAAGGCTAAGTTCATCATTGGACAATAATGGAAAACGGATTAGTCGTAATAATTGGTCGAATTGTATTCGTTGTTGTCATATTGGAGTTCCGAATAATTCGCATGACTTGTTCATCCACCTTACCAAGCTGTTCAAGAGTGCGGTTTCTGTCATTTCAGAAGGCATATGATCAGATTTTAAAATTTCCTCCAAAACATTTGATTTGATGGTTAAAATTTTGTCAGTTTCTATTACACCACTCAGACTACCAATTGTCCTATGGAAGGCATAATTCAAGTATAATTCATATTTATTCTCCACACTGAATTCAAGCAGCGTCAAGTCGGTACCGGGGGTTGTAAGCAAATTAAACACAATATTTTCCAATTTTATATCTCACAGCTAATTTTAACATGTCAAGGCGCATTGGCTCCTTAATGTCGCAATTATCTATGTAATAAACCGCAGAAATTGATAAAACACTTCATGCGAAGTATCATCAATTATTATTAACTTGTTATCTCCTGATGTCTCTCTAAATTGTTAACGAAAATCCATACTATGCTTCATGAGCTCCCAAGAATGGGCAAACATTGTCTTTCCCTCGACAAGAAACTGAATGTCGGATATGAATTCGTTGTTGAAAAGTTGTTTGGTTATATCTTCCATATCTGACAGTTCTTGGCAATGGCATTTTAGACAGTCATTCGTTTGCAACATGAAGGTGAAAAATGTCTTAGTTGTGCAGAAACGAAACGTCTGCTGTATTGCTTTGGTAAATTTTCAACTACAATAAATTGAATACTAGACAACTTCATTGTAATTTTTTGTGTTAAGGAAAACAAATCAAACGTCAAAATATTGTTCATATCATTTGTATGAAGTGGTACAGATGCAAGTTTTATTTTAATTATTACATACATTTTTCAAATATTTTATTATAAAAATGTAATTGAAATGTTTTCATTGCAACTTGTTTTAAGCTAAGCCGGTATTTGCTTTGTGAAAATTAAGCCCAAAATAAAAACATAAAGAGAAGGCAATTTCGTAATCTTTAAAAATCTTCTTCGTAAAATCACTGGTAATCACAGAAAATAATTTAATAAATCCAGCAATAACCATAAGCTCAAGAATTTACGAAAATATGTAGCCTGTGAGGGTATTTATTTTTGACATTTCTTGCTTATTTAGGGGAAATAATTTAGACCAAGTAGAAGAGACGTAAAATTTACGAAATTACGAAAATTTTTACACATGCGACATTTTAAAAATTTTGAAGTTTATATTATATAATGCCATGACTTTTAGAAATAAATGCCGATTTTCACAATGTTAATTTCAAAAAAATAACTGCAAATTCCATGATAATATTTAGATAAGTTATGCAGGCACTACAAAAAAAGTCGAATGCTATTTTTGCGAATTGGTAATATACCATAATACCCTGTCAGATAAATTTACAATGTTAAGGTGCTATTCCACTTGACTGAATTGACTGATAGTAAAATTAAAGAAAGACAAAAATACATTTGCTGGATGGGCGAATGAAACAAAAATCCTTCTCAGTCAAGGAATATTTGTCTCTGTATTAGTGTGACCGCAGTAGTCAGACCCTTACTCTTGTATGGGGTAATAGTCTGGTGGACTGCTCTAGACAAAACTGTCAACCAAAAGCTGTTGATAAAAGTTTAGAGAACAATCTCTCTGTGGATCAGTGGGGCACTGAGGAGCATTCAGGCACTAGAGACTCTGCTATTTTTGACTCCTCTAGATTTCTTGGGGAAAGAGTTGGCAGCTTGTACTGCCATACGGCTGAAATCCATCTTAATATGGACCTGCAACAATACAGGACACTCATCTATTTTGTACAACAAACAAATTCCCAAGACCACCGACTATACTGTCCCGTCACTATCTTTTGTTATAAAACGTACAAACAAATGATTTTTATTTTATTATTATTTTTTGTATACAAATTTTATTTTAATTGTGCTAGGTGTTGATGCCGTGATGATGAGAAACGAAAAAATGAACGATCGAAAAGACTGATTATATTTTCTACTCGAGCACAAAAGCCCCTTTTAAATACAGATCAAATGTCATAATTGAAATGTTGCGTCGATCACAACTCCGAACAAGTTGTACTAAATATTGAATTCGCCTAGGTTGACATTTCTAACTAAAATGATGTACAAGTGTCAACAAATTAATACAAACATTTTGGGATATAAGATAAGTTATACACTGAGATTAATTAACCAGTTGATTAAATATTCTATTTTAATTTCAGATAAACTAAATGGGTAAATAGAGCCAATTTGATGACAAAGGGAAGTATATCGATACAAGGGTGGTTTTAAATTTTAGGATATTCCGTTTGTGCTGAACATAAGGCATCCCAAGCTTGAATAAGAGCATTTTTCAAAGCTATTTGTAATGTTATGCTGTGTTCTTTGATTTTACGCTTTAATATGCCCAAAAGATGCTCGATCGGACTAAGATCTGGGGACTGTGCTGGCCAATCAAATGTTACTGTTTTTAAACCAGTGCATCGTAGTGGCTGATTTATGACAAGGAGCATTCTATTGTTGGATTTTGACGCCACGTAAATTGGTGTCACCAAAAATGCACGTTAACGAAGACATCAGCACAGTTTTATTAAGATGTTTTATGTTTTAGTCAATAAACTAATAAATTTTTGTCTTAGGTTAGAGGGTAGCACTAGCGAAGAATGGAACAAGAACTGCACCGAAAAACTAATCGAGCATTACGAGCACTATCAAAATTTATATGATACCAAACATTTCTCGTATCATAACAAACATACGCGAGAGGATTCACTGTTGAAAATTACAGAAGTGGGAATAAAGAAAAAATTTATAAGTTTGCGCATCACTTTAAATCGGGCGGAAACAGCAAAAAAAATGGTATGGATTTACGAGCTAAGCTGGACTTCTCAAGACATCGGTTAATGAAACGTTCAAATGGTTTTGGATGAAGTCTTGAAAAAACGCTAAGTAGGGCGAATCCATTTAGAATGGAAATGCGAGTCTTAAACGATTGAATGAAGTTCTGCAATATGACAAACAGGGATGGAACTAAGGTAGAAATAATAGAGCGTGGAAGTTACATAAATAAAACATACAATATTATAATTTATTTGTACTATTTTTATTTATTTTGGTATAATATATTATGTGTACATATTTAGTAAATTTAAAAATTAAACTTTTCGATTGCTTTGTCTTGCCAGAGAACTGAGCCAGGATCACTAAAGTAACGCAAAAATTAATTTAATTACACATAATGCATCCATCTTTGGTTTTGCATTTATGGTTCAAGATTTGTCATTTGGACGTTCGTATAAAAATTACCATCTTTCAATTCTACTGTAGTTCTATTTTAATGGTAAATGTTCGACCTTCGCAAAATAAAATTATGGAGAGCACAATATGCAATGGTAATTTGTTGTTTTTTCTGAACATTAAGTCTCATCTCTCGTTGAAGAAACTGAAACCTTAAACGAGAAATTATAGTTTCCTTTCTAGTAGTTAAAGCAAAAATTTACCTAAATCTGTTCGCTAAATTTCGCTGATTCGCCACTCAATTTTTTGTAACGACCCATTTGAGTCGATTACATGTCTGTCTGAAGATAGCGTACACCAACAATTCAAACTTCGACTGTTATTATTTTTTTTTTTTTTTCATAAATCCTTTTATTGACTAGCGGAAAATGCTTTACGCGCGAAATAGTATATAATGCAAAAATATACATATCATAAAACAATAAAAAATAAAAATTATATACCCAATTTGGTAAAAGGTGGAATGTTGCGGGTTTTTTTGATTGGATTTTTTTTAGTAAGTCGGAAAACGCTCGAGAAGCTTACTAGTGATTTTTTTTGTTTGTTGGCCAGTTAAATCGGCTGTAAAATTTAAAACGACATAAAAGTTTAGCGCATTTGTTAAAATTAATAGTTTAAAGTGCTAATTATAAAAAAAATTAAAAAGAAAAAATTTAGTTAAGTTAATAATGCTGCTATATGTATAAAACGTCTTGTACTGAAAATCACTCTTGTAAACGTATAAACGTATATACCATATACGTTTACAAGAGTGATTTTCAGTACAAGACGTTTTTATCATATTATATACAGTTGTAAAAAAAAAAACATAAAATATTTAATAAAGACTAAAAATTATTTAACTATAA
Source organism: Tipula vernalis (assembly GCA_958295665.1). Taxonomy (NCBI): domain Eukaryota; kingdom Metazoa; phylum Arthropoda; class Insecta; order Diptera; family Tipulidae; genus Tipula; species Tipula vernalis. Next base: position 262,026,298 of record OY282560.1, read on the forward strand.
AACAGCGTCAGAATATAATTACCTTGATTGTAATTTTATGTTGAATTAATAAAAATAAATCAAAATTAAAATTGATCAAAATAAAAGCTATCACAGTGTTTTGATTAGTGGTGAATTCTGGTTATCTATTTGCCATCAAAATCGCCCCTTATGAAGAAGGAATCGTGATTTGTTATATTAATTCTATTTGTTTATTTTTTTTTTATTTAAACATGCGTTAAATATTAGATCAGTTAAATACGTATGTTCGTTAGGAACCTGGAGAATATCCCACCCCAATACCGTGAGTCATTAGCCGGCAAAACTGTGCCCAGAATAATCCTAGCGAATGATTTTTTTGTGCGGTCACTTAGATGGTCGTTACACTTTAGTTGTGAGTCTTTTTTTTTCTTTATTGGAACGTTTTCCAATAGGTTTCATCATCCTTGTGACAAAGGAAGATTTAAGTAATATCTTTAGTTGGTCGGTCTCTAATAGGCTCGTTTTAAATGTAAATAAATCAAAGTCGACTATAATTTATAAAAAATCGGTAAATACCTCGTCCTTTCTTGGTATTTGTCCGCAGGGTTCGCTAATTAAATATTCCAATACTGTTAGGGATTTAGGCTTAGTTATTAATAAAACTCTTACTTGGGGTAACCATTTAGTTAGTATTAGTAAGAGAGTGTTTGGCATGGCCCCTTTGTCTCTCTTTAACTGATTTTATTTGAGGGCAGTTTGCGTTAAAACTTCTTTTTGAAGTGAACATTTTGTAGGTATGGTATGATCAGAGCCTTCTAGATTATAGGGCCATAATCATCATGACGTATTTTTTAGAAGCTTTTTTAGTGTTGTTGTTCGCCATAGTAAAAATGTTTGTTTTTTAGCTTCAAGTTTTTTAACGAAAAAAGCTTAAATATTATAAAACGTTTTATGTTTAACCACAATATACAAGAAGGCTATATTGGTATTAAATAAATATTAATTGGAGAAATATTAAAATTAAATTATCTCTAAAATATACTTTTCGAACTTTCATTTTGAAAAATACATCAAAGTTGGCTCTGACGAAGTAAAATAGTACTTGTTAAATTTATCTTTAATTTTACTTATGTACGTCAGATGCCTAAGATGTTTACAGAAAAATACACAAGTACACGGTTTACAATTTGGTGAATTTGATTTGCTTTACCTACAATTTTTGAACTTGAAAATTCCCCAGGGTAGCGATTTTGGTCGCAATTTGAGGATTGAGTTGAGAATTACCGGAAGGCAATAGTATTGGTAAATTGTATTGGTGTCCAAAGAATAGAGAAAAGCAGAGAATAAACATTTGAAAAATAAAAAAAACAATTCAGTGTTATCTTATGCGTACGAAAGAAATGTTGTACATATTTTTATTTCCAGTAATTTTCTGTAAAATTTAAAACTAATAAAATGGTAAATTGAATTATGATTTAAAGATAAATAAAAATTAGCTAAAAATGGAAATTAAGTCAAAAAAATATTTATAAACTATAATTTTATTAATAATTTTAAATGATGAAAAGACATATGACGTACATCCTGCTTGCCCATGCCACAATCACTAATTTACTTGTATTTTTCACATTATCCTATCCCTCTTATTCGATGTTAAACAAAAAACTAAAAAATTGATGGGCGTTTTTTTTTTGTTTTTTGCTTAACATGATGCAAATAAGAGAGATAAAATGATACGAAAAAGAGGGATATAAAATATAATGTGGAAAATATAAGACGTAAATTAGTTATTTTGGCTTAGTGTTAATTCAAACGCAGGAGAGGACGGATGTACGTCGTGTGTCTTTTCATCATTTAAAATTATTAATAAAATTATAGTTTATAAATATTTTTCTGACTTATTTTCCATTTTTAGCTAATTTTTGTTTATCTTTAAATCATAATTCAATTTACCATTTTATTAGTTTTAAATTTTACAGAAAATTACTGGAAATAAAAATATGTACAACATTCCTTTCGTACGCATGATGTTCAGGATCAGAAGCCGAAAAGAAAATTACTTATTAATGTATTTTGTATATAAACACAATTAATTATAATGTTACTTATCCTTTTCTTGAATTATCTAGTAATGAATTCCATGAACTATGAAGATATATTTTCCTAAATTTCCATATATTTTCCTAAAATAATCAAAATTGTAAATTAGTTATAAGTTAGTATAAATCAATGTAAATTTAAATTACCAAAAATTTTTGAATGACAGCTGATGAGTGATGACATTTATTTTGGCACTGATGATAACATAGCAATTTGTCTTATCGACTTCATATTTTAACATCTATGTTGTCATTGCGCCATCTATATTCAAATACTATCAGATAATAATTTGTAGCTCAAATATATTTTTATTATTCGCCGTGGTTTTTAATTTTTTATATGTTGGCAAGATCAAGCTAATAAAATTTATATCTCGTTCACTTCCATTTTGATCGCAGAGCAAGTTATACAACTATCAATAAAATCAAGTTTTTTTAATAAATAAAATTTATAACGAAATCAATTAAAACAACATAGAAGTTGGTTTTCCTTTTATTTTTATTTTTTTCCAATTTTATTATTGGCATCGATACACGTCCGTACACATGAGATAACACTGAATTGTTTTTTTTTATTTTTCAAATGTTTATTCTCACATAACTCAAACAAAAAAAAAAAAAAAAAAAGTTAAAAATATTATGAATATGGCCGACGAAGAATGTATAGATTAAAAACCATTTATTTATGCTGCTTTTTGGTTTTTATATTGAAGACCACGAGCAATTTTTTTGATTGCGAATATTGTTTTGGATTTTTGTTAACGAAGTAAAATGAATGTCTCGTTTACAACAACAATAGATAGAAAAACATGAATTCCTCATGTTAAAAGATAGGGAAAAATAACTCAAGGCGAGCGGAAGCAACAAAAAGTTGAACCGATTTCACCCGCTTAGCTTATTTTTGATACTTATCATCATGAGGAAACACACTAATACAATAAAAATATTTGACGGCACACAATAGCAAAATGTATATTATACGCCGTGTACATATACAAAATTCTCAATCCTCATCCTCATTTTGCGACCAAAATCAATACCCAGGTGATAGTTTTTGGTAGGATTTTACCAAACTTTTGCTGCTATCACTGCCATCTATGTAATGTCAAACCATTCTTAAATATACAAGCCATCAGGTTCACACCAATTTTAAAAGAAGCTTAATTTAAGGGGGATACATTTTACGATTACCCGTAAGAACTCATGTAAAATTGAACATTTTTAATTAAGATTTTATGAATGAAAAATATTCGTAATAGAAAATATTTTTAGGTTTATATTTAAGTCAAACCTTTGAGTATAACATATTTTAAAACCAATAATTAAATTTAGTATGGCTTTGTATGGCTATGTGAAAAATACAGCATAAGATTATAAAAACGAAATCAATGACGAAAGATCTTACTTACTATTCATCAAAGATTTTATAATACAATAGGCCAGAAATAAAGAAAACACGCACAACCACTCTTTAACAACAATAAAAACTAAATGGTTTTTTAACATGTAAGAAAAAAAAATTTGTTTCTCCTCTTTAGTTTAACCCTTATGTTTATGCATCTTTTTTCTTATGTTAATCAATTAAGGGTTACCCAGTAATCTTATCAGATTTAATCGAATGTCGCTTAAAAATGTAACTGTTACAATTAAATGATTTTGCCATTCCTAGGCCCTAAGCCAAAATTCCATTAATAAACTAGACATTTTATCAATTAAAGCCGGAAAGGTTACCCGGGTAACCCAAAATAGACATAAGGATTAAACTGTCTGCTATTTATCAACATTTTTTTGTTTTAAAAAAAACATGAACGAAAGGTGTGAAGTCATAAGGTGTAAGGATGTGTTTGTAAATAAAGAGGTTTTAGTAAAACATTAATTAAATTCTATAAACAAGATTTTATTAATTGATTTTCAAATCATATATTTATCATTTATTCTTCTTGATAACGTAGAAATCAAAATTCATTTTTGTAAGATTTTTCATTTAAGAAAACCGATATCAAAAAACCATAACTTTTCATATGATTTGCATGAAAAATCAATTTTTTTTTTAGTCCGAAATTCCGAATTTTATGCTGACTTGTATATCTAAAATGCTTTGGTAATGTATATTGGCTTAGTAAACATACGATTTGTAGTAAGCGTTTTTTCAATTTGGCCAGAATGCTTTTGTTATGAATTTTTTTTTTAATTTTGGTTCAAATAAATCAATTATTCCAAGAAAATGACAACGATTTACTTAAACGACATTCATATATGTAGAAATTCAAATATTTATGAAAATATTTCAGAAATCATATATAAAAATTTGTAACGTTTTCATTTAAAAATTTGTCTTAAGAAAAAAGTGTGTTTTACCAGAACCATCTTGATATGAATAGAGCCGGCATGTCAAAAATGAACTTAAAATAAAGGACATAGAAACACTAAAAAATAATTTATTTTCATAGAGTTTGTATGAAAAAATGCGATTTCGATTGACGAAAAAATATGAATTAAAAATTAAACCTAGATAAATAATTTTTTCTGAAATCACTAATAAACAACTCAACGTTTCTCAAGCTTCCCCATTTTCTACGTATAATCAAAAGAAAATAAGGGAATTAAATTAAAAAACGTTCTACAACAACAACAATATGTATTAAAAAGAGAATATTCTATTTAATGACGTCATCACTTATTCACAACTAAAATCAATGGTAAAAAAAAGTCAATACGTTGAACAGCCAAAATTAAAATAAATCAAAGAGAGTCAAAGAGAAAAAATTATAATAATATGCATTGAGCGCGAAGAAATCAAAAAAATCAAATCAACCCAGATTGTTATGCATCACAAATAAACGACATAACCAACAAACATTAACTGTAATATAAATGCCTTATTTATTTCTGAAGTATTAAAAATATTATTGTATTTAAATTAAGACACAGCTGAAAATAAACACAACATGATTAATATTTGGCATCGATTTTTATTCCCAAAAATTAATGACCCATTCAAAATAAGTTTTTGTTTAGAATATTTGAATTGTCATAACATTTGAGAGCGGTGTATAAAATAAAATAGCTCTTACTTATTATTCCCATTCCTAGATGTCACTTAACACACAATTAAAAACAACAGGGATTCGGGCTGATGAAACGATTTGAAAGAAAACTTTTTACGTAAAATTACCATAATTTCTTTCATAGCAATGGTTTAATTTTAGTAAATTTATAAAAAAATTATATTAAATTAATTATCATTACAATTTAGTTATTAGTTTATTACTATAGACAAAAACCACCAATAATATGGTTAGCCGAATCAAAAATCAGCCCGATTTTAGAATCCGACCGGTTCGATCACCTATTTGATTCTTTTTATAAGTTTTTCATTGTACATATGCGACATCTATGGCTTAAACAAAATGTCGTTAATAAAGCATTGCCACATGATATGAATCTGTATTCGGGCAGATTTTTGTCATGTGGCAATGCTTTTAGAAGAAGACTAAAAAGAGATAGTTATAATTGTTTATAAATTTTATGTTATGACGTATTTTACAACAACAACATTCCATAAAAGTTTAGCAATAGTTTATATTCCAAGAGGATTTTCACAAAGAAATAAACTCTTTCATGATTCGATTTTTCAATCGTTATGACGTATTTTACAACAACAACATTCCATAAAAGTTTAGCAATAGTTTATATTCCAAGAGGATTTTCACAAAGAAATAAACTCTTTCATGATTCGATTTTTCAATCAAATAAAATTACATGTTTTATGAACATTTTCGTATAAAAATAATGTAAAAGCTCATAATTCTTATAGACTAATGAAAACAATCGTTTTCCCATATAGTTTCATAGTAAAGAAAAAAATTTTTGTACTTTATTTTAAGCTTAGTAAAAAATACAGTCAATGTGGAGGCTTATTTATAGAGTAGGCTCTGGTTTTACTATGAAAAGTTTGGTTTTTTTCTAGTTCCCTTATAAAAGCGTCGTTTTTCAGAGCCTACTGTATAAATAAGAGCCTACAATATCGACTATATCTTTTACTAAGCTTAAAATAAGGTACATACAATTTTTTCTTTACTATGAAACTATATGGGAAAACGATTATTTTCATTTACAATTTTAGTTTATTAGAATTATGAGCTTTTGTTTTGTTTTTATATGAAAATGTTCATGAAACATTTAATTTTATTTGATTGAAAAATCAAGTCAAGAAAATGTTTATTTCTTAGTGAAAATCGTCTTTAATATTTAATTTTAATATATTTAATTTTTGAACTTTAAAATGTTGTGGTTTTTGTAATATCCGTCTTAAACTCATAACTCGAAATTTATAAACAAAACAATAATCATCTCTTTCATTGCCTCTATTCAAATTTGAATTCGAATTGCTTTCTATTGTTATTTTGAATTTGTGAAGCATGCTAGCTAGATGGTTTTAATTTTTTGTTTTCTTCATGCTCATTGCATTGATTTAATTTTTTATGTTTGGCTCGTTTTGATTTATTTTAATTTCGATTGTTGAGCGGAGACGTGTTACCTTTTTTAACCATTTTCTTACATTTTAGATGTGAATAAATCATGATGTCATTAAATTGAATTTTCTCTTTTTAATACATATTGTTATTGTAGTAGAATGTTTTTTAATGTAATTTCCCTTATTTTCTTTTGATTATTGCCGGAAAATAGGGAAATTTGAGAACCTGTCTTTTAAATGAGTAAGACATTGGGTTGTTTTTTAGCGATTTGAAACAAAATTATTTAACTGGGTTAAATTTTTTATTCATGTTAAATCGTCAATCGAAATCAGGTTTTTTCATACAAACTCTATGAAAATAAATTATTATTGAGTGTTTCTATGTCCCTTATTTTAAGAACATTTTATACATGCCGGCTCTATTTACATCTAGATGGTTCTAGTATAATAATTCTAGGTTGCTCTGTTGTGATTCGAAAAAAACCTAAAGACTATTGAAACGAAATTCTGTGAAGGTCGTGTGACATAAATTTTTATATTCAGAAAATAAATCGTGTAACGAAAACAAATCAACAGATATTTTTCACAACAACAATTTTATTCCAGGAACAGTCGCATCAATGCCTCCTAGGCTTGTGGCACAATAAGGTACCTATAGGTTGCCATGTACAAGTAAATTATACATTATTTTATTTATTATATTATTTATTTATTTTTTATTCATCCAACCATTAATTACATAACATTAAATTACAAAAAAAATCAGTACACTATTTATAAAAACTAAAATATATTATACAATAGTAAATTAATAATTAATTTAATATATAAAAGTCAGAAATTATTGACAAAATAACTTAAAAAGTACTAATAATGTTAAAATAAAATGGATGGAGTTAGGTAGCCTCCGTGATCATAAACAATCAGTATTGGAAACGCCCTATCGTAAGCTTAGATAATAGTTGATGTTTGTTGTTGGGTACAACAAATAAACGAAGGGAAAAAATAAAAAATAAATTTACAAAATAGCTAGCATATTCAATTTATCGTCATTCATCAAACTAAAACTGTAAACAAAGATTCAATGTCAGTAATATTAAACAACCAATTCTGCATTTCATTTAAAAATTTGGACGTAACGGTAATTTCTTTGATGTTTAGAGGCAACTTATTAAAAATAACTGGTGCTGCAGATATATAAAATTTTCTGAAATGTTCTTTCTTGAGAATGGGATATTCACAATTATTCAAAGTCCTTAAGTTATATCTCGTAATTTTTACTCTACGATTACCACTACGAAGAAAGAACATTTTTAATACCTTAAAAACGTATAAATATCTTAACGGTAAAATATTTAGTGATTTAAATAAAGGCAAAGCAGATGTTAAGCGCGGTTTCTTTAAAATTATACGAATGGATGCGTTTTGCACAACTAGCAGCGGTTGAAGAATAAACACCACCCCAAATAATTATACCATATTGTAGCTTGGACTGAATTAGGCTGTAGTTAAATTGTAGTAGAACTGACGCGGAACAAAGCATGCGAAGAATATATAATTTTCTATTACAAGCGTAAATGTAATGTTGAAGATTTTCAATATGTTTTTTAAAACCAAGTCTTGTATCTAACGTAACTCCTAAATATTTAAAGTTTTCGACAATTTCAATGTTACTACATTCATTAGAGCAACTGGATAATTCAGCTGAGACATTGTTAGTTTTATAGTTCATACATTTAGTAGAATGGTAAACAATTTCAAAATTTATCTCTATAGGACCATATAATTTAAAAAAACATTACTTTTGATTTTGTGCTTAGAACCATAAAATGCAAATCCAACCATTTTCTTTAAATTAAAAGGTCGTAATTGATTTGATGGGCAATTAAATGGTTTGATGCTCCTCTATAAGTAAGTGCAATGTCATCGGCAAAACCAATCATATATCCTTTTAAGTCTAAAAAAAATAAGGAATTAATATACACTAAAAATAATATGGGGCCAAGAACTGAACCCTGAGGAACGCTGCAGTGGATCATTCTAAAACTGCTATATTTTCCGCCAATTTTTATAGTTTGCTTTCTGTTCATAAGATAAGACCGGAACCAATCATTAGCTACGCCTCGAATACCAGCACAATTTAACTTATACAATAAAAGCTCGATCAACCGTGTCGAAAGCTTTTGTCAAATCAATAAAGTTAGCCGCCGAACTAAGGTTATCATTTAGTGAATCAATTGTAGTACTCAGAAAATCATTTAAGGCAGTTTCAGTGCTACGTCCTTCTCTAAATCCATATTGTTTATTTGAGAAAAATGATCTCTCGTTTAGAAAAATTAGTAGTCTTGTTTTAATACATTTTTCAAAGAAAAAACTGAGAGTAGTGATATGGGCCTATAATTAGTTAACTCTGATTTATTACCACTTTTGAACAACGGTACCACTGAAGCAATTTTTAAGCAATCTGGAAAATTGATACGATCAAGGCTGAGGAGATTGAAGATATGGGCCAACATATAAGCAATAGATGGTGCAATTTGTTTGATTAAAGAATTACTTAAACTATCTATGCCAGATGATTTGGAATTATCCAAACTATTGATATATTTCAAAATTTCAGACGGGGATATTGGTGAAAAGAAAAATGTCTTAGAGTCAAAATTATGTTTTAGCAAGTTGCCATCTCTGTTGGGTACATATGAAGTACTAGAGATTTTTGATTTGAGGTCATACTTAAGTACAAAAAAGTGTGTTTGTAAATAATTTGCTTGTCCTATGTATGTCTTTTTCGTTATTTCTCGCTTAATATTTCTACACAAATATTTCAAATTTAAGTTTTGGGTACTATTTAGATATAGGCTGTTATTATGTAACTTATTGTAAAAGTACAATAAACAGTAATCTTAACTGAACAATCCAAAAAGTATAAAACCATTACGTGTGACAAAAATGAACTTCAAGATTTAAATTTGTGTAGTTTTTAAAGGATCCAGCAATGAGAGTTGACAAATTAAGATTAAATTTATTACTTTTAAACTGAAAACAAAATTTTTTTCTTGTTTTCTGGCAATTAAAAAATTAAACAATTAGTGTATCCTGGCTATATGAGATACGGATATTATATTCTGCAATTGTTCTGAATGACATGGGAAAACTGCACCTATGAATTAATCTCTGGTGGTATAAATTTAGGTAAATTATTTAGTGTTGTGAATTTCGCTTGAAGAAAATGTTCGTCTTCAAAATTGACTTTAAAATATAAACCTAATAACCCACGATCACAATTTCGCTTTCCTGCTCAAGCTGAAGTGTTGTTTTAATATCAATATTTATCGTCTTTCTATAATAGCTAGATTTTGTATCGATCCAGTTTTGAAAAGATCATGTAGTGACAGATTAAACTAACTAGATAAAGTAGAAAAATAACTAGATAATGTAGAAGGTGCGATTATCTAGTTTGTGCGTGTCTACTCTGCCCTTTTAAAGGATCAATTGATCAATGATAAGGATCAATTGAACTTTTCTTCAAAGCTTGCTGCGGTAAAGCCGCACATTTTATTGTATATGCCAGTCGGATAATCGCTTAGCCAATCCAACAATATGGTGGAGTCGGTCCATGCAATTATGTCATCTTTGTTAATTCGTAATACTGCGGATGGCGTTTAATTAGTAATTTCGCTAACAAATGAGCAGCACATAATTCGAGCCTTGCGATCGATAATTATTTGATTGGACCTCGCCTTGATTTTGCAGTAACCAGCTTGCAATCAGGGTCTTTATTTTTTGTTTAATATAACAGAAAGATTGTTATGTATACTTATCCATGTCTCCTTTATATCAGGCGGCAGCTCATCGTCCCAATTCGTTGATGTTGTCTAAATATTTTGAAATAGACCTTTTACTTTCAGTGTGACGGGCGTTAAGTAGCCTAACTTATTAAAAATCTTACTGCTCTCTGATATCATTCCTCGTTTTGAATAGTTTGGCTTCCCCAGTTTTACTTTATAAGAGAAGACATTCTTCTCTAATTCCCAATGTAGACCTAATAACTTTATAGTGGTTACTTCAACCATTCCGAAATTAACTTCACGATCATCGACTGGAATGGTTTCTAAAAATTCTTTTGAGTTAAAAACCCAGTTGGGTAGTTTCATTCCGGAACTAGATAGTACTGTTGTCAATTCATCTTTCAAACTGATTACCTTTGACACCGTGTCTGCTCCAGCCATTACATTATTAACATATGTATTCGCCATTAATACCTGAGAAACCAACGGATAGTTAGATACTGATACGTGCTATCTGCTGTTCCTTATGTGATGGTATATAGTTGAAAATAATTGCTCGTTATCCCTCCACACAATACATTAAAATTTTCCGTCTTCTTCTGTCACCAAAATTATCGCTTACTAAAGCCACTCAAAACTGTGGGAACCGGAGCAAAAATTCTTGTAGACTAGGTTGCACCCGCGTACCTACCAAGAGCGTATCATTCAGTGATAAACCCGAGGATGTCTTTAACGAAGCATCACACATAATTCTCATTTTGGTGCTACTGCTGTCCATTTTGAATACTCTGTGATATGGAATGAATACAGTACTATTTTGAATAGATTCCTTATTTATCCTTGTCATATAGGTTAATGCTTTATACTCATTCATAAAGTCCTTATAAGCTCCGCTGAATATTCTGTTGCCATTAAACTTCCTTTCTACCGACACTTGCCTTTTTTTCGCCATTCAAAATGATTGACTTAACAGGTCCTTTTTATTGTTGAATGGTAATTTCACCACAAATCGTTCATCCTTGTTGCGTGTTCTCGTTGATTCAAATAATCGTTCACATTGTTCCTCATCAGCCGTTAGTAATTGTGTTCGTGGCAGCTCCTCAACCTCCCAAAACTGGCGTAATGTGGTATCAATGTCCAACATTACTGGTTCGGTGACACTTGTAAAATTGTGCGATGTGTCGTTGAACTTTAAAATAACTGCACCACATATAATCCTATGATTTTAATATGTTCCGAAGATTGTAAGAGAATTCAATCCAGTTTCGAACTGATGAGCTTATATCTATATATACAGAATGTGCTGTGCGTTAAGTACTAGCGAATCGTACTAATACAGATGAATTCTCTTACAATTTTTCTTCTTCACAATATTCAAACAGCTCTATTTCTGTGTACGAATTTCTGTGTTTACTTTATTAATTTTTTTGTTGAATATTAGTTAATTCATGTAATATCTAATATGCTACCGGTGATTAGACCATTCTAAGTGTGTTTCGATTAACACGAGAAGTATATTAGTATTTACGAATAGTCTATTACTATATATATATATATATATATATATATATATATATATATATATATATATATATATATATATATATATATATATATATATATATATATATATATATATATATATATATATATATATATATATATATATATATATATATATATATATATATATATATATACTAATATACTTCTCGTGTTAATCGAAACACACTTAAAATGGTCTAATCACCGGTAGCATATTAGATATTACATGAATTAATTAATATTCAACAAAAAAATTAATAAAGTAAAAATTATCGTACACAGAAATAAAGCTGTGTGAATATTGTGAAGAAGAAAAATTGTAAGAGAATTCATCTGTATTAGTACGATTCGCTAGTACTTAACGCACAGCACATTCTGTATATATAGAATGCAAATTGTGGTATAATCAGTCCAGTCGCCGCGGCCTGATGAGAAGATTGATTTTTTCATAATCATAAGCTCATCAGTTCGAAGCTGGATTGAATTCGCTTACAATATTCGGAACATATTAAAATCATATAATTAAATAAATAGAGTTCTGTCTATTAGTCGGTTTCGTTGAATTACTGTTCGTAAATACTAATATACTTCTCGTGTTAATCGAAACACACTTAAAATGGTCTAATCACCGGTAGCATATTAGATATTACATGAATTAATTAATATTCAACAAAAAAAAATTAATAAAGTAAAAAGAAAAAACATCTAATCCATCCGAATCCACTCTCAATACATAGCTATTGTTTGCCCATTTTGCTGTAAACGGCCGTCACGAATAAGGTTCAATACGTGTTCAACTACTAACAATAAGCCAATCTGGTCAGGTACTTTGAACTTAGAATCTGCCAAAAATATTTTTGGAAGCGATGAAAAATCAATATCGATGGATTGAATATGTGATTCATCACTTATTTGAGAAAGGATCGTTGCTTCGACATGTACCGTCATATAGTTATATTTTGATTTAATTCACAAATTTACTAAACCCGACACCGGATATTATTGTTCGACAGGGTCTACGTTTAAGTTTTAATTTATTAAAAAAATGTTCGCTGTAGGTATCTATTACATCGACTTCGGCAATTGGTAATACAACACGGTGTGTACTAGTAATATGTGCACATAGTTTGCACCATTGATCTTGGTTGATATCGGTTTTCTCAACTGTCTCCTTTTCACCAATGGAATCCACGGGATGTAATAATGTGTGATGTTTCTTTTAAACTCCATGATTTAAATTGAAGCAGTTAAAACATCTACCATCGCCCTTTATACACTGTCTACGTTCATTGATTGCCATTGCTTTAAATTTAGGACATTCGATTAACAAATGGCTTGGTTTACAGGCAGGACACGCTGTATTTGAAGTTTCTTCATTCGTGCTCACAAAATTTCAGGATGATTTCGATCGCGCTCGATACATGTTAACTGATTCCAATGCATCAACTTTATTTAATAAACATTTAGAAAATTTTTGGAAAGTATATGTACCGTTGCTTGATTCGCGTGCCCATAAATGCCGGGTTTCCTGTTCTGGCTTTTCACCCAAAATATACAGCTGCCACGGGCCTCGAGAAATTTGGACCATCTGGACCTAGAGCGGCCGGCAAGTCATCTTATAACTTCGTCGAATGTATCCAATAATCTACGAATGCTTGATGACGTTGGATTTTGCAACACAAGTCTGGTCAATGAATGTTCGTATAAATGGCTTAATTGTTTGTGATTTCCGATCATACCTCTCAACTAACTTTTTGGAGGCTTCAAAATAATTGGTTTCGGTGGTATTAAAATGTTTTACCAAGTTAGCTGCCTCACCCTTTAGAAGGCCCTTCAGATACTGGAATTTTTGTACGGCTCCTAAGGATTTGTTGTCATGGATAGTTTTCAAATACAGTTCATAAAATGATTGCCATTCTGTGTAGTTCTTTGAGAAAGGTTCGATATGTATTTTAGTCAACTTGACATCAGTCCTTGCGTTCATTGAGTTGTTCATTGACATTTTCATTGTTCTACCTTCTTCTATGTTATGTGAGTCATTGTATTCACGAATGAATTGATTCAACGTTGCTTCCGCCACAAAATATTGCTCGGTAAACTCAACTATCCCTGACTCCTGCTCCGAGTCGACCTCGAATATGTCCTCTTCAATTTTCTCAAACGACCTCAGTTACCCGTTTGTGCGATTCAACCAGCTGTTAAAAGCATCTATCAGTTCTCCATCAGTAATTGCTTGCACCCAAGACATCAATTTCGTCATCTGCCCCTTAAATGTAGCACGATTATTGAATGTTCAAAATAGAGCCACCAAGGCTTTCTGGGCCTGTCAAAGACTCTATGGGCGTACTTGGGGACTACAACCAAAAATGATCTACTATGGTCATCTCAACGCATCGGTTGTATGGTGGCCTAAAACTGAGCAGAAGGCAACGCAATCCTTATTGAATCAGGTTCAGCGTATAGCCTGCATCGGTGTTACGGGCCAAATGAAAACATATTCAACCGTTGCGATGGAGTCACTTCTAGGACTGACACCGTTACACCTGCATGTTAAAAATGATGCTGCAATTATGGCCCTGAAAATGCAGGCGGAAGGAAATATCTAGCCAGGAAATATGGTGGGTCCCCTGGAAATCCTTAAGGAATTTCAGACATACCCTACCATAGGAATGCCTTCCGACTGTATGCCAGCTAAACTGGACTTTCACAAACCATTCTGTGCTAGATTACCTGACCGGGATGTGTGGAGTACATGCTATAGAACTTTGCGCTAGGATAGGCATAGCAAAAAACCTAAACGATGCAAAGATTTATATTGTATCAGGCAGCAAATCGGCCTTAAAGGCTCGTAGGTCTTATATCGTTGAGTCAAGGCTGGTACGGGATTGTCTGAAGGTTATTCAACAGATGGATGTCGCTTCTGCGATCTGGAAGCGGAATCAGCGGAACATGTTCTGTGCCAAGACTGCAACATCTAGGAAGGAGAACAATGAGCCCAGATAGTATGTATCTTGTACCGGCCAGTAATATTATCAGATTCATTAAGAAACTGAATATTGACTGGACGGATAATTAAGTAGGGTCCAGCACAATAGATCTCTTAGGTCGCAGTGCGAGGTGGCGTATCGCCCACATATGGCCCTTCAATCAATAATAATAATAATAAGGGTAGCACGAGTCTTCAAAAGTACCTTCAACTTTGGATCCATTCTCTTCCTTCATAGGCCTGCTACAATTGGTTCGAATATATCTATAGTTCACTAAATTTTCACTGCATACACGGTAAATTCAAAAATCCGTAATTGCTTATAGTTTTTCTTTATAAATTCAATGCAAAAATAACACGATTTCTTCACTATTTCATGAAAATTAGATGAACGTTTTCAAATTCAAAATGGTACTTATCTTGCTACAACAGGTTTCCCGCACGTGTTTTGTTAATGGATGCCAAGATGGTTTCTGGTTATTCTGCAACAGGTTTAAGCTATCCGGCTCGAAGGATCATAAAGCTTTACTGGAATCTACTGTGTTCTATTCCAGAACTAGCAACTTAAAATACACATCATATGTACGAAAAAAATTCACGTGAAAAAAAATGAACAGAAAACTGAATCAGGTGTACCTGTGTTGTACTTCAAGTGGTATTTTATTTATTTATAATTTTAATGTGTAGGCAAAAACTAATTTTCTACTACTGATCACATATATTTTAAGTAATTTATCAAATTAAGTTTAACGAAACCCGCTTAACGGAACATAGTAAACTTTACATACTGAACTCAAAAAACCCAAACCTCATTTTATTTAGTACATCCAATTTTCAAAATTACATTGCTTCTTGTGGTACAAATTTAAACAGTGTACATGAATAATTTCATTGTATGCAACCAATATTTGTATACATGAAAGTTAAGTTTAACTCTAATAAGCAATTATTTTAATAAAAATTCAATTTTAGAAATCTTATTAGATGAACAACAATATCTAACAGATGGACAGATTACGAGTTAAGAGTCTACTAAAAGTCTGCTAAAAGTAGAGTTTTGGTCTACAAGAGTCTGACAAATATTTTATGCTAATTTGATTATTATGGGCAGAACCGTTCAAGATCTACCTGACCAACGGACTCACCAAGGCCTAAATATTGGAATGCTTTTAAAAAATATGTTTGTCTATAAACAAAGCCGAAAAAATAATATTGTTAAAAACAGGCAAACTTATCAGCCATTTGTTACCGATTAGTTGTACTAAATATTCTGGTAACGAAGTTGCTATACATTCAAAATGCAAACTACTCATAAAATTTAGCAAGAGTAGCTGCGTGCAGTCAGAAGTACTTGTGTGTACTTTGCCATGTTAAATGGAACCCAGCAAGTAAGGTTTTCTGAGCCAAGACTCAATCCAAAAGGTAGTTTACCCTTAATTCCGCTTTTTAAAAAATGGCGTTTTCAAATGGTATGCTTTACTGAAGGTGTTCCAAAATTTGAAATTTTGAAGAAATTAGGAAAAGAACTTGAAGATTCAGGTAAAATAAAATATTGGGTTATTTACATATTTATGTAATAATAACATTTTTTTAGATGAATCGTGGACGTTAGGGTGAAAAATCTTGAGTTTACTTGTAAACGCGTTTTTCACATTTTAAAACCTTTGAGTTACGTCGAGTATAGCCGTGTTTTCCGTGAGAACTGCACTATAACTGGATAATCTTTAAATTCCTTTTATTCTATGTAAACCGAAAAAAAAAATCATAAAGCGCCAATATGTAGTGTACTTGACATAAATACATTTTTTAAGTCTAAAAATTTTCTCCTTCAGTTATTTCATCCAAATTTTCTTATTTCTTGCTGACGTCATTACATGCAGCTACACTTGATAAATTCCTGGGTTTGTCAAGTGTAACTAAAAAATAAGCTCTAATTGTAATTATTTATTGCTGTAATAACTTAAAATGTGTGTCGATTCGTTTTGTGGACTGATATCATTCATGTAATTCTTAAATTTCATACTATACAAATAAATAAAATTTTCTCCTATCTTCTTTGTTAAAACGACGCAGTTATTCCGTTTTGTTTGTTGCAATATCGACAAAACAGTATGTTTCGCTTACAAACTGTCTGGAACTAGAATTCCCCATTGCCGTTATATATTAAACAGGTAAAATCAGGTTGAACAGATTAATAGATAAGTTAATTAGTTACGGTAAAATGGTACCCAAATTTTAATAATTATTCCTTCATTGATTTTATATTTTGCGTTACTATTTCGGCTCCACTTCATTATTAAATTAAAATACTATACATTTTTAATTAAATAAATGCGATAATCTTTTGAACTCAATTGTTATTATTATAATATTTTAGATAGTGTACTCGCTAAAAACTTTTAATGTGTTGTTTTGTGATCTGTGGTGATAATTAAAATATATCAACCCTATAAAACTAATGAATATTTTCATTACTAGAAAGAGCTTCACATGTCTAACGAACACTCGAGCACAACTCGACTCGGTAGCTTTAATCTCGATTTGTGTATTTTGTTGAGCTAATTCAGTGAGAAGAGAAATCAACAAATCTGGAATTATATTCATTCTTTTTCATGATTTATGTGAAAAGTTCGACGAATTTAATTTCACTGTTTTCAAATTTAATTCATGTGACTTTAATTCGAAAAATCAACAAACAAATAGTACAATAGTATATCGTGCTGCAGATAATTAATCATCAATTCCCTAAATTATAACTGTATTGGAAGGAGATATTAGAAATTTTATGATTTATATTTATTTCTTGTATATCCGTCACAATTTTTATAATTCTCAGTTAATTTAATTTTTTTTTTATTCAATAAGCAAGCCCACGATTTTCCATATAAATTCTTATTATTTTAACCTTCTTGCCATAGACCTACAACAGAGATATTTACTAAAGTTGTGTTTCATATCGCTTCACGTTTGATCAGATCATGTCTTGAATCCGCCTTTTCAATCATTCCATACATCATATTCTTTGTCGCTTCTTTCCTCTACAATAATGAGAAAAGAATATGATGAATAAAATACTCGTGTGTACGGACAGAATGAGCGCGGTATTTAGTTTTGTTGTTTATTTCACTACTACCAGGCGGTTAGATGTGAAGTGCTTGGGCTATTCAAGTTGTCACTTGTTGTCAGCTCCGTAACTTGCAGCTTCCGCAAGTCCTCGTGTTACTTCCACGTGGTAACTGCTGGTAGATTAATTATTTATTGACTTCTAGGCCAAAACACGGTGCTAAGGGAGTCAACCTTAAACAAATCGCTGGGCTGGGATAAGGTCTTATTCGTACTCTCCCGAGGATCGATCAGACTGGGGGCCCAATTAAAAAACAAGCTGAGTCGCTAACGGTGGATCCGGATACCTGGATCCCTCCGAATTAAGTAGCCTTAACTGTGTACTGCGGATCTCTGCACAGACGGACATATTTTCTCTGTTACTAATGGAACTTAAAAATGAATCTTTAAAGTAATAAACAACAACAAAAAGTCCGGCTTTCTAAAAACTCCGGAAAATGTGGACAAGGAGACTCGGGGATCTAGGCCTGACTCTAAGGCTACAACGAAACAGCGGGACATAAGCTCAAGCGGGGCTGGTTCCTCCATTGGGGTCACCAAACCTAAACATACTAATGCAAAGCGGAACAAAACCACGAATGAAGCTGGTTCCTCAAGACCAAACTACAACATTAGGAGGAAGGCCTGGAAGCCCCTGGATAAGATGAACAATATCTCACCAGAAGACAGGACGGATAAAGAAAAGTCACCGAATAAAAGGCAGAAAAGGTCACCGAACAAAATTCGGAAGGCCCTTTAGCTGGCTAACAGCTTAAAAGAATTAGCTCTTAGGAAGAAAATCCTAAGATCGATAAGAGATCGAAGCTCCATTCTACCGCTATGAGGCCTTTTAACGAGGTTCTGAAGGATCAGGTGGTTGTGGCAGTTATTGACCAGTCCCAAGAGGATGGTAGTATTACACCCGCCAATTGGAGGAAGGTGCGAGGGGCCCTAGCCACCACCTACCTTAAACTCCTGTCAGAAAACCCAGGACCTGCTCCGACTTGTCGGGATGGGAGCTGGCACAAAAACCACGTGAAACGGACTACATGTGCAGATCAGAGATCTCTGCTGCTTTAAAAGAAATGGTTTCAGTGCAGACACACTCATGATTTATAGAAAGGTCACGGACAAAAGCCGAAGTCTGGGAAGCTGGATGAAGCGGACAGCCATGCGGAAACTCTATCCAGAGACACGGAGATACAATGTCCTTGGAGTCATTGAAGAAGCTCTCAGGGGACTTCACATCAGAGGAGGACCCTGATGAGGCTACTGCGGTGGGTGGGGAGGTGTAGAAGTGTTAACATTTTCACAAATACACCTACACCACTCAAATGCAGCATTAGCTGCTCTCTAACCTTGGGTCACTGAAGGCCAGGTACTTGGACTCAAGACTTCCTGTTATAGATTAATACAAAGGAAAATATCAGGTAGGGTTCGACCGTTAATTCTCGTTAAAAGTAATATAAATTGTTTTCTGCTATCTAATTTCAGCAATGCAGTTGCAGTAGCGATTATCATTTAGATCGGGAAACGAAACCTTTGACTGATATTAATTAGCTTTCCTAGCATACTATGAAGTGAACCAGTCACAAGTTAAGTTACCAGTCAATCTAGATAAGCTAATTAGCGAGGCTCAGAAGCGCAAGGCTGAAGTTATCCTGGGTAGTGATGCAAATTCTCATCACACAGTCTGGGAAGGTACGGACACAAATGAACGAGGTGAGTTACTCCTTGATTACATTATAAGTACCAACCTTCATATATAGTCGTGTTTTCCATGAGAACTGCACTAGAACTCGATAAATTTTAAATTCCATTTATTTTAAGTAAACAGAAAAAAACATAAATTCATAAAGTGATAATGTGTAGTGCATTTCACATAAATACACATTTTAAGTTGTTACAGCAATAAATCATGACAATTATAGGTTATTTTTTAGTTACACTGGATAAACCCATGAATTTATCGAGTGTAGTTGCGTGTAATGACGTCAGCAAGAAATAAGAAAATATTGATGAAATAACTGAAGGGGGAAATTTTTAAACTTAAAATATGTAATTATATCAAATAAACTACACATTCGCGCTTTATAAATTCATTTTTTTTTCGTTTTACATAGAATAAAAGGAATTTAAAGTTTATCGAGTTCTAGTGCAGTTCTCATGGAAAACACGGCTTATGTAACATAGGCAATAAGCCGACTTTTATAACTAAAAATAGACAGGGAAATACTCCCTGTCAGATATCACACTTATCTCTGACTTTTTGATGAAATGCCTATTAAATTATAAAGTGTTGGAAGACCATTCCTTTTCTGATCATTGCTATCTTCAGTTCGAAATGAACATGAGATTTCCTAAAAGCCCAATTTACAGGAATAGGAGGAAAACCGACTGGGATACCTTTAGAACTATTCTAGGTAATATAATTCACTACTAGTTCCGGTGCCAAAACCACCAAAAACCTCGCAAGAACTTATCGCAAGCGATACTGGGCTCTAGTCCTCTTAGAAGGCCTAGTGGGAAATCTGGGCCACCCTGGTGGTCCAAGTAGATAAAAAATACGTCAAAAATACAGGAGACTCTTTAAAAAAGGACATGTAACAAGAGCCGCTGTATACTGGGACTCCTATAAGGAAGTCCTCAAAACTTACAAATATCAATTGAGAACTGCCAAGAACAGATCTTGGATACTATACTATGGCAAAATACAGGAGTCTTCGGAGTTATGTTGAACGGCCGGATGGGATATGAACCACTAATAGTTCAATCGTTGGAACTTCCGTTGGAGACTCACTTTCCGGGTTGTTTCGAATATGTGCCTACTATGTTAGTAGGAAATAGGGCAAGTAGCCTCGTAGGTCAAATTATTCGCAGAAGAAAGATCCTGTGGGATATTCAACAGACTACGGACCAAACCATGTCCTGGTTAGAGGTAATGTTTAAAGGCACCCTAGAACTATATTACATTCCAAGCTAATGGACGGAAGTAAAAGTTGTATTCGTACCTAAGGTGGGAAAACGCTCACACTGCAGTCCCAAAGACTTTAGACCGATTAGCGTATCTTCCTTCTTCTTTAAAATACTGGAAAGCCAAATAGAAACCAATATTAGAAGCGCGATTGTGCCGGAAAAACTGTTAAAATCTCAACATGCTTTTTGCAACAGGAGATCTGTGGAGACTGCTTTTTATTGTCTTATATGTTTCATTGAAAAATCTTTCGAGTTTAGAGAATACGCAATGGTAACCATTTTAAATATTGAGGAGCATTTAATTAAATATTTCCGAAAGCTATGACTCGGGAACTTTCGAATCTGGGTGTGGATGAATTACTCAGCGACTCACATATGTAAGTATATTCTACCGTTAACATTCCTACGAAAGTAAATAGATTTCTCTGCGTGTCTACCATTCACATTATACTTAAGTTTTAGTTAAAATATTAGACCATAGCTGTTTTTGCTTCAATAATGTAAAATTCATTTGATAAAAAATAGCAACACTTCCTTCTCGTTCGACAGCTCGGAGCATCAAGTGCTTTTCGACAAGATAAACAAGAACACAATTTTAAAAAAACAATCATAATTTTTTATCACATTAAAAATCAATTTTAAAAAAACAATCATAATTTTTTATCACATTAATAAATCAAACGAATAAAGGACACCAAGAGTTACACCAAGGGTCGGGGGCGGGCATCAAATTTAAATACACGTTTTTTTTGCTTCTTTAGTGATAGAAAATCTTAGTTTGTGCAAAAATATAAACTAGCGATGAACGGCGATTTTTTTTTACCGCTGGGTTCCGCCGCGGCGAAAATATAAAGTTTGCAAACAGTTTTATAAATAAACATTTTATTTTTGTTCAAGCTATGATTTTCTATCACAACATAAGCATGGTGTGATAGGCCCTTAAATCGCCTACAAATAATTTGATGTCGGAAGGATGCAAATTTTTGTTGATTGGTCCCTTCAATAATCCGTATTATGTTTTCATAATGACGATCTGAACCACTTTGTCTTGTCCCGAATGAAGTTGATGATTTTTCCAAGTTTCCATGCTGTAGAGTGTAGATCATATCATATATTATCTTTGATTAAAACAATGTCATCTTCTTTAACGTTAGCCCTTAATTTTATGCCATTTGGCTCGTTGTTGCAATGATGTCAAGTACTATACATTCGTTCGTTTATGAAACTGCTGTTCGAGCTAGTAAACGGTAAACAACAGAAAAAATGTAATCAGTTTTCTTCACTTTTCGTTGCGCTTTTTTATAACATTGTCAGTCAGCAAAAATATTGAAACGTTGTTTTGATCGAATAAATAAACTACAAAATTTTCCAAACCTGCATATACGAGTACATATATGTATATTGTTTTATTTAAGAACTTACACCCTACTTACCTGTAACAAAACTGCGCTTTCTCCTGTAACAAAAATGCTCAAATCATTATGACCGAATACAATTTATTTAAAATAAAACTATTTATCTGCATTCGCCGAATTGTTTTTATCACCTAACAAATTTTCATTCATCTCCATATTGCCTGTTCGGTTCGAAAATCGGAATTTGTCAAAAAGGCGCCATTTCCTAACGTAATTGTAATACAAATAAATAAATGCGATGATGATTACGGCAATTGTTGTCACAATGAGTAGTACTTTCAAGTGCAGTACATTCTCGATAAAATAATTCGTTCCACGCCTATTGTCGTAGTACACAGTTGTTTGTTTCATTACCGGGTAAAATGTTTCGTCCGATGGTTTCGATTCCGTAGGTGTTGTAAGCACTATCGATTTTAGTACATAATGACTTTGGTAATAAGCACAACTATCGAGTAGGTCACGCAGATTAAATTCGTAATGAACAGATGCAAATGAGTTACACAGAGCTCGGTTTGGGTTTGAGATCGTCACATTGAGCTTATGACCTACCAAATTCAACAAATTTATCGTATTTTCATTAATTTTAACCAATGTTGGATTATTGCTCAAGTCCAAATTGTTTAATTGTACCGGGAATCTTTGTTTTAAATCAATTTCCTCTAGCGAATTATTTGCCAAATTAATTTTCGTGATTTTCGAAATAATATTCATATTTTGTCGATAGTTGAAATATAGTTTTTTAATGGAATTATTTTGAAAGTTTAACTCGACCGCATTAAAATCAATTATGCCGTAATATTTGATAATGGGAATTTCGGTCAGATTTTTACTCTCACAATTTATAACCAATTTCTTTGTAAACATATTATGCATGTACTGACACATTCGAAATTCAATGATGTCCGCACCCCCATAATACTCCATGGCATCACAGTATACTGATTTTCGACAATAATTTGGAAAATTCAATTTAACTTCAATACCGAAATCGTAGAAAAAGCTCGAAAAATACGTGTGGGTCCTTTGATTAAGGCAATTCTCACAATAAATCGGGCTATCGTTAAAATCTATGATCAAATTGAAAAAGTATGGATTATGATAGCTGAGGTAATTCTCTTCCTCCATTGTATCGTGCAGGATATCCGACTTGGTTATATTATTACCATCTAATATCAACGCCATATTATGTTTGTGACGTAGTAAATTACTTTTGATTATCGTACTAAATCGTATTTCAGTTATTTTATTATTAGTTAAATTTAGTTTAACGATACCAGGATTGTTGATTAGACATGAAACTGATTCAAGATTTTCAATTAGATTCGTTTGTAAGTCCACCGATATACTGTTGGACAGGATACTTTTAATTGGACATCCCGAAATGTTAGCGAACGTCAATGAGTTATTTTTAATGTTAATCAAACGCAGCTGCGGCTGAGTTAATGCGTTGTACTGAAATTGAGTTAATCGATTCCTTTCGAGATGAAGCTGACCGAGATGGGTGAGTGCCTCGAACATCGCGGTGCTGAAATAAAAATTAAATCTCGTTCATTTTAAAATTCATTATCATTTAAATTAAAATAATCTGTTAGTTAGTTTAAATCAAACTATAAAAAAAAGTTACGTTCTTCCCCAAATATCAGACCATTCTGATTATATTATTGGCGACTACTGAAAAACTCAATATGACAGGAAATTTCCATTACATTGATTTGTACATTTTCCAAATGCACACCCAGGTGTGTCGTGTTGACAAAAAGGTTAACCAAAGAACTAGAAATAGTCGCACGATAGAAATAGAATTCATAGAACTGAATAAAACTTTTAGGAACTCACAGGAAAATTTTGCATTTTTAAATGAAGTTGACTAACAATATTTGCTGTACATTAATTTTCTAAACCCGTAACTTAAAATTATAAAGATTTATGTTTAACCCTTAAAATGTGTTTAATTTTTTGTAACATAAACCGTGGTTAGATATCGAATGGATCAAGGATTTTTCCTGGAAAATGATTAATAAAAAACCAAAATTAAAATGATCAAGTATTTTGATTTCATTATAAACTTTATATTCATCGATTAAAGAATATTGCATTTCAAAGTAGATTTGGAATATTTTTTGCACACATGTTTTCCGCAAATGTTACATTGTCATTTTAAAATTTATCGAATCGATACACCACACGTTTTAAGGGTTAAATGGTTTTTATTTTAATTTATTGAATTATTTCTATGTTGTGTGTTTTTTCGTTAATTAGTTGAATGAATTTAGCTAAAAAATGTTGATCTACATATTTTAAAATTTTTTTAAATAATAATTAATTTTGTTCGTTTGTTGTGTTCAATTTGACCCCACATGCTAAATGAATTCACACAAATATAAATACAATAAAAAAAATTAATTTTTTTGTATTGAAGTGAAACTTCTTTAGCGACATACTCGTATCTGTTTGCAATTTTTCAAATGAAAAGTGCAACGAAAATCGCATTTTCCAATCGTAGCATTTAGTACATTTACTGCTTGCTTAAACCATATTATTATAGAAAACCAGTAAAACACTATAGTGTATTATAAAATGCACACATACTGCGTCTTGAGTTTGTATCGTAATTGGCCTACTGTTTGAAAATTTTGGTTACACGAAAGGGTAAATAAGAGACAAGCCTTAAGTGCGAGAAATGAATGCGCAACGTATGAGCTAAACTTTATTTCTATGTGTCTTAACCGATTTTGATAAAATTCAGCATGCACGATAGAAATGGAATTATAAAATGGTTTTTAGATAAAGTTCTGGAATATGGCCAACTAGGAAGGAACTTGGTCATTTCTTATCCGATTTTGATGAAATTCTACAAGCACGACGGAAATGGGATTCTAAAATGATTTGTTGGTAAAGTTCTGGATTATGGTAAATCAGGAAGGAATTTAGCCATTTCTTATCCGATTTTGTAAATTGGATTCTAAACTGATTTGCAGATGTGGTTTTGGAATATGGTCAATTACAAAGGAACTGGCGCATTTCTTATCAGATTTTTATAAAATTCAGCATGCACGATAGAAATAGAATTCCGGAAAGATTTTTAGATAAAGTTCTGGAATATAGTAAATTAGAAAGGAACTTGGATATTTCTTATTCGATTTTGATGAAATTCAGCATGCACGATGGAAATGGAATTCTAAAATGATTTTTAGATAAAGTTTTGTAATATGGCCAATTAGGAAGGAACTTCATGATTTCTCATCCGATTTTGGTGAAATTTGACGTGCACGATGGAAACGGATTTCTAAAATGATTTTGGCCATTTCTTATCCGATTTTGATTAAATAAGAAAAAATACTGTGTCTTGTATTTGTATCGTAATTCGCCTACATTTTGATACTATCGTGCAAGTATTTTTCAAAGTAATTGTTTATGTACTGAAAATGTAATGAACGGTTAGTAAAATTTATATTGTCATCATTCATTCATTGTTGGTTAAATAATATATTATAATCTCGATGTTAATATTTCGACACGTGTATGTTTATGTGATAAGATTTTATATTATTTAAGAGTTTTGCGTTTAGATATTTTTAAATACAGTCGAAACTCGATTATCCGGGATACTCGGGACCGAACGTTTCCCGGATAATCAAAGATCCCGGTTGATCGAATTTTTCAGTTTTATAAAAAAATATACAATATACATATGTGGAAATATGCTTAACACAGAAACAACACTGTTGGCAAAATTTAACGAAAAAAATAAAAATGAAAAATACCGGTTAATTAATTCAAAATCTGGATAAACAAGTGACTCAAAAAAATCGAATTTGTAAAAAAAAATCACGGATAATAGAGGTATACGGATAATCGGATCCCGGAAAATCGAGTTTCGACTGTATATACTAAATATGTTATTTTGTTAAAAATAATTTAATAATATTGTGAACTGTCAATTCATACTCATTTGAAAATAAAGAATTATATGAATGAGTACCTCTATGTCTATTAAAATAAATGTTAATAACTTATTGATTGATTGATCGATTGTGAGTGTACGGCCAAGCATTAAAGCAAGTTTCCCGGACTCCCGGGCACACACCGTACACCCGTTTACACACAACAAAACCGAAGGATAGGATAGGATTATTGGTTGGGACAGACTCCACCCGGTTACAGACACCAATGCGATCGATAGTTAGTAAATTAACGGCACAAAAGACAACACAATCTAACTACATTTTTAGATGAGCATCTCTCTGGAATCCAGGGCCGGATACTCAGGTCTCCCTAAACCTAAATTAAAAATTATTAATGTTGTAATTTCCCCCTGTTCGCCTTTCATTAATTTACCTGATAAAATATTTAAGAAAATCTAAAATTATTAAGCTAAAAAAAATTATAATTATAATTACAGTAGAATTCGCTTATAGCGAACACTCAAGGGACATAATTTTGTTCACTATAGCCGGCTGTTCATTTTAATCAAATATTTGTTTACGTTTATAAACGTAGTTCTTTGTTTGTAGTGTATAAGAAAAAATAAGTGTTCGTGCAAATTTAAGGCACACAACTATATGACAAAACTATATGATCATTATAAGCGTTTGTTCGTTACATACATAGTTTGGTATAAACGGATTCTACTGTATTATAAAAAACATCATTAAAACAAAATAAAGACAAAATTAAATAAAATAAAGTTGAAATTAAACTTTAAATATAATAATAATATAAAAATAGTTATAAGTATAAATGTTGACCTTCACTAAGTATTCAAATATAAAATTTATTGATTATGATTGATTAAGAGTGTACGACCAAGCATTATAGCCGTACACCCGCACACATATAACAAAACCGAAGGATTGGATAGGATTATTAGTTGGGACAGGCTCGACCCGGTTACAGACACCAATGCGATTGATAGTTAGTAAATTATAGGTTAGCATAAGACAGCACAATCTAACTACATTATTAGATGATCATTTCTCTGGAATCCAGGGCCGGATACTCAGGACTCCATAAATCCTAAATCTAAAACGGGGCTTAAAAAATTATTAATGCTGTAATTTCACCCTTGTCCGGCTTTTATTAATTTACCTGATAAAATAATTAATAAAAATTTAAAATAACAGCGCTTATTTCCTTATTAATGGTCCTTTTATATCCAATTAAAAATTATTACTTACTGCAACAAGAATTAACATAAACATTAAACCGTTTAAACATAAAATTTTACTTAAAACGAATCATCAATTTCCTACCGATCAAGAAAAAGAAAATAAATAATTAAAAATTCAATTATTTTATAAAATTTATAATAAATAATTTACAAATGATAATGTTACAGCACCACAACAGCCTAAAATCATCAATAATTCAGTTAGGTACTTACTATAAGTATATCAAGAACCAACAAATAAGATCAATATATAATTTCCCAGGCAACTCTGAAAACTAATTTTAATTAATAAATCACCATAATATCAAAGTCAAATCTAATTCTAAAATTCAGGGTTAATTTAATCCCCATATTAAAGACCGATTCTGGAACCATGCCACGTTCTGAAAATTGAACTATCCATTAGCAAATTAAGGAAGAGAAATCTTCAAATATTTCTAAACCAAATTAATTAATATATATTAATGAGCAAAACACAATACTATATATTACATACAAATATTACAAAAATTAACATTTTATGAGATTGCCTATGTAAACTCTCCCACTTCTAAGCTAAAATTCTAAAAGAATGTTTAAAAATTTTAAATTGTTAAGTTATAATTTAAATTCACAGCACTTGTTCCATTAGTTACCATTCTCCTGTAAATAGTTAATTAATTGTTTACCTACTGCAACTAGATTTAAAAATAAAAAGTTGAAAATATATATTTAACCATACTATTAAATTTAAACTAATCGGCAATTTCCTACAAATCTAGAAAAAAGGAAATTAATAATGCTGAAATTAATTATTTATTTATAAAAGTATATAATATAATTTAAATGCCAGAACTCAGGATTTTATAAATCTAAATTAGGACATCAAAAAATTATTATTATTATTGATGTTTTAATTTACTAATTTAGGTGACATAATTAAAATAAAACAAAAATCAA
Source organism: Tipula vernalis (assembly GCA_958295665.1). NCBI lineage: Eukaryota > Metazoa > Arthropoda > Insecta > Diptera > Tipulidae > Tipula > Tipula vernalis. The sequence continues at coordinate 262,054,756 of OY282560.1, forward strand.
AAACTACGAAATTTATTATTTATATAAGAAATAGATTTTGTTTATTTTTATCTATAAAATAAATATGAAAATATCTATAAAACTTTTACTCCGTTTATGGACATATTACCCTGCAAAATAAAGCCTGCAAAGTAAGTAAAATAATAAATCCATGAAATAAAATTGAAACATTATTCTCCTTGTAACATTTTAGCAATGTTCCAGGCCAACTAAATATCTACTAATATATAATTCACAGTGTGCGGTGGTAACGCTTTTCTTATATTTCAATTTAGATGCTTGAATTTTATAACTGAGTAGTCCGAGTGATATAGGTGGTGACTTTTTAACAAGGAACTTCAAATAGAAAATGTTTCGGGTTCGATGCTCATCGAAGTACTTATTAATTTTAATATTTTTTTTTTGCCTATAACGGTATTTCATTTTTTCAATACGAATTGAAAAACATAAAATTTTATATTGTAAGACAATGATTATAATGTAATATGTAATAATACATTTTTTAAAACTGTAATGTACATTTAGGCTGGTACCGAAAATTATTTTTCGATATTCAATTTTTTCCAATAAGCTTTCGGGTTCGATCCTCACCATGAACGTTTTGCATTATTTTTTTTTTTTTCATTTTATAACGGCATTTCATTACAACATAACGAATTGAAAACTATATCCTCTTTATTTATTATTAAATAATATACCCAGTGTGGGGCGAGACGCTATATGTATAATTATACACCCCACACACTAACACTACTACAAACTAAATGCACCAACACCTCATTGTATCAATATTTCGCGTATAATACGGCCCGCTGTAAATTTCAGCTAAGTGAGCCTTTTTTAATTCGTGGAGCCCTTTCGATGCAATCATGACCATAGGAACCATTGTAAAATTAGTTTCAAATACTCATATATGTATCAGGTGTGTTTATAAAAATAAGAAACTGAAGTTTATTTTATTTCTTCAATTGTTTTGTTTAGTTCTTATGTTTTACGTGTGAATAAAGTGTTAAAATTGTGTCATTTTATTGAATTTAAAGATAGTTTTTTATTATTGCACTAACGTGTGAAAAATTAGAGCGAAACTTTCGCTCAATTTTTAACGAATTTACACAGACGTTGTGTAAATAGAATTGTTATATAGACCTTAATAAATGTAAGCAATATTAAAACTTTTGAAATGTCAATGTTCCCGAAAAAGATTAAATTATTTAAATTTTACTTTACATGAGAAATCAAAATTTTAAACTTTTTAACTAGAATGGAACGAGAAACTCCGGAAGGACGGAAATTGCGTTTGAATTGTGAACGACAACTAAGGTGGAGAAATCGACAGTCGCAAGAAGGTCGTCAACGCAATAAAGAGCAAAAACGCCAACGACTTTTAAATAAAATGCCGGGAGACGGCATAATTCGCAGAGCTCAAAATGCAAATTGGATGCGAAGATCGAGAGCCGCTGGGAATTCATCGATTTTTGATCATGAAACCTTCCGAGACAATGAAATTAATGCTCACAGTTGTGGGGTGATGAATGTTGAATGTCGACATTGCCATTCTCTCAATTTTAGTGCTGAAAAATCGTCGGATGGAAACTTCAAATTTTGTTGCCACAAAGGAACTGTATTGCTTGAAACTAGCTGCCAGCAAATGCGACAATTTCCGTTTCTTCTTCATGAGCTTCTCAGTAATCCTCATCACCCACATTTTCGAGCCTTTCATGATAACATTCGATCGTACAACTCTATGCTTGCATTTGCTTCAATGGGTGCGCAAATTCATCAGTTTCAAGGACGAGGCCCTTATGTTTTTCGCGTTCACGGTCAGATCTATCATCGTACTAGCCACATGCATCCAGCTGAAGGTGAGCAACGACAATATGCTCAGCTATATGTTATCGACTCAGCTATGGCGAATCAAGATCGCATGAATCATCCTGCTAATTCGCGATTTAACGCAACTATTGTCAGCGCAAACGCAACTATTGTAATTGCAAAATTCACTTTCACGTGATTAAAATAATTTAAAAATGTGAATACTTTTATGTTACGCCTGGGAGAGGGAGGGGTTTTGAAATTGTTACGATCTTTTAGGAAGGGGAAGTAAGGGGTATAAAAAGCAAATAAATATGTGAACTACTATATATTGAGTTTTCAGAAACTTCCGTCAGTTTTGACGGGTAATTACTAGTATTAAATATATTGCTTTGTCCATTCTCGTTGATTTTTCGTCTGAGATGTAAAATATTACAAGTTATGTTATCGTGAAGGAATACACTCTAAACAATTATTAATGTTTTCGGTTGTGACAATGCGTACATTACCTTAAGTTGTAGGTAAAAACCAAATGAATTAATTAATGGTATAATTGACTGATTCATCTAGGTGATAATAGATTGGATGAACATTGATTTTTGCTACCTTCTTCATTTGTTGTTTTGTTCTATTCTGTTTTCACCAACAACAACAAAATAAATTAAAATAAATTAAAATTGCAATATACCTAATTCCACCTTGATACGTTATCATAAAAATAACAAAAAAAAAAAAAAAAAAAGGTAAAATAGTCTACAATTAAACTGTTGCAGTGGACCAGAGTGTGTGTGAACGAAATTTCTTACCAGTTGCTATATCGTGCGTATTAAAAACGGTGTGTAAATAAAATATAATACGGGCATTGATATAATACGGTAATAAACCTGTCAAGCGTGGTTTTTTAATTCTTGGTGGTTGGTTGACCTAAGAAAAATAAAAAAAAAACAAAATAAACCAAGCAGCAACAACTTTAATAATTGCTAAGCTTAAGTTGTCGCGGAAACCAGATTTCGTTTCTGCGACATATTTTTTTTCATTCGATCCCCATAATTCAGTGTGGATCAAACGGTAAAAAGAAAAAAAAAAAGAAACAAAACAAAGAAGAAGAAAACCGTCGAGAAACTCCTACTTCACGTGAAATGAGCGGTCAATATTAAAAATGAACTAGGCCACCAAAAATTAATGTGATGACGCCATGATACAGTAGTCAGCTAAGTGGAACAATTATAAATTGGACACAATTGTTCTTATTTATTTATTATTTTTATTATATTATATTTGATTTATTTATCTTTTTTTAACACTATATTTATGAAACTTTATATATTTATTATATTTATTCTACTTTTTTGAACATACATATATTACATATTACATTTCATTTAACTATATACATACATACTAACGTATTTGTTATTAAACATTTAACCTATTTGGGATCGCGGATCCATTAAGAATATTTTTTGTAAACCTAGACCAGTGTAAAGTGAATTAGATCAATAATTAATCAACTTATACCTGTAAATCCATTGTGTTTTCTATGTTTGAGATTTTCTTTGCGACATCGCTACAATCACGTTATTTCACGGTACATATACCTTACCTTTGTTTCACGATATATTCAGTTGGTTATTGAATACTTTAATGTATGAATGATCTCAGTAAGTTATAGGTGATCAAGTAGGATGGGCTAATACTTGACAAAACAGGGGCATACTAAATATCCATGCATGGTATTGCCAATGGGAGGAAGGAAAGCATCTGGTTCAACATCTAGGCCACAATAAAAGGAAATATTGCTGTAACAATGACGTCATTTTTTTTCTCCATTTAGTTTTCCTTACATTTACATTTCTTTATTTACTCTATTGCTTGCTAAATTCCGTTAACTTGTTTAGATTACCTAATTTATGTAATTTATTTAGTTAATTTGGTTAAATTATTTAGTTTATTTAATTTATTGAAATGCAGTCCAAAGTGAATCAGTGATAGTGTATAACACATATAGTTTTAATATCGTTCCGTATTTGTGTTTCCTTTAATTGGCACTATGGGTAAAGCAGCACATCTTGATCTCTATGGTAAGTGACAAGAACCTGCCCACCTTCTGTAACTAGCCGGCAAAAGTGCTGCGGTCACTAATATATAGGACCATAGAGATATTCTGATAACGGAGCGAAAATTCAACTCTGAATCGTCCCGTTACAACCTACAAAACTAATCGGTGTGCTATACAAGCAAGATTGACGTTTACGTGTGAAAAACTGCAACCTAAAACTTCAATCATATTCTATTAAGTTAATAATTAAGTTCAATACATTTAGCCTTTCGAAAATGTTTTCACATAATTCCACCTCGTTCATCATCTTTTAATCGAAATTTGGCATGCATAAATGAATACGTCATTATGTGATGCAAACCAAAATCACAACTCAATTCAAATCAACACTTCCAAGTTAGCATTTTATTTATATGGTTTAGTTAATTTATAGCCTTTTTACATTAATTAAATAAATTTAATAATTTAATGCATTTTATAATACCCTGTAAAAAAATAAAATAACTCATATCTAAAATAAATCCATCCTATATCAATTATAAGGCGGATTCCAATTGGACTCAAAACTTATTCGATTATACAAAAATATAAGAAACCTATTTGAGTCGAATACCCTAATATTTCGTTGTGTTTGTACAGTTCATGTTTTATTAAGAACATTATAGTTGTAACATGAATTCAAAAAAAAAAAAGAGGGGAAATAACAAAATAAAATAAAAACAACAGATTCTTATATACTAAACCACCAACACACATTAAAAGCAAAAATCTCTACAATCTTCCATGTGCGTAGCAGAAGACTTATCATGTTTTCATTATTTTATATACAACTAATACCATTACAGCGCACATACAAAACAATCCTGATCTATATATGTATATATATATATCAAGATATAGAAAAATATTGGGAACAACTATACTAGCACCAATGCCGTCTAGAATATACAAGCCATACTGCTAAAAGCAAAAATTATTATTTTTTATTTCATCGACATAACCTAGATGGCAATTAACATTCGAAAAATGAAAGAGTTGAGAGAAACAGAGAATAAAATATTTCAAAAATAAAAAAATTATTTAGTATTATCTCATGCGTACGAAAGGAAGGTTGTACATATTTTTATCTCTGTTAATTTTCTGCATAATTTAAAACTAATAAAATTATTAATAAACTAATGATTTAAATATAAATAAATATTAACTAGAAATGTAACATGAGTTGGAAAAATTTATATGAACTATTTTTTATTAATAATTTTAAATTATGAAAAAACACACGACGTACAACCTCTCTTTCTTGCGCTTGGATTCATACTAATTTATTAATTTTATTTTTGACATGTTTTAAATTTTTAATCTCTTCGTTTTCAAGTTTTGTTCTCTTTCATTTTTCTAGCATTAATGCCATATGCAGAAGATTAATGGAACTGTCGACATAAATTGAGTGACGTAGACAGTAGTATGGCTTGTATATTCTAGACGGCATTGCTAGCACCCACAAAAAAGTCTCTCTGTTTTTGTTGTTATTGCTTAACTAATACATAGCAAAAACCAATAATAAATAGTACATTTTCCTAATAGGATTCGCGTAAAGAGCGAACGAGGCGGCCCGTACAAATATTTCGTTGGCTTTGTCATGTATCAATTTTCAAGAATGTATTTCTTCCTATTATACTTTGTACATAACATAAAAACCAAGAACCAAACCATACCGAAACCCACAAAAATGTTTTTACGTATGTATGTATAAACACCTTTGTTTGGCTTGCAAGAACGCATTCAATTATGCGTAAATATAAAATCGAATATGAAATTAACTACGAAGTATGTTAATTTACGCTAAAAACTATTTTGATACGATCCAATTATTAGGTTTTAGTAATAAAATCCATGCACAATCACACACACGTTAAAAACATGCACACAATAGAAAACAATAATTTTGATTTATTTATCTATAAATATAAAACATTGCCTGATAAATGCATCCCGGTTAATTGCATTTTCCAAAATTACACTTTAAATTATTTCACTTCCACTTTAATTATTATTTCACTAAAAACTGAATTAAATATAATTAAAATTATAATTAAACTTTATATTCTATATGTATATAGAGTATATACATAGCACTACATAAACTACATAAATAAAACAAAATAAAAATTAAATTAAATTAAATTTTTGAAGAGGATAGAAAAAACACGTCTATCCTCTTTGACGAACATTCGCTCACTTTCATTAAAATAAATGTTAATAACTTATTAACGAAATATTTATAAAATATATTTTCAATATCTTTTATAGACCGAATTGAGCATATATAAGTACCTGAATAGTTGGCCCAGTAATCATCGTTGGACCATCTTATATCAATTATTCATCGCCCCGGTAAACCACAAGTCCGAAAATATTAGGAATGTTAGTATTATGTCTATTTGTTAGCGGCTGATGTATTTGTTTACGAAAACTCACAACATAATTTAATAAAATAAATAAAACACAATGATATTATCTTAAATTGATCCGACACAAATTGTGTCCGACCCCGACACAAATTGTATTTTCTTAAATTGATCCGATCAGTATGAGCCCAGTGGACTGTTTATAAATTTTCCAACTTAAGTACTAACAAATTCATTTCGTAGTAACATTTGTAAAGTACTAACAAATTCGTTTTGTTTTAACTTTGTATTAGAATAACATAGAAAACAATTGTTGCCAACTTCTTTGTTTACAATGGACTTTGACGTTTACCATAAATAATTGTATCATAATCTAGCTATCTATCAATGTTGCGACAGCCTAAACCACGTGTTATTTAATATTTACTTTGATACCTGTTATATTACTCAGCTTGAAGTCAATTACAGAAAACTGACTTTTACGTCTGTTACTAGATGACCGTAAACCCTGGATGTAAAAGTTTGACTTTTAAGTCAGTAATTTGATGGCCATTAAAGTCAAATACCGACAATGGACTCGTGTGCCAGTTATTTGTAAGCAAGTAAGTAGCTTCATTGTTAACAAATGATAGTGAATCAGAGTTTAGTGGTTTGCAGTTTATGTTCCGTTTGAGCGCGAGATATCAGGTATACAGGTATGAAGTTTATATTTTATTTTACGTTAAAAACTCGTGCTTTTATGTATAGAGAAAATAGAGTAAAAAATAAAAAAGTAATATTTCGCTAAAATAATAAGTGTACAAATAAAGCTACATACGATATAAATTTAAAAAAAATAAATAAGGAACAATTAACTAATATTTTATTTTACAATGAAAACAATAAAATATCAAATGTAAATAAATACAAGTGCACCAGATAACTATTTTACAGAAACAAGTAATGCAAATTGTTCAAGATCTGTAATTATTGATTTAAATAAACATAATATTTGTGCACGGCCAAAGGAATCGCTAGTGTTATCAGATATAAGTGGAAGTTATAATAGTTTAAAAATGAATCAAACAATGAAAATTGGTCTAATTCTTCTTCTACTGACGGTTTAAGTTAGGGTTGCCAGTTGTACTTCTTTAGGGAGTACAGTGCTTCCGCTCTGGCTCTGACCCTGCAATGTATCTACTTTCTGTAAGTTGTAAAAAAGTTGTATACTTCTACACAAATTACAGAAAACAAGAACACAGCAAAATTGGAACCAGGAAAGAAGCACAGTACTCCCCAAAGAAGTCCAACTGGCAACCCTAGTTTAAGTGGACATGTTGTTTATGCGGAATCATATAATTCTCAATTAAAAAACACTCAAAATTTAGGTGTCACTAATTTCATTCAGTCATATGCCAACCAAAAAATTAACGCTTACGTAAAGTTGCTTTTACAAAAATGGTCAATAGTAGTATTAATAAGAATTTAATAATTTGGCAGGCTTATTGAGGCAGCTGAGATCATTAGAATATCTGCCAGTTTTTAAAGAAAGTGAACTGAGAAATTTTTTACTATTTTATGGACCATTTATGTAAATTAAAAAATTCTTTGCCAAATCATTTGCAAAAATACTATAATCATTTTATACTTTTACAAGTCGCGATAAATTGTATGTTGTCCAGATTGGAGTGTCAAATATAATTCATATATACAGAACGACTTTTGGAGGACTTTGTTAAAGATTTTGCTACATTTTATGGATCAGATATGGTAGGTTCTGGGTTTCCTTTTGAGTCGATCTATCCATTTAAAAAACTTTTGGTAGGACATAAGCATCCTTTGATTGAGTTTGCAAACAGGATGCAGGAAATGAATAGTTCTCCGACCATTTTACCACCAAACTCCGCTTCACATAATGAACAAAAAAAAGCAGCTGAAGGAACAGGAAACATGTTTTTTGAGCTGGTATATTAAGGTTATAAATTAAGCAATAATGAGAAAAATAAATATGAAAGAGAAGAAAATTTATGAAATCGTCAATTTTGTAAAAGAAGAAGGACAAATTTTAGTTTTTGGTAAACAATATATGGAAAAGAGGGACTTTTACACATATCCAATAAGCTCCTCTAAACTAAATGTATATCAATGTCAAAATATATCAATAAACTTGGAAAAATCGCATTTTTCTCAATTGGACCGAAACTTATTTGTAATGGTTGATGAGGAAACCCCATCACTAATAAGATGTTTTCTATTAATATGTTTTTGTAATTCTAAAAAAATAAATGAGCATTTTTAATGCAGTATTAAATAATAAATATAATTAATAATACACAATAATTTAAAAAATATTAATTTAATATAAAACCATCTACGTAAGTATAATAAAAATTATAAATAAAACAATCATAAATACAATAAAACCGGCGTAAAAATACTTGTGTATAAAAAAATTAGCAAAAAAATGTATTCTGTCACTAATATTGGAAATACACTTACATAATTCAGTTCAAAATGTTAAGTGTTTAAAAAACGTAAGTTTTACCTCTTATAATTTCCTATCAAAAAAAAAGAATAAGAAACACAAAACAACAAAAGAAATAAATAAAATCCAACAAAATTGAGAAATAAATACGATTAAGTAAATCGGTAAATCAAAATTTATACATAGCTAGCCCATCCAAATTTTTAAATACATTTTCAATTATTGTTGTGGGGTTTGTGTTTAATTTTATAGCAAAAAAAATTAATTTAAATATAACCGTAAAGCTTTCAACTGTACAAAATGGCGAGACAAGAAAAACATAGACAAACAATACTTCTGTCCACCATCTAAAAACTGCAGTTCGGAGTTAAAAAACCGCGGTATACTGAGGAATAACTGGAAAAAACATAATTGCAGCTCGAGTCAGCAATGTTTTATACTAAAATTAAAAATTTTAAAAAAAATTTAAAAATGAATTTCCCGTTTGGCCAACAATCATTAGATAACAGTCGGTAAATTCCGCTTTCTTATTGTTCTTTCTTTTTCGTTCGTGATAATTGCGAAAGTTTTCGATTGGTTTTGAATGCTAGGGTGTAGCCATATTGATACATAATTCGTTTTAATATGTTAGACGTGTGACTGTGGTTGTATCCGACCGAAATACATTTTGTGTTGTTGGTGTCTTCATTAATACGTAATGTGGTTAGATGGTGTAGTTGTATTTCATTTTTAATTTTAAAATCGATGCGTTCTATGCTGTCTTCTGTGTATCCATTTTTAATAGCTATGTGTTTTATGGTAGTTAATTCACTTCATAATCTGTCTTTTTGCATTGGTATACTATTTAGACGGTTTATTGGATGGTGATATCCGGCTATTTTATGTTGATATGGGTGGTGTGATGAATTATGTATAGTGTAATCAGTTTAAGTTGATTTACGGAATATTTTGAAGTTGTGTTTATTGTCTATGTTTTTCTATTGTTAAATTCAAGAACACACAGACGAACTTAAAGAAGTGCGGCTTAAATACAAATCAAATTATGCACAACATTTAGCGGAAGATGGCCACACATACACTAATCAAGAAACCAACCTAAAAATTCTACACAGATTTAGCAAGGGCAACTTAATGGATAGAGTGAAAGAATTTGAAATATATCAACAGCGCCACAACCCATTACTTCTTAATGATCAAACAAACTTTAAAACGAATAAATTATATGACATGATCATGGAAATAGAAAAATAATTTCATCATAATTTTTATGATAAACTTTTTAGTTGTAAATTGACACTGACGAAGAGCGGAGCTCGAAGCCGGTCTTAGAAAGTTTATTAAACATATATCACGATTAAAGAAAGACAAAAAAGTTTATGTTTTTTAAAATTAATTTTTAAATTTTTTAAAAAAAAGCTTTAATTTCTACTTAAACACGTGATAAAGGCACAGCAAAAAAACCAAATAATAATGGATCATAACAATACTTAACGTTGTATGCATTCAGTACGAAATACCAAACTATCTTGCAAGACATAGCTGAAGTGAAACAGTTCCATCAATTACAGTCAGACATTTTATCTTTAAAAATGGTTAATATTAATTCAAATCTAGAGAAAATAGTTACCCAACACGAAGTAATGATGAGGATGATAACCGAATTGTGTAAGAAGGCGCCAGCCGAATTTTCATTTGTTGCAATAACAGATATAGACGACAAAGAAAAATTGGATGAGCTCTAACATAAACTTTGTGAAAAAGATTATAAAGAAAATATGGTAAACATTTTTATAGCCTTTTTATTAACCTGTTCGTTCAGATCTCGTTCATTCTGTCTTGTCATCACTTTCACTCACTTTCAAAAGCCTTTATGTATCTGTAATATAAATAAAATCATAGTACACGCAGTTATATGCAAATTTATGCGTGAGCTTTTGTTTTGTCTTGCTTACTTGTAAATTATTCTATTCACATTTATTCTAATTATCGTTTTATTTATACTATTATTCCAGTACACTCAAAATACATCGAAAGAAGATGCAAACAAAGAAGTCAACGGCTTTGCAAAGAAAAATTTGCAGAACAAATAAGATGGGATCGAATCAAAAAAGTTGAAGGGACTTTGACGGCTGAAGAAGATGGTAAGGAAACATTTTATATTGAAAGCATAATTCAAAACTAATAATTGTTTTAGTTTCAGAATATATTTTATTGTCGAGGTACGCAATAAAAATAGGAAGGACGCATACTCGTTTTATAATAGAGACAATATATGTCGTACAATGCAAAATTTTTTTAAGCGAAAGTCTTATAAGAAAAAATAAAAAGGAGTTTTACTGTAAAATAAGGATTATTTTATAATTTTGAATTTACTGAATTGAATTCCTATTGGTTTGATGAATTGTTAAGTTTTTATTTATTTATTTTATTTATTTATTTATTTCTCATAACCTTACAAATACAAATTTATGAAATAATTAAAATAAAAATACAAAAATTGAGGTTAAGAAGGTTATTCTTTGCCAAAAGGCAGTGGCGAATAACCTTTACAATAAATTATCAGTTAATATCAAATAAAATATAAACTATTAAAAAAAACACAAAATATAAATTTTATTTTATTTTAAAAACATAAAGCCTAAACATCTTTATTTTCAAACAACCAATCCTTAATTAAATTCATAATTTTTCCATTTTTTAACTGTGCGCGTAATAGTTGAGGCAAGCGATTAAAAAATGGGGGGGGGAGGGGGGCGAATCTAAGAAGTACCTGCGATAAGCTTCACTGATAAATCCGGGAACAGAAAGGAAGTTTCTGTAATTATTACAAATGTTGTAACATAAGTTTAGTTTTCTCCCTTAAAATCATGGAATGATCATCAAACCAAGATCGCAATGTATTCATATCAAAATTAATATGGTTGGATATTTAAGAAGTACTTGAACCATAATAACTCAATGCCATATCATCAAATTAAATATAAAATTTATATAAACTAAAAATAACACATGACCGAGGACCGAACCTTGTGGAACTCTAAAGTCTGCCTTGAACGGCATGCTTAAAAAACCTGTAAGAAGATATGATTTAAACCATAAAAATGGCACACCTCTTAAACCACACTTGTAAAGTTTCCGTAAAAGTAAATTGTGATCTACCATCTCAAAAGCCCTCTTAATATATACTACTCGTATATACAGTACTGTGCAAAAAAATCCAAACAGTTCGAATTCCTATAAAAATGTTAAATTTTTGTTTTTACTCTTTTTTAGATTCCAATTTTTAGATTACATTTTGTAATTCACTAGAACTCTGCAACTATTAGTCGTTTAAGTTAAGTTTATGGAGAAAGAGTTTTTAGTATAAAAAAGCGCACAAAGTTACTTAAAGTTCTAAAAATGTATAAACTAAATGATCAAGAAAAAAGTGTTGTTATCGTGTTATGGAAGGAAGGGCTGTCCGTGCGTGAAATTGGTGATAGGATAGGACGGGGGAAATCATCTATTGCCGATCTTATAAAAAAATATAAAACTACGGGGAATACAGAGCGGTCCAAAGGATCTGGCAGACCGCGAAAAACCACAATAGTGCAAAATAAATTTCTGGTTCTTCGTTCCAAGCGGAACCGATTTAAAACTTCACCGAAATTGCAAGCCAACCTTGCTACCGCAACAGTGTTGTTAATCACTCACAACATTTTATACAAATTGTGAACCATGCGCGCAAAATTAATATGTATTGTAAACCATGCGCACATATGATTAACATGACATTTAGGCGCTAAGAAAAACTCCATATGAAAATACTAATTGTATAATTCACATAATTGTAGGAGTTAGAAAAAAAACATCGTATGAAGAAATTAAGTGATTGAACTTAAGAAAATGCGATAAGACATAGAACAACAAATTTATCGAGAAACATTAACCATTACGCCCAGGCCTTGATTCAAAGCCGACAAAAGAACATATAAGTGCTACGCACAAGTTTCATTTGTTGGTTATTGTCCAAGGTATCCAATTAGCACTACTAATACCGTGCCTAAGTGGCATTTCTTAATTTATAACGAAAAGTTTGTATAATTCCGGTAATAGCCCCCACCAGTGGTAAGCTCGGAATTATCGAATCAATTTCGTTTCTTAACAAAATAAACAGCTAGTTTAAATAGAAAGTAGGGCGATAGCAATTAAGTGAACTAGAATTAGATATAACGAAGTATAAATATATAAATATATTTTATAAGTTATATAACAACAGGTATTGAAATTTCAAGTTCAACTGTCCGGAGAAGGTTACTGAACGCAAATCTCAGGGCACGCCGCTCGCTGCAGAAGCCTTTTCTAAAGATATCTTCAAAAATTTGTCGGCTTCAGTGGGCCCGAGAGCACTCCAACTGGACCAGGGTGATGTGAAATAACGTGGTGTTCTCTGACGAAAGCAAATTTAAACTGCATGTGGGAGATGGACGGCTAATTGTGCGTAGGAAACCAGGAGAACGCCTCAGCGATGTCTGCATTCAATAACTGCCTAATAAAACTGAGGGTGTAATGGTTTGGGGCTGCTCTAGTAATGCTGGTTTGGGTCACTTGGCCTTTGTCGATGCAGGGGTAACCGGTAATGTGTACGTGGACATTCTGGAAAGGCATTTGAAATTATCAGTTTTGGAGCTATTTAGTGAAACTGAGAGCTTCATCTTTCAACAAGATAACGCGCCAGCCCACAGATCAAAACAGGTAACTATGCACTTTTTTTTTCTTTATTTAAAGCTTCTGTATAAATTCCAGGTAAAAAATAATAAACAACTTTGTTAAATAACATTTTATTTCTATTTGAAGGTGAAAAAGTACTTGGTTGATAATTCCATCTACACAATGGAATGGCCCTCTTATAGCCCAGATATGAACTCAATTGAAAATATTTGGTCTATTATGAAGCATAAAGTCCGTCAAAGTGATCCGGAAACCATCCAGCAATTGGAGCGCCAAATTCAAATTGCGTGGGAAGTTATTAGCAATGTCGTGATTCAAAATTTGATTAACTCCATGAGCAACAGGTGTGCAGCGGTAACTAAGGCAAATGGCGGTCATACCAAATATTACATTTGTAGTTTAGTGAATAATGTATATTTTATATTTTGAAATATGCCTTATTATGAAATAAAAATATATTTTTTTTGAATTTATTCAAATTAATTCGTTTCAAAAAAATTTGGCAATTTTTCTCAATTTTCGCAAAAATTATTTTATTAAGATCATGAAATTTTAAACCAAATAACATTTTGAATAATGAGTTAAATAATAAGAAAAAAAGATACTTGTTGGTGTTACAATTTAGTTTGTGAAAAAATTGGTTTTAATTAAAAAATGTTAGCTGTCCGAATTTTTTTGCACAGTACTGTATATCATTAAAAACAGCACCAACACACTTTTACCCATTTAAATTAATATGAACCCCATTCTAAAAATCAATTAAAGCTGACTCAGTATTTTTTCCAGACCTAAAACCATATTGACAATTATTTAAAATATTATATTTAGAAAAGAAGGCATCAACCCGAAATTTTAACGCCTTTTCCAGAATTTTCATAATAATGGGCTGTAAAGATATAGGACGATAATTATCCTTACGCAGTATATCATCCTTTTTAAATAACGGAATTACAACTGCGGTTTTCAAACAATCAGGAACACTGCCATTCAAAAAACTTTGATTGATAAAATATACCAAAATTGGCGATATAATTTCTGTGTTAGCTTTTAGCATATTGGAACTAATACCAAGAATATCTATACTATTACTAGATTTTAAACCATTAATTATACCAACAATTTCAGTATCGTCCACAGGATTAATAAAATTTTTTTCTGAGATGATGACTTCACTATGATTATGAAAAGACATATTATTAAACACAGTTGGTTGTTCTTAGGTGAGACACAATATTAGAAAAATACAAACCAAAATCATCAGCAATAGATTTACAATCCGTAAGAATTACTGAATCACTAGACATAATTTTATCAACATAATTAACAACCCTGTCACCTAAAAGTTGATTAACAACCGACCATGTCTTCTTACTATCTTTACCACAGTGTTGAAATTTATTGTGGTAATATGTGAACTTGTCAGAAACAATTTTATCATCGACTTTTTGGCATAGTTTAAGAAAATATTTCTGAAGCCCTTTATTTGTGGGATGCTTCTTACACTTTTTACTAATTTTCTTTTCCTTAGCCATTAAATTTATCAAATGGAACGACATCCAGGGTTTCAGTTTATGTTTAGATTTATGTTGAATGACATTAGAAAAACATGAATCAGATATGGAGTTAACCATAGAAAGAAATCGTGACAAAATGACAACCGGATCACTTTCATCGATTAAACAAGAAAAATCAAAATTATCAAACCTACGAGCATTCGCGGACACAGCATTTTTCCTTAAGACACTAGCAGTGCCATTTATTTCTAACACTACATTGATTAAATGATGATCCGATAACAGCAAATTATATAGGGAATCAGAAACCCTACAAGAATAATCAGTACGAACAAAACAATGATTAATACATGACGAAGAATAGTTTGTTATTCTAGTTGGTTTATTAATTAACGAATGTAGGCCATTTGAGGACATTAAACACATATATTCATCACTCGAAGGAGGACAATTTAGAATATCTATATTAAAATCTCCCACAATAATAACATTTTTGTTTCTAATATTCTTAATAAAATCAGAAAATTCACTAACAAAAATTGAAACTGGAACGAATTGCAAACGATATACACAAATAAAAACATAGATCACCTTATTAATAAATAACGATAATTTAATTACGTCCGCCGAATTTAATGAAACGGATTCACACGAACAATTTAGTCTGCTATTATAAAAAACACATGCACCACCCGCCCTATAGTTATTATTGCAACACCCAAAATTCGTATAATTAGGGATATTATAAAAACTTAATTCGTAATCATAAATCCATATCTCAGATAAAAATATAATCGAAGAAAGATCATTAAAACCATATAAAATTAGAAATAAATTTATCAAAATTCTCACGTAAACTAAAAATGTTCTGACGAAAAATTGTGAAATTAAAAGTGTAGCTTGAATTCATTAAAGTATTAACCATAAATTAACTGAAATGTTGTAGCTATTACATAAAATCACAATATAATGATAATTACTGAAGTTAATATTCCTACCAAAAATGATGGTCGTTACATTAAAAAAATGTACTCTAAAAAATAATACAACATTGAAAGTAAAAATGACAAAAAATAAACAAAATGTCAAAAACACCAAAATAATAATAAAAATAAAATTAAAATATAAACAATATAAAATGTTGATAAACAACACAAAAATTTGAATATTTTGTTGAATAAAATAAATTTTACTATTTAACATTAAAAAATTGAACTTCATATAATCTAGAAAAGAACAAAAAATAATATTAAAAGCTTAATAAAACTACTTGATAGAAATGACACTTAATTTAAGCTTATCTAAATCAAAGTAAGTATTTACGAAAATCGGCTTCAGGTTGTCATCAATTTTCAAAAAAATTATGTTATCTCTACACCAGCAATACTTCCATTTGTTGTCAAATTTAAATTGTTGGCACTCGTTGAATAGCCCCATTTTAGATCTAGGAACTAATTCACGAATAAAAACATTACTTCCTTCAGATAGGCCCAAATCAGTTGGGTTAATAGATTTCTTCTTTCTTTTACACTCTAGTAATTTATTTTTAAGATCAGCTGACTTAAGTTTAACAACAATTAAATTTTTCTCCGATTTGGTAATCATTTTATTGCATTCAACAATACCGTCTTGAGGAACGACGAATTCAATATTTTTGAACACGCTATCGATTTGACTGGTTAAATTTGACGTAACGGTAACCCAGTTATTAAAATTGAACTGTCATTGTTACTGGTTACACCATTATTAATGCTAAGATCACGCAATCGTTTACCGATAATTTGGTTTTCAGCTTCCAGTTTATTGATCCTAACGGTCAATTTTTTATGATCATCAATAATTTGTTCAAATTGTTTTTGAGTTTCATCATATTTATTAGCCAAAAATGTTTGCGATTTATGTACTTCGAGCACAACTGTAGTAAGTTTATCTAACGCAGATTTAATCCCATTCATGTCAAATACACCGCACGATGACAGAGAAGTAAGTTCAACTTCTAAATCCATAAACTGATCAGCTTTCTTAGCAACAACACAGCACAAATTTTTACATCCACCCAACAATACCAAGTGGAAACGGAGGCTACAGTCATTAAATTAGCACCAAACAGCTTCTTACAACCAGAATGAAACAGGCCATCATAGTTATCACATCTCAAATAACCTCTACACTGACCAAAATCTTTACTACATATATTACACAATAGATTAGCAGCTGAATTGTCTGTACCACGTTTTATATAAGGCATTATAAAAAAAAAACTTTTTATTTTAAAACTAGACACTATTACAGTAAAACATTAATCAATGATTTCACAGTACTGTTAAACTACCATAACACAACAAATTAAGTTTTTGACAAAATTCCACTAGGTAGGAAAACAACAATTTATCAATGTTTTATATAAAATTATAATTACTATTGCACCAATAAAATTTGAACCAAAAGATGTATTTATTTTGTATTAAATTAAAACTTTTATGTCTTTTCGGCTTGAAATCAAAACTGATAATAATAAATTAAAATAAATTTTAATAAAATGTATGTTTCTCGTATTATTTTAAAGCTCCCACATAAGACATGATAATCAGAAATTTGTCGAACGCCGAAGCCAAAATTTTGTTACACCCTGAATTGAGAGTTTTGGTGCACGCCGAAGTCAGAGTTTCGTTGTACACTTATGTCAGAGTTTTGCCCACTGTACGTTGAATTTAATGTCAAATGTATGTACAGCTTCGAAGTCGTTGTTGACCAATACTCTGATGACAAAGTGATTATTTTTACGGTCAAAGTCAATTACAGGATAGGATTTGGCTTGCTTTCTATATATCCATGTGGCTCACCTATTGATACACTTATGTTACTTCCTTCGGCGACAATAGATATTTTGTCCATCCGAACTTATATACGAATAATCGACTTGTAGTTTACCGGGATCTACTTCGAGTATCAGACATCATAATAATGTATCTTTACAATATACAAATCTTCAAGCTCATGAAGGTGCTCGTAAAGTTTTCAAGCAATTTATCAACAATCATTTCGGATATCCATGCTCCGTATGCGATCGTTTATTGTTTAAAAATGACATAGTGAAAATGTCCGTTACATACTTATATTCATATTATCAAGCAAATATTACTAAATGTTGATATAAATACTATTATGGTATGTGTTACGTGCAAAGGAGCGTCATTTTCCAAAAAAAATATTAATGTCCCTGTCGATTTTAAAACAATGGTTTCAAATTTATCAAGAGTTATGGATGATGACTACTGTATTAATGTACACGTTAAAAGGAAAACAAATCCATAAGTCGAGTTACTTACCCGGTTTAATCAATAAAAGAACTATCAAGACTTGGCTTCAATTTTCAATAGAAAAACCACTTTATAGATAATATTAAAATTAATGATTCTGTTTTAAATAATTCAACGGATGAAAATGTACCACCTCAAAATGATTTTAGTTAGGATGTTCCGATGGAGGATAGTTTGACTGCAAATCAACAAACATTGTTATGGAATGATGAAAAATATTTGAGAATCGCTCTTGGTGAAACAGAAGTTCCTAAAAGTATATTATTAGATGAACACGCAGAATAACTTTCAATTTCTTCAATTTACTTAAGGAGAATTTAGAATTTTCAGAGACGACATACACGCAACCCTTTTCATGATGGCAACCAGTGAGTTATGACGGCCAGATCGTCGTGGAGTAACTCCGTATCACTTATTTATTTATTTTATTTATTTATTTATTTATTTATCAATTTACATAACTTAGGTACACTCTATTTTGAGCAGGATGCTCATTTCCATAGTGTGTACCAAAAGAGTTAAATTACACAAAAAAAAAAAATCAGATGCAGCAAGGATCATAGCTCAGCCGATTAATGTAAGTACCCAATAAATGTACAATGTACTTATTGTACTTAGCAACGAAAATTATGAGAATGAAAGCCCGTGATTGTCCTACAGTAGCTTCTAAACATATAGGACACGATACTGCTGTAAGTCGTAAGCAAATTGAATCTGAAGGAAATATAAACATTTGTTTTGAGACTAACCTTGCTTTTTTAAGAACTGTACCAAATTCAACGTGGTATTGGTCAAGTAGAAAAAAGATCTTTTTGCAATGATATGACAATATGCAATTATATGACCCCTCTATTATATATTTTTGCAATGATATGACCCCTCTATTAAAAACTTTGCATAACTTGAAACATTACTCAAGAGCAAATTGATCAACTACAATTTATGAAAAAAAAAGTTCACTTGTTAATGATGATGCAGTGACATGTGCAATCTACTTCATTAAATTAATCAACATAATCGTTACTATATTAAAATCTAAAAAGAGTAGTCCCTTCGGTCGATACTATGTGACAAAATATTCTAAAAGGATCGAGTTTCAACTCCGTGATAGTCCTCATGCACATATGTTACTGTCGTTGATGAATGCTCCGAATGATCCAGTAAACGCCGATTCAAAGAATGCTTTAACCATTAATCAATGAATTAATAACTGTTTCATCGTCAGAGGCCTCAGGAAATATCAAACTGCAAACGCATAAAACACTTTCACGTGTTATAAACTATTACGTCTAATGAGCCTCTCAACATAGTCGCTTTGAAGCACCGTTCATGCCATGCAAGTATACATCTCTACTGATGATTCCGGTTTTCATCAATTCAGAAAACGTTACAACAACATAAGTTGGTTGGTTTGGTTTTAATCCGTTCTTACTTTATATTTTGAAATCTAATATGGATATAAAATTCATTATAGAGGAATACTCTTGTGCTGCTTACGTAGGGGAGAACGTTAATAAAACAAACAGAGGTATCAGTAACTTACAGAGTAAGAGTATACAAACTCTAGATGAACATCCTGAATTTGAAATTGTTGATGTCACTAGAAAAATGAGTGATGGTATTATTATGTGACCACTCGTACGAAGGGGTTATAACATTGATCGTGTTATAAATTTGGTACAATATTACATTCTGCTATAAAACCTACTCCTAACCAAAGATTAAATAATTATGGCTAAATTGTCATTTCTTCCTTTTTTTTTGGATTCATCTTTCGACGGGTAAGGACAGCATAATTTGGATAATAAATATTTTTATTACAATATATTATGTAATAATAATTTGCCAAAATGGCACTTTAATTGTTGTAAAAATAATCTAAATTAAGAAATAATAAAAACTTATGGAGAATTCTTTAAAATATATATATTGGAATAAATTCGACAAATAAATTGTTTCAAATTATAAAAACTTTTTATGGTGTATTGTAAAATTGTTGTGATTGTGCCAATATTTTCATTAAATAAATCTAATAAGTCGTGGAGTGTTTTATTCGAATGGGAAAGTGGGCGCTTCAATATCGTACGCGCATTACAGTATGCTTAATACCGTTGAGATGACTAGCCAATAAGCAGCTTGGTACCTTCTTCGTAAACCTACGAGTAAATCATCTCATAAAATTGAATATATTCCTAGAGTGTTGCCAATTGAGCGTCAACGAATAAAGAAAACTCAAGTTGAATCGAATAAATTACAAGTTGGTGAAGATTGTACCAATATTTGGAAAGATAATTGGTTCGATAAATATGAAAAAAGACCACACGAATTAGAAAATATTTCTCTAGGGCAGTTTGTGGCTCACTACACCATCAGTGAGAATGAAACGTTCAAAAAACGAAAAGAGCCTCATACAATTCGATACAGAAACTATGATATGTCAACAGATTTAAATAATTATAAACGAGAAATGGTAATTTTACATGCAACATTCAAAAACGAAAAAACTGATATACTGGCAGAAATGAAATTTTAAAAAATTTATGCTGAAAATGAACAGTTCATTGTTGAAGCAAGAAAATAATTCGTTAATGCTGGTATTATTCCAGAACCAAATCTATTTCTACAACTATACCAAGACCCATATTCAGTACAGCATATTGATCTTCGTCCAGGCGCTACTAAATAAATTAGGCCCGATTAAAATTTAATCGAAAACTCACAATTCTTAGATCTTATGAAAAGTTCAAATGATAAACAGAAAAGTCTTCTACTTCACACAATATCACATCTTATTAGCCGAGGTTTTTTAACATTTCAAATTTTCTTTACCGGCCCCGCTGGATGTGGCAAAACGTTTGTTATTAAACTCTAATGGAAATATACAATCGATTTACTGATACAGACGGATATTATAACGCCTATATTACTTGCGCCTCGACTGGAAAAGCCGCCGTAGCCGTCGTCGGCGTACAATACATACAGCATTCAAAATAACTCTTTCTAAATTACTTCCGTTATCTACAGAAACTGCGCTCTACAATATCGTACATTATTTAGGTAGCATGATAGGAGCAGAATCATTGTTACAAATTGATCAAAGACATAAACAAATAAGTGGTAATTTTGACAGTAACTTCGGGTGATACGACATCATTTTAATTTGTGATTTGCGTCAACTACCTCCAGTTAGAGCAACACCAATATACAAACAACCAAAACAAAGATTTTATGGCGGACTTTATAATTCTATGAATTTGTACGAAGTTTCACTGCCCCTGCGAGCTTGTGTTGATGAGACTCAAGTTGGGCACCCAGGAGATAAACCTAATTCGAGTACGCCGAATTCAATGGTGCTGGTCCCATTTCACAGCTAGTCCCCATTTTTGAGATATAGCTTTCGGCATGTTTTGGCTCAGAGCCAAAAAATTGTCCAAATATATATTTATTTATGTATTATTATTAATAATTTACAAGCTTATGGTACGTACTGTTTTGAGCATGAGCTCATTCATAACAGAGATGCGAAAAAAGTAGAACATAATATGATAGTTACACAGTCGTTTAACGCAACGATCACAACACCAGCCATTCAGTTCGATTAACGCATCAGTATTATCCACATGTGAATCTCCGCATTCTCCAAATAGACCACAAAGCCCGAGTCTTGCTGGGTACTCCTTATCGATAAACCACAATGGCGGTAGCAATTTAGAATTTCTAAAATTTACAATAAATTTACAATAAATTTTACTAAATAAACTCCAGTTGACTAGAAAGTCAAAGCATTCTTTTTCTAGAAAAACATATATACTCATTTTCACGTTGATAGCTCTTGAACCATTAAGATTTTCGTTATGTTTTCTTCAGCAAAGTTGTTGCGCAAGTCAAGACAAACAACTTTGCCAAACATGTCAAGACCGAAAAACCACATCCACATTTACACTTTTGTGGATAGTGTGTGCAGACTTAAAAAGATATCTCTTTTATGAGGCTCGCAATTGGGTTACACTAAAAACATGTGTTTTACGTCCTTGTGGAATACATGTTTTGAAGGCGACTAATACAACGAACGGAACTGGGCTTTAAGTGAGAACATTAGATAGCGACAAGACAGTATCGTTGAGACTCCACTTGTGCCAATTGAAAAAATATTGTTACCACCGCTTCATATCAAGCATGGAATAGTTAAAAATTTTATAAAAGCGCTGAATCCAGATGGAAATGCGAATTCATCGAATTGCGTCGCATTTTTCGATGATTAAGTGGAATGAAAATTAAAGAAGGTTGGTGTTAGAATCTATTCGAATCTAAGTTTTGATCAAATGAAATTTTTTTTCGATATTCGTCGTTTGATGAACGATGATGCATTTGAAAATACCCTCAGTGAGCGAGAGCTTGTTGATTGGAAATACATATGTAAAAGAAGTTATTAAGAATGTTCTCGGAATTAATCGATCCGATAATTGGCGCTAACATATTGAAAATATGATGACCGCTTTTCTTAATATAGACGTTCGAATATCATTGAAAATACATATTTTCCATTGCCATGTGGGAAAATTTGCCGAACAACCATCAGCCGAATCCGATGAGCACGACCAAGTGACAGCAAGGCTCTAACATTGGTACAGCGGCAAAAAGCTACATGCACTCTTGGATGACATGTTTTGAAATTCACAAGAGGAAGAAGATCCCGAAGGCGATACAAAAGAATCAGAAAATTAAAATTGAAAATGTTAAGAAAAATGTTAATTTTTTTCGAAAAAATTGTGAAAAATCACCATAAAATCGACTGAATCGATTTAATTTATTTTAAATAGTTTCTATTGGACCTATATTTGTTTATGCGATGTTTATTCGATTGATTTAAATCGATTTAAATTCAATAAATAACACAAAGTTGTGAATGTGAATGTGTTTTTGGTCTTAATATGTTCGGCAAAGTTGTTTGTCTTGACTTGCGCAACAATTTTGCTGAAGAAAGTGTAGTGGCTCGCTCATTTATTCATATATTCACACATTATACTCAAACATTCAATCATTCAATTCTTAAATTCACTCACCACCACAATCAACAAGATTACTCTCAAACATATTCAGCAACAAAAGGAAAGCACCCGTTTAATACCAATCATACTACTATACGCAGTGCATTAAAACATAAAAAATTAAAATACAAAAAAAGCGAAACCAACAAAACAAAAAAAAATAAAACATTCAAAAATTTCTTTGCTGATTTTGAAACACGAAACCGGGCAGCAGCCATTAAAATTTAATTACAAAGTTTACATTTTCCCAGCTTTTGTATCTGTGAAAAACCAAGAAAACAAATATATTTTGTGCGCGCATCCAGTGGTGAATAATTAATAAATTGTGAATTCAAGTGAATTAATAGTGAAAAATAAATAAGTAAGGTTCATGAAAATTCGGTCGTTTTATTTCATCTAGCCTAAACACGACCCGATAAAAGCATAACGAAAATTTTAATCGTTCAAATACTATTGGTGAAAAACGAAAAAAATGCTTGTTTTTACGGCATTTTGTATAAAAAGACCCACTGGATGCCATTTTTCATATTTTTAATTGGCAAAATTGCTGCCCGGAACAATAGGAACAAGTTTGGTAAAGAAAGCAAAACAAAAATCTTAATGATTCAAGAGCTATAAACGTGAAAAGGAGTGAATATTTTGAGAAATTTTTGACTCTGAGCCAAAAAAAGTCGAAAGTAATATCTCAAAAATGGAAACTAACTTTAAAATGGGACTAGCACTATTGGATTCGGCGTACTCGAATTAGGTTTACCTCCTGGGTAACCAGCTTGTCATTTTTGCCAACTAGCAAAGTGGTATTATTGTATAGAATAAATTTAAAAAATATTTTCTATAAGTAATAATAAACCAGTGCTCAGAATTCTTACGGACAAAACCGATTGACGTCAAATTTGGACAGTAAGTTGGAAATGGCTCAAGGAACAAATGTTAGATAGTGCCGATGTGGGGTTTTACCTTTGTGGTGGAAATTGGTACACTCAAAATAAGCTCAGAAATCGGTAGAGGTATGAATTCTAAGCAATTGGTTTTTTAACGATAACTTCATTAATTTTTAAGATATCTAATCTCTTCAAAAAACTATTTTGAAGGGGCAATTTCAAGGGCTGCAAGGCCTGTAACTTCCTTAAATCCATAGTTTGATATTTTTGAGTTTAAAGAGCTCAGGGAAGGTAGTAAAAATTAAATAACCATATTATTTTGATCGTAACTCCGTAAGTTTTTACGCTAACAACTTTTATCCTAAAGCTCATTTGAAAGGTCTTTTCAAGTATTTTAAAAAATGTCTGACAAGTTTTCCTTCAAATATTCGTCGTTTTTATTTTATGGCACATTGAAAGGTTCGAATTCAGTTTTCGGCGAACAAACAGTCACCTTCTACGAGTCACAACTCGGATCGATTTGTAATTTTATATGATTTATTTTTTCTTCTGGTGATTTTTTGATAAAACATGAACACACCGCTCTAAAAGAAGAATTTTTTAGATGATAAATCAACATTTTCAATCGCGAATAACCCGAAAAATATTGATTTATCGAAAAAACTTCATGGAATATTTTTTGCTTAGAATTCATCCCTCTATCGATTTCTGTGCTTATTTTGAGTGCACTAATTTCCACCACCGAAAAAAGTGGCATGCACCTCTAGGATAAAAGCACACATCGGCACTATATAACTTTTGTTCCTTGAGCCATTCCCCACTTACTGTCCAAATTTCACGTCAACCGGTTTTGTCCGTAAGAACTCTGAGCGAAAAACCGTCAAACATTGAACTATAAGGTCCTTTCTGCTTGAAAGCAGGTTTCCGGTCCACAAAACATTCAGCTGAAATTTTACGCCTTGCATTACGCAACTGAATTATTGGTGGTCCCCTTTAAATAAATCATATAAATAAGCATGACAGATCCTATTTCCAGTGGAGGGTTTATCGACTATTTTTTTCTTAATTTTTTTCATGGTACCCACGATAAATAATGAACTTAAGAACTTTAGTGGAGCCATTATTTTTCGTTATTTGATTTTGAATCAAACTTTCCTTACTTTTGATGAAATAACCTTGAATAGTTTTAACTTTTTTAATGTGTGGTATTTGTTATTGCTATTATGTAAATCGTATATAAACGAAACATAAAATTTTCACACTTTCACCACTTAAAAAAATCACTAAAAAAATGTTGCCAAATTAACAAATCAATTAATACCTATAAGAATGAATAAATTTAAATAAAAATCCAGAAAAGAAAAAACTTTGTGTCTCTGCCGCTCAAAAATTAATTTTTATTGACTGATTGATTTCTTAAGTTGGGACATAAAGTCTTGCATTCTTAATTTTCCTTAAGTGACTGATCTAGTTTAACGAAGCTTCGTTTAATTTCTTAAGTGCCATTCATTTTTCAATGAACGAGAATGATAATAAGAATATAAACTACTCAGATTCTTTACGAAAATAGTTATGTTAAAGTTCCCTATAAAATTAAAATGATTATGTATATTCAATTTGGGTACTCACTCAATGGTTTCAAATTCATTATCGCGCAAATCGATCAATTCTAATTGGAAATTAGTTTCGAAAGTATTCCGATCCAAAAAGGATAACTTATTATGCGACAAATCCAACATTCGCAATGATGACAATCCTCTAAAAATATTACGTGGCAATTCCTGTAAATTTTCATATTTCACGAATAATATTTCCAATTGAGCCAAATTATCAAAAATTCCCTCTTTCAATCGTAAGAGATTTGTTCCATCCTCGGTCGAATTAATAATCCGCATCTCGACCAATTCATTTGTGGCAAATCGATCAAAATTTAATAAATCATCTGCCACCAATTTACAATTAATTAAATGGAAATATTTTAAAATTTTCAGTTTTGCAAAATTACGACTATTAAAATTTATAATTTTGGTATTTAAAATTTTAATAATTTCCAATTTATTTTGTTCCGCATTTATTTGCTCGAAATCGATTAGTTCACTATTGTAAAAATTTAGATATTTCATGTTGGTCAAATTGTGTATAAACTCGGTGCTATTGAAGCCAATGTAATCGAAGGCCAAATATTTCATTATGCCTAAGTTGAAATCATCAAAAAATCGATGCTCATCAAACACCATGTAGGTCGAACTATGAATTACCAGCCTTTGTGTATGATTTAAGTTCAAATCGGTTAGAAATTGTTGCAAATTTATATTATTATTCGTATTATTACTCGTGCGATTGGCGTTATTATTAAAACACTTGCCAAAATTTAAATGTTCCGCATAATAAATGCGTTTTGTTGAGTGGTTACTTTCGTTGCCTCGAATATTATGATTATATGAACTAGCTTTTGGGATGTACTCGAAACTATTGTAATCATCAAAATTACAGTAGACATCCAAAAAATTATAACCTAAGAAATAATCGATAAATATTTTATGTTTTACTATTTTGTTAGTGAAATAGAAAACTTTCGATTTGAAATCTAAAATTTTTGGACAAAACAACCACACGGATTTATTCCCGATCGGAACATTACAATCACATTCACTTTTATTTAAATAGTCACACGAATCAAACAAAGAGTTAGTACTTTTAAAATAGACAATCAAATACAGTAGATAATTAAAATAATTTAATTTATTCAACAACATTTTTTCGCCAAAAATGCGTTGCTGCTTGTTTGTAATTTACAGGAAAACGCGCAACTGAATATTTCTTTTTATCGTAACATGAGTAAAAATATTTATAGTTGTTCAAATGCGGCTTAAATGAATTTATTAAGACGATAATTTATTAATTTAATGTTTTTGTCTCACACTTAAGGTTAATAAAAAATTGAAACGTAAAGAAAGAAACGTTTTTTTATTGTTGATTATGATATGATATAATTTTGCATTGTTGACTAACCGGTAGGGGTTCCCTAACATTTTGTGCGAGGTGGCGATTTATTGGTTAAAGATTAAAATGAATCAAAAATACTTTGAAAGGAGTTTGAACAACCAGGTGGGAGACCAGAATTTCTGCCATAATGGCTCTTAGATTTCAACTCTAATATTTACGAGTATGTCACGCACTGGTCTCCACTTGAGTAATAATTGGGCCATACAAAATTTACTTGTAGCCACAATAATTCATTTCATTGTGTTATTTCCAATTAAATTGGATCCCGACATTCACAAGTTCTTAACTGTTATACGAGTACATAGTTGTTATGAGTACGCTAAACATTGTAAATTTTTTGTGATTTCGTTAATTTTTATATACGTATGTAAGTGCTATTTAAGTATGTGAATTCTACAGAAAATTTTGTACAAAATACCGAAAGATAATGCATGTGTCTTAAAACTATTAATATTTGTTCAAAGTTATCTGAACAATTTTACTCAAAATTAATTGCCTTTCGTGTTTCTTCCGCTGCTAAATATCTGCATCTTGTTAAGAGCCAAATTCTGGCCCGGTTTGAATTTGGTATAAATTTCCTTTAAGTCGTTTTATAACCATTTTTCATTATATTTTATAAAAGATCCATTTTCAATTCATCTTTACTCTTGGCAGGTGAAAATATCACATACTCGTATTTGTTTAGGGCATATTTGTTTATAGAATTCACATTTTTGTTTCTACTCTTATGAAAACGACTTTTCAGATAGATAAGGTTATTTAAGTTTAATTTCCTTGTTTTCAATCAAATTATAAAAGTTAACATTATTTTTGCTTTTTGTGTTTTGAATAGCTATAATTTGATTCAAAATATAAAAGGAACGCAAAACTCTTCACGTTGTTTTATAAATTGACTTGTTTTATCCATTTTTTGTCATTATTGGAAAACTGGTTCCAATAGAAAATAAATCGAACCGACATTTCGCTTATAGATACATGAATTGTAAAGGATCACATAACATTGAAGTAATTAGATCACATTTGGCGATTTCAACGATATATCCCAAAACATACACCATGAAAAATCTATGTATGTTTAAATAATCATAATTTCTCAAGAATATGTTAGTGCCACGGAAAATGTTTGGTATGAAAATCGCAAGCATCCCCACGCCAAAGAATGTGTAATTAAACAAACAAATCAATACGAATTGAGAAGAATATTTCTAATTGAGACGAGTGATAAGAATCAAACCTTGATTTTCAGATCAGCTCTTCTAATTTCAAAATACGAGTCAACTGATGGGAAATCTGCTAGAAAACATTTCTAATGCTTGGGAATGGCACAGGTCAGTATTTTATTATATGGCTAGATCCGGAGTACAACTGTCAGTAGCGGAAAAAACGATATTATGATGGAGATGGATAAATTAACAGAAGGAAACAACAATGCTGGGAGATATACAGTTCGAAACTTAATTAAAACTAATCCAAAAATACTTACCTAGACCTAAAAAAACTAGAGCATTAGCCAGATTCCTGATGATAGAGAAGTAATTCTCGACTGCACGACTATAATTTCAGAAACAATATAATTTTATTATTTTTATTTTAATTATTTGGTTTTACATTAGAAGTGATTTAGTAGGTAATCAGCGAAAGACTGACTATTTTTGTTGCACACAGATACATATTTCAAGTCAAATACCGAAAATACAATAATTATTAAGTTTAACCACAAATCAAATGTAAATTTAATTATGCATCTATCTATGTCAATTGCTATTGTTGCAAGAATTTATACAGAATTTCGTAGCACCTTATTACTAACGAGATTAATGACAAAAGGTATTATAAATCTTCGAATTCCCAAAACACCAACTTGACAAGATCAAAGCGAAATCTCATCGATTTAAAACATTTGTATTAAACAGAGCATCTATGATATTCACAGTCTAACGTGAATAGATTGTACGTTAAGATTACGGGGCATGGAACCAGAATATCTCGAAAAACATTAAATATTGTGGAGTGGCCCAAATTACTACAGTTACCAAGCACTCCGATAATTTGCCAATCATAATCGGGAAGCAATACTAGAGAATGTTCCAGACCAGGCAAAAAGTTAGTAGCCTTAGCTAAAAACAAAATTTCATCCGAGATAACATGATATCATTAGTCTTGCGATACCCTGCTGCTTTAAAGGTGACAAGACACAGGAAACTGTATATGAAGTCGCAGGATTTTGTGACGGAAATTAGATGACGAGGTGAAAATGACTGAAGAAAAATTAAAATTAATTTCGTAACCAAAGTTATCAATTCAAATTGATGGCGTATACTATGATCTCATTATTAAATGTGTTTGCGGTTTGTTCAGCAACAGTTAAAGTTTGACAACTTAAAATTCTACAATGGAAATATATTTTGAAAAGTTGATACTTTTCAAACAATGGACTCCCTGTGGGCTTACATGGGGATGAATTCTGA
Source organism: Tipula vernalis (assembly GCA_958295665.1). Lineage (NCBI taxonomy): Eukaryota > Metazoa > Arthropoda > Insecta > Diptera > Tipulidae > Tipula > Tipula vernalis. The sequence continues at coordinate 262,084,446 of OY282560.1, forward strand.
TGTAATGTGCAGTCGATATTGATCAAAACGAAAAAATTACGATTGGCACTTTTCTTAATTGCTGATCTACTGTTTTTAAGTTCACTTTTCCAATTTTGTGTTTTTTATATTAAACGAAAGAGGAGAAGATTGAGATTCTTTTGCCATTCCTAAAATATCATAAAAATTAATGTTCAACTTTTATTGTAAGGTTCGGGTACAACGAACATTCCACCTAACACACATGTTTTGGAATTTTTGATTAACACTTAAGCTATTTTTCAAAATATTTATGTCTAATTTAAAGCGCCTAGAAATGTCAAAGAATTTTGTAAATTTAATTTAATTTATAGTCAGTTAATTTATTTGAACATTTACCTTACTTAGTTTTTAAGATTTTTGCAAAAAACATTTCCTGAACCAAGGAAGTGGCCACTTCCGATGAGCCAATTTGTAGTCAAATTCACTGGAACCTCCCAATTTATCAAAGAAGCTTAAATCTGAAGTTTAAGTTCGATTGGTTAAACCATCTGGGCTGTAGCCACACACTAACAGACAGACATCATTTCGAAACCCACTTTTTCGGACTCAGGTGACCTCAAAACAGATAAATCTCTAAAAATCTCAAGGTCCAAAATTTTCATGATTACTATACTTTATTTTACTTACGTTAAAGAAAGTAAAAAATTCGAAGATTTAGATTCGAAGAAGCCAAAAATTACAGCCAGAAATCTTGGGCAGTTAGTTCTAAAGCAATTTAAAAAATATGGATTAAACCCCAATTATTTAATTGGAATTGGCACAGATGGGTGTTCTGTGATGATTTAGGAAAAAAACGTTGCGGGGATTATTTAAAAAAAATTCTGTTTATTCAGTTATTGGACAATATAATTATGGATTTGAATGATCGATTTTCGGATAGATTATTAAATATGTTTGTCATCACTTTTTAATTCGAAAAATCTATTAGAATTAGATAATTTTGAAATAAAAAGGAAAATTGAAAATGTGTCGCAAAGTGTGAAAAACATTATTACAGATTCATCTAATTTTCAGTACCAATTATATTCAGAGATATGTCAATTAAAAGAATCTACAAAACATTCATCAAATATGTGTTCCAGTTTAGAGGATGTTTTATTTAATTTAAATGAAGATATTTATCGCCGGATGATCGAGCTAGTTAGCATGTATGTGTCATTGCCTATAAGCATCACATCTGCAGAAAGAAGTTTTTTCGACCCTTAAAAGATTAAAAACATATTTGCGGAATTCAATTAGTCAAGATCGATTGGTAGGTTTAGCTTTATTAAATATACATAGAGAAGTGGAAGTAAATATTGAAAAGAAGATTAAATTTTATTATTAGATAAGTTTAAAGAATTTATAACAGCTATATTTACACTGAATATCGTTTGTAATTTAAATTTTTCTATAAAAAATACATTTTCGGAAATTTCTGTATTGCGATCAAATACTTAACTAAAATTATCTGTAAAATTTAGACAAAAATCGAATTTATTAAAAAATGCTTGGGGACAAAAAAATGTGAGATTTAAATGCAAATACATTTTTTTTAGTTGTTGCACACGAGATTATGTCAAGCGTGTGGACAAAACTTTTCTTTTGGGGTTTCTTTTGCGTTTATTCACCTGCGAGAATTTGAAAAAGGGTTGCCAGTTATACTTCCTTAGGTAGTACAGTACTTCTTTTCTGGTTGCTATTGTATAATAAACTAATTTTCTGTAATTTGTAAAGAAGTACACAAATGTACTTCTTTTAGCTAATAAAAGAGCGATAAATGTGGATCATTTTAGTAAAAGATTTTTGGAAGTATTTTTCTGTATTGCTTTAAAAAAATCATTTTCGAATCAACAAAATATTTTTCTGTTGTAGTTTGAACATTTAAATTTAAAAAAGTGAAGTAAGCAGCTATTTAAATGGTTTTAAGTTCAAGATTAGCTAATTCCTTTTTATTTCAAGATGATTTTATTCAAAATGATTATTAGTGTTCTGGGCCAATTTAAAATAAATATAAATAAATACCTCAAAAACGGATAACCAGATTCACCTAAAAAAAACACTTCGTGAAAAAATTAAATTTTAAGTTAACACAGTGTTCTCTGATTTAAAAATTGAATTTCAAGCCATAACATAGGAAAATAATAAAAGAACATTTTATACAAAAAAGATAAATTTCAAACAAAAAAACTATTTTTGCTCCGATCGTAGGAAAAAATATATCTTTCCGTTGTTTTTTCGAAACGAAAAGCTCATGATTCCAGTATGTTGTATTTGTTGCTAAGCAACAAGTAATAATAGTACGAGAATATTTTTTCTGGCCTAGGCCGGGAATATATTCCCGTATGGATTTTTAATTGTTTAGATATCCCTTAAATTTCGTTCACACGTTTTTTATAAATCAAATAGGTACACAAACTTGACAACTTTTGAAAAAACAAAAAAACAAAATGTATTTATGTCTTATGATGTCGTGGTTAACTAAGCAATAATTTTATGTTATTTTCGATTTTTTACTTTGTTTTGATTTCTTAATATGATAATTAATGAATAATACTAAAAATTATTTTGGGTTTATATTCGTTTTAAAGTCTGATCGGAGAAAAAATAGTATGTACAATTCGGAGGAAAAGTGCATTCCCGGACTCCCGTGGTTGCCGGACTCGGCTATCGCCTCGTCCACCAATTTCCACTATCGTCCGGGAATGCAGTACTTTTCCTCCTAATTATACAATATACTATTGTGAATATAGTATAGCTATTTCGTAAAAATTTAAAAAAAAAATCCAACATTATTACAAAACGCACGCAAATTTTAATTTTATCTCCCTTTCACAGTGTAATTGTTTGTGTAATTGATTTATAACATTTTTTTTTTGCGATTATTGAAAGTTAGGCTATGATTTAGAAAGATACACCATGTCACACAGCGCCAATTTTTACAATGGTAGAAATATTTTCAACTAGAAAATAGCTCCATATTTATTAAAAGTGCTAATTTTTAAAACTAAAAAATTTAATAATTTAAAATGTAGCAATAAATTGAACTAAATGAAAATGCCACTTTTCCAAAAAAATTATTGTGCTATTTTTGTAAACTGAAGGTAATTCATTACTTTTATAAGTACATAATGGATTATTTTTCGTATATTTCGTAAATCCAAACTGGATTTTTGGATACATTTTTGGAATATGACCAATTAGTCTGTAACCGATTATGATGAAATTTTTAGATAGATTTTTGGATAGACTATTCTGTAACTTGGCTATTTTTTAAATGATTATGATGAAATTGACAGACACGATGGAAATGGCATTCTTTAATTATTTTCAGATGAAATTAATGGAACTTGGTATTTATGAATACGATTATGATGAAATTTGACAGGTACGATGGAAATGGGATCCTTTAATGTTTTTTAGATGAAATTAACAGAATTTGGTGATTTTGAATACGATTACCATAAAATTTGACATGTACGGTGGAAACGGAATTTTTTAACGATTTTTGGTTAAAGGTTATTAATATGAAAAATTAGCTTGTTATTTGGCTATTATTTAATCGATTATGTTGAAATTAGCCAGGTTGGAAATGGGATTTTTAAATGATTTTTGGAAAATGGTCGATTAGCTTGTAACTTTGGTATTTATTAACCGATTATGATGAAATCTGACAGGTACGGTGGAAATGGAATTGTTACATGGTTTCTGGATAGATTTTTGAAATGTGGTCAATTATCCTGTAACTTTTAAACGATTATGATGAAATTCCACAGGTACTATGGAAATGGCATTATTTAATTATTTTCAGATGAAATTAATGGAACTTGGTAATTTTCAATATTATTATGATGAAATTCGACAGCTACGGTGGAAATGGCATTCTTTAATGATTTTGCAACTACAAAATGTTGCAATTACAAAATGTTGCAACTACAAAATCTTGCATAACAAAATAGTGCACTTATTTCTCTTTTTAGTAGGTGTCATTAATAAATCCTATATAATCCGCTCCTATGTGCGGCACACAGTGCGACATGTTTGCTGATCCCGGCTCCTATGTCCCCCGAAATTCAAATCTAAAGTCCCTCGGAGGGCTAAGCGAAGGGGAGCGCAGCGATATCCCGCGTGCCCGAGAGAGTTACCGAAGCCGTTAGCCTCTACGTTTCGGGATTTATAGATTCTATATAATCCGCTCCTACGTGCGGCACGCAGTGCAACATGTTTGCCGATCCCGGCTCCTACGTCCCCCGAAGAAATTCCCAATTTTCTAAGATTTATATTTTTGGTTATTTTCGTTTCGTAACAGAAATCCCCCATTTTCCAGAATTTATAAAAAGCAAGATTTTAAATTCAAATCTTAAGCCCTAAAACGAAATTCAAATCTAAAGCCCCTCAGAGGGTTAAGCGGGGGGAGTGTAGCGACGTCCCGCGTGCCCGTAAGAGTTACCGCGCGCGCGATTTACCATCCTAAATGCGTTTGATTATCAAAAAGTTAAATTGTGGAATTTGAATTCGTTTAATTATAAAAAAATTAAACTTAAAAGTTACTTGAAGAAAAAACTATGAATGTTAAACACGAATTGAACGAAAACACGAATTGATTGCAGTAGTATCGTATCTAGAGGAATGGGCTAGTGGAATAAGTCTAGAATCGTAATAAATCTCTCGGTTACCGTTTTAATGTGTTGTGTTCAATTTTTTCATGTTGACGTAATCTGATTTTTAGCGGGAATAACTTACCGCATGTTTTACAGAAATAATTCGCCTCGAATCGATGTTTACGGAATTTATGTTCGATCGCTTTGAAAATTTATCGGGAATGCGTCTGGGCACCGTTTCCAGTCGACTAAATCTATTTTGGTTGATGTTTTTTTTTTTGCTGGATACTTAAGCAGATTGGATGCGAGTATTGGTCTACCCCGGATATCAATTTCACTTTCATGCTGCCTGAAATCATAAATCACAATTATAATTTTAAAATAACATAATTTTGTTTACCGAAAATGTCCTATTAAATCACAATGTTTTATAAACTACTGGCTAGAGATCATACATTGAAATGGTTTTGGCGTTATTTTAATTTTTTCAAAGTTGTTGGGCCTTGTTGATCGCTACTTGTGCTTTTTAAATCACTTTGTTTTATTGCATCACTTTGTATATCGTTGTAAACGATAATTTACATTAAAATTATCCGGAAAATGGAGATTTAATATTAAAATTAGATAGGAATTCTCCATGTCCATAATAAATTATTTCTCATTGTGTTGTATGTATGATAAGTATGTGTGATAAACATAAACATTTTGATGACGATCGAATTAAACGAAGTAATCAATTCGTTTGCCTCCTAAACAAGCACTTTTTATTATTTTATTTTATTAACACAGTATATTTTATCCAAAATATATAAATTATTAGAGTAGGTATTGATAAATCACTATTTACACGCAAATGTCAAAATTTAGTTTATTTTTATAAAGCCAGATGGTTCTTATCTATCTAAGAAATAATACGCATACTAAGATTTCAAAAATGTATTTTAGTAAATACACAAACCAAATAAAGTGTTTTAAACCCAAGACTCGAACCATAATAAGGCATTTGTTGTCAAATAGTAAGGTATATTTTTAGCTAAGACTCAACCCAATATGTAGTTCACATTAATTCCGATTTTTACAAAATGGCGTTTTCAAATGGTAGGCCTTTATAAATGTGTTCCAAAAAATCAAGAAAACACTAAGCATCTGGAATAATCTGAAAAATATTATGCAAACATTTTTTTGCTAAAACAGCAAGACTGTGTAACGAATTCCTTGGGTCTGCGTTTAGACAACACCTGCAAACAACACGTTATCAGAAAAATACTAAGCCAGGGACTTCAGGGCGGTTATATTTTTGCCGGCTAAAGCTCAGGGAGTGGGGTGGAGTTTCCTGAAGTATGACCTAGCCTGTTTAGACCGCATAGATGAGAAGGAATTTAAAACAGGGAAGGAGACAATCACGTATCACTTACAATACATGGGCAAACTTACCACCTCATTCTCCAATCGTCAACACTATTCAGAACAAACAGCCATTATCAAATTAAAAAAAAAAAAAAAATGTAAATAAATAAAAAGCATAGATTAAACCCATCACAAAGAAAGTTGAATGTATTTTTTAAACAATAAAAAAAATGATATAATTACATTAACGGAAGAAAAAATTTAAGAAGAAAAAAAAAACTTAAAAATACCAATACCTAAGCTATCTAAAACCTACCATATATGTTTGCCTAGATGCTAATTATAATAAAAAAAAATAAATCATCCTATCATTCTTATTGATATAATCTATATTTGAACTAAAATACGCGAAAATTCAAAATGTCGGATTCATTGTAGATACTAGATAATTGACCGTTATAATAAAGAGCGGTCCTATACTGTAAGGAAGATGCAACCTTAAGAATGATATGAAGATTTTAAGACATGAAATATATGTATATCAATATATAGTTATATAAACTTATAATAATAGAAAAATTGTTAAATAAGTAATAATAAATGAAAACAAAAATCTTATCTTATAAATACTCGTTCGTTGTTGCTTGATGCCATGTTGAAGGTCGTTCTTGGCGAATATCATTTTTTTTTCCGTTTTATAGAACACTTGAACCCAGTTTGGTAACAGAATTTTGACTTTTGTTAACTTATCGAACCACTCAGATAAACGGTTTTTTTGTATTTTTTTTTCAACAAAATCACTTATAGTTTTTTTTTTTTTTTTTGGTTTCGTACCATAATATATAATTATTTTAACTTAATTCACGAGTATGTGCGAATGCATTCCAACGTTCAAAATAAACCTAATTTTTTTTTTACTAATAAGTCCGCACAATTCAGTTTATACTTAACTGACTGTTCAATTCAGATTGTCTTGCTCACTGTAGTTTAACGTAATACACAGATATTATTTTGATAAATAAAGTTTCGTTTAAGCGCACCAAAAGAACAACAACATTTTGTTTTAATTTTTATCATACAGTCTGCACGGTAATCCCACTAGTTTATTAATTCCACGATGTGTTTATTTTATTTCAACTGACTTAAGACGTTATTCGTATTAATTTTAAGTTGTCTAAATTATTTATAACTTATTATTATAATTGTTTTTATTTATTTCGTTAGTGTAATTCATTTTAATTTAACTATATATTAGGAACTCGTTTTTTTAGAATTATTTATACACCAAAAAAAAATACCACCAAACACCACAAAGTTTATTGTTTTATCTTTCTTTCATCAGGTTATAAAATTTCACTGACCATAGGTATTGTTCTTTTCGTTCTCGAAATAATTTTTATTTTGAATCACAAAATATTTAAATTACATGCAATATAGGTGTAATTATTTTTTTATGATTTTAACAGAATATAATTACAATTTGTAAGGCAATTGATAACAGAACAAAAAAAAATATTATCAAACTAAAAAGTACCAAAGACTTTCAACTTTCTTTCTTTTAGATTCAAATTAATAATACTAAAAAAAATAAAATAATTAAGAATAGCTTTGCAGATCGAAATTCTAAAATCAGCATCCGACTCAAAATCTAGCTATCAACTGTCCCATCTCGGGTTTTTTTTTCCATTTTAAGATCCCGATATTTTCATAATACCATTACAATCAATTCTCCCCCCCCCCCTTAATCCAATTTCTCCGAAATTAATATTATTATTATTATTGTTTGGGTGTATGTACAATACATTGTTTTTTTTATTGCAACCAGAAATATTTTTGTATCTGATCCCTCAATTGGAACGGTGTAAACGTTACAACTGTTAAATCAGTCTATTTTGAGTCATGTGTACGAAATAAAGTAATTAAAATAACATTTAACTGATAACTTCCCTAGGAAAATTATCAGTTATTATACGTAACTCGAAATTGACCGATTTTATAGGCTTGCTATTTTAGCAAAACATACTCTGGCTACTAGATGAAAAGAATTCATAGTCTTATTTTACAATAAATACTGTTTCAAAATGACACTTTCATAGTACAATTTACAATCTATAAAGAAGCCTTAACTAATTCTGTTTTTAAAAATATTTATTTGTCCACGATTAACGTATAATATGGTATACTCATTATACGTTTGTTTCTTCAACTATAATGATATCCACTATTCACTGCTAGTTTATCTTGTGGTCCCTTCTTCCATTATTCACTACTACCAAATAAAAATTTCATTTTTCAAATTTTATCTATACCTTTTCATTTTCAAATTCGAAAAAATCATTTCCAAAATGGAAATAATCAATATCAAATTGGAAAAAGTCATTTTTAATAGGTAATGTGGGGCTTATTCATCACGAAGTAAGAAGAGGAGCATTTAAAACCCCGCAAGCGAATGAGTTCATACGCAATTGTTTACGCAATGTTCTAATCAAATATCAATCATCAGTCGTAATGGTAATTGATAATGCTCCGTGTCATGCGTCTATTGAAGCTATGTTTCTTGAAAGTGAATTTATCAATCATCGGTTATTAAGGCTAGGGCCATACAGTCCAATGTTAAACCCCATAGAATTTAGTTGGTTGGCTCTTAAGGCCTCTATTAAACGAGATTAAATAACTGAAATGCCACAGATTGGGCCAGCAGGTGAAAATAGGATAGATTTGGCCTAAACCGAATTTCGTTTACAAAGGCATGAAAATATTATACAACGGAATTTGCCAAATTTATCTGTTGCAAATTGTGCTAAATTTATTGCATATATTCAAAAATTCATACCAGTGCCCGAATTCCGGTTCGATGACAAATGATAATGAGAAAAGATTTGATTTTTTATTTCAACTAGTCGGTTGCATTTTTAGTTAGAGTAGGCGAAATAAAAAATAAACTCATTTCTCATTCTCATTTGTCATTGAACCGGAATTCAGGTGCAGGGGGCCTATTCTCGAATTCCACATCCATTTTCCACATGTGGACATCTGTCAAAACTCATAAAAATTGAATTTTTTCGGTACTAAGGGAATATTTCCGAATGGGTATAAGCATGTGGAAAAATTCCCCATATAGGAAAATGTCAATGCCGCATGTGTTTTATATACGAATTACAATTTTCGAACCATTTTTTGACAACATTGACAGATGTCCACATGTGGAAAATGGATGTGAAATTCGAGAATAGGCCCCCAGATGTTTTAAATTTAGTCGATATGATTTTTTAATTTACTGTATAAATTAATAAAGTTTTGATCATAAATATTGTTGTACACTGTGGGTTTTTTATTTTTAAATTTAAAAATGATTATTTCCAATTTGATATTGATTATTTCCATTTGGGAAATGATTATTTCCATTTTGGAAATGATTATTTCCAATTTGATATTGATTATTTCCAATTTGAAAATGATTATTTCCAATTTGAAAATGATAAGTTCCAATTTGAAGTTGAAAAGGTGTAGTAGTCTCTTGCTGTTTTCATTATTATTAAATTGAAACGTCAAAATGTCGACGTAAATTATTTTAGGTTTATTTAAAGGATTTGATAATAAAATACAATTTTTTATCGGTCGTGGACAAAGTATCGTATTCTACTCGCATATAATGCCGAGCAACTTCGCGCTATTTAGAGTCAAGAATCTTGAGAAAAATGAAAAAAATCGATAAATTTATCAAATATTTAATAATCTCTCTATCACTTAACGCTAGTCAACCCCGAAATTGTAGGTTAATCCAGACATCTCAAAATTACGGATTTCAAGGGAACCAACCCAATGTTATAGCTTCTAAATTTAATCGAATAGTCTCAAAAAATCACTTACAATTTCCAAAATCCTGATGTACTTGTAAGTCGGTAACATGACGCAAGTCAACGTCAAAATTTGATAAACTGGAATTATCCTTGTAAAGACAATTCTTATAAAATTAACTTGATTTAAAAAATATTATAAAATCACCAAACCCGAAAATCGAGATGCCTGGTCTTCGATTATGTTAGCATTATAAGTTCGAGCTTTTTACCGAAATTGAGGCAAAACGCGATTATGAAAATCATTTCGAGTTCGTGTAATAAAGCTTAACCGAAAAGTTGAAATTAATCTATCACAATATATAACAGGTTTTGATTTCCCTAACAGAAATGTCTTCAGCTGCTATGCCGCTAAGCCTAAGCAACCTACATCATATTTTCAAATAATTTGTTTGTAATGTTGTATTATAGCAACGAAAATCCTTTTGGTTGTTTTTGAAGAAAATGTTAATGTTCTCTAATGAAAATTAGGATTTAAATGTAGTATAAAATAAAACACGAATTTGTTTTTCCAAAGTATCCGAATCAATTTTTGTATAAGGGTATTTGGTATAAGTTAAAAATAATTGCTAAACAATTAATTCGATTTATTGCATGCTTGAAAATTAAGGTTAATTTTTATTACGGTCCTTTTTGTAATCTGTGGAGTCCATTTTTACAAATTTTTGGAAAACATTTTCTGTATATTTACTTAGCTTACCATCAGACGTTTTAGGAAAACGTAGAAACGTACACACTGAATAGATGTTTTATTTTAATCGGCAATCATTGGTAGCAAATTTCGCAGCAGAATTAATGGTTCTCGAAAACTTCAATATCCCTTGCTCTAAATTTAAAAATTTTATTAGAGATAATTAATTGTTGTTGCCATTGGTAATGGCAAAATTGTATTTTTGCCTATTGCCATTGGTAGCAGCAAAATCTCAAGAAGAAAGAATAAGAATAAAAAATAAATAAAACTAATGAAAAGAATTCGAACGCATCTGTTTCCTTTTAACGTTCTTTTAAGTTAAGGTTGATTCACCAGACTTGTCCATTGAGCTCGTCAAGAAAATGACAACTTGACGGAGTTAAAAACCGAGTTAAAAATATATTATCTAGTATGTTGGCGACACCTCAGCTTTTTACTTTCTTTTACGTTAGTAACTTTTAATTTTGGTATCCCTTGAGTCTATAAAATTGGGTTTCGAAGTTGTGTCTTTGATTTGAATGTGCGGCAAGTAATTCATTAATCATCAAATATGTTGATTAATTTAGATATTAGATTTCAATAGAATGGTACATAATCGCACTAATTCCATTTTCGGCAGGCATGAAGTTATTTAATAAAACATAGCCAGAGTTCAATAAATATTGCGGAGCACTACTAATGATACTATGGTCCATAAATATAAACCATACATCGAAAAATTATATTTCCCAAAGAGAAATTGCTTTTTTTCACTTATGTTTATAACTAATCCAGGCTATACTACATTTCCAGTACCAAATGGAACACGTTTCTCAATGGATTTTAGTGAAATTTTATATCTGAGTTGTTAAGCCTATTCTGTCTGTAAAATTAAATCAATCATCATAACTCAAAATTTATATTCACCAAATTTGGTTTTATATTCCCGCTTCAAATGGAACAAATACATTTATTGATAGATTTTGTGAAATTTGTATCCGAAATATTTTGTAAATTCTATAAATAATTTCAATTATAAAACATATTACCGACCCAACGACAAGAAATATTTTGGAATACTGCTCTTACCAATAGTATTTTATGTTCGATACCATAAATAAAAAATTAGATTTGCCAATTTTGATTTTCCTTAAACAGCCAAACCTGACAATTTCCTCTCCACATTCAGCAAACAGACATTTATCGATATATTCTAGAGAACTTTTATATCGGAGATGTTAGGCCATCGAAAAAAGCCTTTTATAAAAAGTTCGTAATCTTAAATTAATTAAATTAGGTCCTAAAGATTTTTTTTACCATGTTATTTGGGATGGAGATTCTTTAGTATTTTTCTGAAAAACCAGAACATTTTCGCGGAAACCAGGAGGTCCGGTGACTATATATATAAACCTCATACCTTTTTATTCCAGAAAAGTACTTCTTCCTTTTCTAAAATTTTGTATGGCAACCCTAATTTGAAACCACGTTGAATTCTATTTTTTTTTTTTAATTTTGGCAGTTCATGTGTTTACAGATGCAATGAAAACGTGCCGCATATTTGTAATTTTTGCGCAATGGTCAATGATCAATAAAGTATTGGAGGGGGGGGGGGGGGGAGAGAGAATTGGTCAATCACCAGAAAAATTGTTTAAAAAGCTCGCCAAAATTTTACTGAAAGGAATTCAATTTTCGTTATTCGCGTGCGGTTAGTTGATTTGCTTTAAATACAATCAAATAAAGACGCACTATCTGTAACCCAATTTCAATTTAAATTAAACAACATTTTTTTTTGTTGAGCAAATTTGTGACAGGGGTTTGACCCCCTAGGTATCTAAAAAAAAACAAAAGAAATAAAAAACAAAATGATTACTAACAGCACGGGAGACAAAAAGAACTTTGCACTGTTCTCCCTCTAGTTCACAACATCCAACATCCTAGTTCTTACTAACAATTTACTGGCGACCTGTGGCCAACTTTTTTTTATTATTTTTTTTTCTATCTGATTTACGGATGAATCTGTGAATCACCTCTTTCCTCTCCCTAAATGATTTCCAAATACTTAGCGACATTTTAGCCATGTGCTTGGTTCGTCTCTTTCTTTCTTATTTTTCCTTTTGTTTGTTTACAACCACATTTTTTCGCAAATACGACTTTATCTTAAGGGTAGCTACGAAATCCCACGACCAACTTCCTCTACCCGACTTGAGTACCGGAATTAAGTCGTAGTAGCATTTCCCTTTTAAGGTAATTTTTGTAATGACTTTTACAAATGTTTACAATAACTTTGAATTAATAAATGCGATTATCGCTTGGAACTGTTTGCCTACAGAATTAAAAATATAAGTTCCATTAATAAATATAAAGAGGTTATGTTAAAATTAGTAACTTAAAATCTAGCCTCTTGTACATATTGTAATTAATTATTGTTATATTGATATTGAAATATTATTATTGTTTATTTTATGTTATTCTCTACTGTTCTAAATATGTGTGATGTAGAAAAGCCACGGCTTATACATTGCATGAAGCATTATTATTATTATTAACTATTTTTTTCTATAATTTAAAGAAAATACAGGGGCTTTGGAAAAAATAATACCAAAATACACTGAAATCAATTCTCAATTCTATGGGAAAGTCAAAATAATTAGACTGGTGTCGATAATTAAAATAGACATTTTGACGAACTACTATGATTTCGAAAAACTGTGTGCCGTAACTCTTTTTATGGTAATGACTGTACATAGATAGGATGTATAATTTATTAAGAAAACACTCGCGTCTAATTATTTAATGCGTCACTTTACAGTTGTATTTTTTTTTTTTCTTGAAATAAACACTGTTGATCGCACGCCGACGGTTTATAGTTGTAAGCAGCATAAAATTTCGAAATTTCTTTAATTGTTTTACAGACAATCGTATAACAGCTCTAATTTTTGACTTTAATTGTAATTTTTAGCTACCTAACGGTCACATTGTTGCTATTTTTGATTTATTCAATTATGTATTGCAAAATTCAATTCTGCAAAATCAAATTGTGAACAGTAAATTATTTTTTATAATTCGGTTAAAGAAGTATTTTGGTTACGTTTACGTTTTTTCCAATTAATATTTATCTCCTTTCGTATATTTGGAAAGTTAGATGGAGGATTCAAATTATAAAATTGGTTTATATTTTATTAATGTTAGCCTAGTGATCCAGGTCAAATCAATGTTTACTCGTACATCATTAACAACAACAACAAAAATTGGCAATATTTTAATCCGAGTATTTGACAAGATCAAAAGTCAAGAAGTGCAGCTAAGATTAAAATTAAACTCTATATTTATGCATAGACGAGAATTTTGCGTAGCATTGACCTAGAATAAACCATAAAAATATTTGCGTTCTATTAAATTATAAAAACTGTATAAACAAGTTTAAACGTTATATAAATTAATTTATAGTGCTGTAAAAAATAATAAAGAGTGTTATATAAAAAAAAGGAAATGCTTTATAAAATAAAATACATAAATAAAATGAAATGTTTTGTAAATTAATAATAATAATTGATTTTTTCAGCCGTTCATATAATATAGTACAACTTATGTGGACCGGCTTGTCATAAATGCTAGCCGTAAATGATTATTCAGACTTTAGTTTTGGATTAATTTCGCTAATCGATGAAATCAATCAGCTGAACCAAGAAATCGATATTTCGCTGTGACAGGCATTTCACGCTGATAATTAATATGCGTATTGGTATACAATTACTGCATCCCGAAACAGGATATGTACCTTCAGCAAAGAGATGATACGTATATTTTTCAGATTAAATCTTCTTAATAAGTCGGCAAAATCTTCACACTGTGTGGTTTGTAATAATAAATTAGTTTAATAAAAATTATTTTACTCACTCAATCGTTTCAAATTCATTATCTCGCAAATCGATCAATTCCAAATGAAAATTATTTTCGAAAACATTTCGATCCAAAAATGAGAGCTTGTTATGCGACAAATCTAACATCCTCAATGACGACAATCCTTTAAAAATATTACGTGGTATTTCCTTTAAAGATTCGTAATTCACAAATAATATTTCCAGTTTTATTAAATTATCAAAAATTCCTTCCTGCAACCGTAGCAAATTTGTCCCTTCCTCGGTCGAATTAATAATACGCATCTCGACTAATTCATTGGTTGAAAATTGATCAAAATTTAATAAATCCCCTTTCACAAATGTACAATTAACCAAATGTAAATATTTTAAAATTTTCAGTTTTGCTAAATTACGACTATTAAACTTTATTAATTTTGTATTTAAAATTTTAATAATTTCCAGTTTATTTTGTTCCGCATTTATTTGATCGAAATCAACCAATTCACTATCGTATAATTCTAAATATTTCAAGTTGATCATACTGTGCAAAAACTCAGTACTATTAAAACCGATATATACGAAAGACAAATAAGTTATCGTGCTTAAGTGGTAACCATCAAAAAATTGATGCTCATCAAATACCATGTAAGACGTGCAATGAATCATCAACTTCTGTGTATAGTTTAAATCCAAATCGATCAGAAATTGTTGCAGATTTATATTATTATTCGTGTGATTTGTATTATTATTAAAACAGTT
Source organism: Tipula vernalis (assembly GCA_958295665.1). NCBI lineage: Eukaryota > Metazoa > Arthropoda > Insecta > Diptera > Tipulidae > Tipula > Tipula vernalis. The sequence continues at coordinate 262,099,540 of OY282560.1, forward strand.
GGTAAAACTTAAATAATCCGCATAATAAACGGGTTGTGCTGTATTAATTTGATCGTCACGATTTTTTTTATTATATGAACTAGCTTTCGGAATATACTGAAAACTGTTATAATCATCAAAATTACAGTAAACATCCAAAAAATTAGTATTTAAAAAATATTGAATAGTTATATTATGTTTTTCTGTTTTGTCGGCTTCCAAATCCGTCACATTCAAAACTTTTGGACAAAATAACCACACCATTTTGTTCTCGCTGGGACTAACTTGACAATCACATACACTTTTATTTAAGTAGTCGCACGTATTAAACAACGAGTTAGTATGTTTAAAAATGACAATAAATCGCAGAAGGTAATTAAGATAATTAAGTTTAGTTAACATTATTTTTTCGGCAAAAAATACTCTTTATGATTTACTGGGAAACACGCAACTAATATTTTTTTTTATCTTAACGTGAATAAAAACAATTTTACTGGTTCAAGTGCGGATTAATCAATTTGCCAATTAAAATATTTTTCGTATAAAGTTTAAAAAATATTTGGCCCTATACGATTCCTCGGACGATACTTTTCCCGATGATAAATATTTATTTATATAAACCCTAATTATATTTTTGTAATAACAAGTCACCAAGTTAAATCCGAGAATTAAGAGCGATAAAATTGATAAAAAAAGGGAAAGCTTACGTTTTCGAACTTCGAGCGTACTAACTTAAAAATGTATACAAACAAAGGGTATTGTCGGGTCCTAGTACAAAATATCAGCCGAAATCAAATCTCAAAAAAGGTTGTTGCAAAGGTAGCGAATTCCCAACTAGACTAAATTTTGGATTAAAATTTAATTAGAAAACAAAATTTATTTATATTGTAATTTAAACAGCTTAGCTTATAAAACACGAATTATTAATTTCGTTCATTAATTAATTGTCATCGTTTAATTATCGTTTGAAAACAAATATTTTTTTTTAGAAATGAACTTAGCCGGTTATACAATAGAATGCGCTCGAAGAGAAAGAAGGGACTAATTATTTCATATTTAAAAAATTTATTTGTTAAATAAATGTATTTTCAATTTTTAAATAATAAAAATTTAAACATTTTTAAAAATATATTTGTAATTATTAAAATAAAAAATAAATATTATATTACAAATATCCGCGCTTTTACAAAGTTTGAAATTTTACCGGACCACAAATTTTTCACTTGAAAAATACTTACCCAACATAACCATGTCTTAGTGGGAAACTTACAAAATTGATGTTTTATTATTGTTGAGTGTGGGTGTAATTTTTGCATTTTTGATTACATGTAGTTAAAATATGTCTTACAAATAAATTTGCAATACCAATTTGTATAAGTCTCTATCTCACTTCAAAAAAAAAATTTTAGTTCAATTTCTTTTAAAATATCGGTAATTTTTCGATGAATATTATTAGGTACAGTTATTTTTTGGCTATTGCTAGATTTATTAAGAGTGAACTCAAACATCAACGCTGCGTGTCCACTTGGTTATTTCATAAATTTGCGAGGTAAAAATCGAGCGTCAATTTTCTACCAAATATATCAAATGGAATCGTATAATTTATTTTGGATATTACCACTATTCACGTTTGGATGAAAAAATGACGAATCAAAGTAAATATAATCATATAAAATATAATAAAGGGCTGAAACCTCATGAGGTGGTCAGAACTTCGGTCTTGATTAATTCAACTCCCAAACCAATTCCGAAATCAATCTATAAAGTCAATCTTCAGCTCAACCTCCAACTAAATATAAAAATCAACCTCCATCTCAATCGCAACGTAATTCTAAACGCAATCACCAAATTAACCCCAAATCAACTTACAAATCAACCCTTAACCTAACTACAAATCAACTCTTAATTAATTCCCCAATCGAATAACTCACTTAACCCCTATGCAGGCTAACTAAATCCTAACTCAACTTCAACTCAACTTAGCTCTGCTCAACTCATACCATTATACCAACATGCCATCATACCATCAAAATCATACTATCATACCATCATACCATCATACCACGACCATTCTTATATACAAACCATCATACCATTATACCATTATAATATCATACCTTCATACCATCATCGTCATCAAAAATCGACTCGATTTTTGAAGTGTTAGAAATTCCTCTATAGTAACTTTAGATCTGATTATCATCTCTCAAGAAGGAGATGAATGTTTAAGATATAAACAGTGCCTTTCTTAAGTCTTAAACAATATTTGTTTAAAGTATGGTTTAAATCGTTCAATGCGTGCACATTTGTTCAAATATTACACACATATACTGTACATATATATATAAACACTCACTTTCAAATATAGTAAAAACTAATTTCAACGGACACTCAATTTAGCGGAATCCTTACTTCAACGGACAATTTTTTAAGTCCCATGCAACCGAAGTTTTTCAATGAAAACAAAACCTCCCTTAGATAAGCTGACACTTTAAAAGAGCGGACACGGACAGATATTTCTGCGATGATACAGGTTTTAAGAGTACACTTCAAATTGAAACTGTTACACTTCAATTTGTTCCTTTTGCACTTCAAATTGAACATTTAACATTTCAAATTGAACTTTTTACATTTCAAATTGAACCATTAGCAAATTATATGTATGACCAATTAGGATGGAACTTAACTATTTCTTAGCAGGCTTTCTGGAAAAAAAATTGAGGTGTGGCCAACACACGACTTTCTTTTACGAACAGAGAATTTTGAGAAATTTTATTTTTTTCTTTATTTTTTTTTTAATTTTTTAATTTTTTATTTTTTATTTTTATTTGTTTTTAATTTTTGGAAACATTTTGTATTAAAAAGTTTTTTGTAAACCTTATACTATTTAAGATATTTGCAAAATAAATTTTCTGGACCAAGGGAGTGGCCACTTCTGGTTAGCCGATTTGGAGTAAAATTCAATGGGACCTCTCAATTTATCAAAAAAGCTTAAATCTTAAGTTTCAGTTCGATTGGTTAAACCATCTGCGCTGTAGAGAAGACACAGACAGACTGACAAACAGACAGACAGACACCATTTCTAAACCCACTTTTTCGGACTCAGGGAACCTCAAAACAAATAAATCTCTAAAAATCTCAAGGTCCAAAATTTTCATGATTACTATACTTTATTTTACTAGAGTAAAAGAAAGTAAAAATCAAAATTCTGGAATATCGCAAAAAAAAAAAAATAAATGAAATTTGACATGCGCGTTGGAAATGGAATTCTAAAATGATTTTTAGATTAAGTTATGGAATATGGCAACAATTTTATCTAAAACTCAGTTTAAAACCCCATTTCCATCGCACTGTCAAATTTCATCATAATCGGTAAAGGAAAAGCCAAGTCCAATCTTACTTGGCCATATTCCAGAACTTTATCCAAAAATAATTTTATAATCCCATTTCCAACGAACATACCAATTTCGTCGAAATCGGTTGAGAAATAGATAAGTTCCGTCCTAATTGGTCATTTTCCAGAACTTCATCTGCAAATCATTTTAGAATCCCATTTTGAACGCACATGTCAAATTTCGTCATAATCGGTTGAGAGATAGGCAAGTTTCATCATACTTGGCCATATTCCAGAACTTTATCCAAAAATTATTTTAGAATCCCATTTCCATCACCCACATCAAATTTCATCGTAATCGGTTAAAAAATAGCCAAGTTTCGTCATCATTTTCCGTATTCTAGAACTTTATCCATCAATGACTTTATAATCCCATTACCAATGCACATATAAAATTTCATCAAAATCGGTTAAGGAATAGCCAAGTTCCATCCTACCTTGCAGTATTCCAGAACTTTACCTAAAAATCATTTTTGGATCCCATTTTTAACGCACATGTTAAATTTCATCATAATCGGTTGAGAAATATACAAGTTCCATCATATTTAGCCAAAATCATAATCGATTAAAGATCAGCCAAGTTCCGTCCTACTTGGCCATATTCCAGAACTGTATCCTAAAAATCATTTTAGAATTCCATTTTCAACGCACATATCAAATTTCATTATAATCGGTTGATAAATAGACAAGTTTCCTCATACTTTTCCATATTCCAGAACTTAATCCAAAAATCATTTTAGAATTCAATTTCCAATGCACAAGCCGAATTTCATCATAATTGATTAAAAAATAGGCAAGCTCCATAGAATGGAAGAGTAGAATCCCATTTCTAACGCACATGTCCAATTTCATCATTATCGGTTGATAAATATGCAAGTTCCATCATACTTGGCCAAATTCCAGAACTTCATCCAAAAATCATTTTAGAATCTCATATCCAACGCATATGTCAAATTTCATCATAATCGGTTAGGAAATATATAAGTTCCCTCATATTGGCCATATTCCAGAACTTCATCCAAAAATCATTTTAGAATCTGATTTCCAACGCACTTGTCAAATTTCATAATAATTGGTTGGGATATAGGCAAGTTCCATCATACTTGGCCGTATTCTAGAATTTCATCCATAACTCATTTTAGAATCCCATTTCCATCGCGGAAGTCAAATTTCACTAAAATCAGTTAAGAACTAGATAAGTTCCATCCTAATTGGCCATTCATTTAATTTGCTAAAGGTTTAATTTGAAATGTAAAAGGTTCAATATGAGGTTTGAGATATTAACAGTGACCTTTCTTAAGTCTTAAACAATATCTGTGTTATGTTTGATTCAAATCGGTCAAGTCGTTTGGATTTGTTTAAATATCATACACATATGCGGTACATACATACAAATACTCGTACTCACTTTATTTTATAGATTGCTCAACCGCTTACTAAACACTGGTCCAACAACATCTCAACCATAATTCAACCCGCAACTTTACTTGCCTAATCTTTGTATTATTTCATACTTTATTATTATATTTTCTCTTTCGGTTTCTTTCACCGATTGGTGTGTTGACGAGAGTAAAAAATAAAAAACGAGCGTTGCGACAAATTGACTGCGATTGAATAAAGAAGAATAAAGAAAATTCATCGTGGAAATAATTTGCGTTTTATTTAAATTAAAAAATAAATATAGTCCACCTAAATTTAGAAATATTGTCGAATTTATTCATGGTCATTCGAGCCGGATTCGATTTGAATCCTAGGGTAGTTTAAAAGTTGACACAGTGAAATAAAATATTAAGTACAAATTTTGTGCTTTGACGTAAAAAAAACGTGATCGAAAGAGCTGTTTGATCCGATAAAGGTGCATCATTATAACCAAGTCTAACTAGTTATTGACTGTTTGTGATTGTAAAGATTTATTCGTTCATAAGGATTTGTGGAAGATTGAAAATACCGTGCATTACCGACAGGTGGTTTGGTGTCTATTGGTGGGGGGGGGGGACCAAAGTTGAGTAGATTAATCTACCAGCTCCGTAACCTTCCAGTAGGGTGCGCATCGCGTGAGCTGTTCTGATCTTGTCATTAGGCAGCTGCGTAATAAAATCAAACGGAGTACGGGGCAGGAGTAGGAATATACGGGAGTGGGACAACCCTCTCGAGGTCCTTGGGATCCAATGCTACCGTCTTTCTAGCAGAACTACTGGCTGTAGTAAACATCTAGGAGGGAGAGCAATAAGCCCAGATAGTATGTATCACGTACCGGGAGGCAGTATTGTCAGATTCATTAAGAACCTGAATATTGACTGGACGGATAATTAAGCAGGGTCCAGCACAATAGATCTTTTAGGTCGCAGTGCGAAATGGCTGAACGCCCGCATGGCCTTCCAATAATAATAATAATAATAATCGCCATTTCATGTGTAAGTGCACAAAAAAGTTAGAAGTCGCCATAATTTTTGTCATTACATTTTATAAAAAATCGCCGATTGTAAAATCTCATTTATTTAGGATGTATTAATAAAACAACACAAGGGATTCATTTTCTAACAAAGCAGGTACAGTAAAATAAAGTGGGCGGAGCTAAATACTAAACATAAAATAAACAAACTAAGCTAAGTTGCGCCAAAATTGTAATTTATATAGAAAATAGTAAAAAAATTTAATCAGCAAGTACTGATCTTATTAATCATCTGGGAGCTTAATAATTGTGTCCATGGTGTAGTTTTCATCGATTTATAATCATCAAGTTGCTTATGGCTTGTTATCAGTCATCACATCGCCTATTCGAGAACGGTGAGTTATTAATTCAGCGCAACGTGTTTTTCATCAATAATCTTAGTTTTTACTTCAAATTAGTTAAACAAATTTTTTATTGGTTTTGGGCTCTTTATTTAAATTTATTTTATAGCTATAAAATAAATTTAAATAAAGAGCCCAAAACCAATAAAAAATTTGTTTAATTATTTAAATATTGGCTCACTAATCATAAATATAATTCAAATTAGTTTTTCAATTTTTAATTTTTTAAGTTTCAAATATCATTAAAATCATTCGGATAATTTAAATTTATATTAAAATGGGTCAACAAATTGGAAGAATACACGACTCTGGGCGAACTTCAGTCGGCTTTGTCAAGATTAAGGTCGACAAACAAGCAATTCGAAATTGCACAAGGCAGTACCGAACAGATTGAAGATAGACTGGTTTCGGGTCATAATGATTTCGAGGACTTATACGGCATCGTAGAATCAGAAAATTTTGAATTTAATTGCTCAACGGGATCTCAAGGTTAGCGATGCAACATTGAAAGCAATCCCTTCCACGGTTACTCAACCAGCATATCTAACTGCTATTAGATTCCTAAATTCCATTGCCAAAATTTGATGGTCATGAAGAAAACTGGCTAAAGTTTCGGGGAATTTATAACGATCTATTTCTTTCAAATACTCAGTTGACAGACATTGCAAAATTCCACTATTTAATAATATGCGCACACGATGGCAAAGCATTTCAGTTCGTACAGCCACTTCCAATGTCATCGGAGAATTATCAAAAGGCATATCAGAGTTTAGTCGATTTTTACGATAATGAGGTTAAGATTCAAAAAGTTCATGTGAAACAACTGTACGACTTAAAAAGACTGGCCGAGAATTCCGCTTCATCTCTGCAAACATTTTTGGACACTGTGACCAAGAATTACAATTCTTTGAAGGCGTTAGATGCACCAGTCCAACGTTGGAATTTGTTCCTTTCTCATCACCTCTATGAGCGTTTAGAGATGCGTCTCGTTCTGAAATAGTTGTAAAGTCGAACTTAAGAGAAGTATTGACATTTGAAAGATTTGTCGAATTTTGGAGACTCGAGTGCGAGTCTTAGAAGCAGAAAAGGTGTCAAACGTTCCGCCACCTAATTTATACCAGTTAAGTTAGCCTGATACTCGTGAGGAAGTGCGCGCACTTTTAGAACAAAAGTTCTAATTGCCCGTTTTCTATAGGTACCCATCCTCTGGATTCTTATTCTAAATTCAAAGATGTCAGGGTGAAACCGCAACATCGGTTAAATTTCGTTTATGTGTGTCGTGCCTTAATAACAGTCATAAGCCGGCAGACTGCAAAAGTGTTTGCACCGTTTATTCACAGAAACATCATACATTGTTGTGTTTCGGGAAAGGGAGTCCTGGTTCTAAAAACCAAGCCGGACCGAATTTTGAAGCAAAGTTCTGCTCGAATTTCGAATCGAGATCTCCACGAACTTCGGATGCATATGATTTGGCATCGTCACTTTTTGAATTTAATTCTAATTCAAAACTCGTTCATAATTTTACTCGGAACAGTGGTGCTATGGGTTCAAAACGCAAAAGGAATTCGAATTCCATGTCGCGCGATTTTGGATAGTGGGTTCTAAGGAAATTTTACAACCGAAAAAATGTACAATTACTGAGTTTAAAAGTCGAGTCAACGAACATTAGGATCTCTGGTATCAACAACGATGTTACAACAATTAAAAAGAAGCTAACCATTTTTATCGAATCTCAATTTTAAGATTAAAAGTCATCTGTTGTCGAGTGTTTAGTTAAGAATAAAATTTCCGGATTGATACCGCACCATTCTGTCAAGATAAACAAAACAATGATTCCCGAGCACATTCAGCTTGCCGATCCTTGCTTCTTTAAACCGGATTCAATCGATCTGTTATTGGGTGCTGAGTTGTTTTGGTATACCACCTTAAAATTCCAAATTTGGTTACGTTGTAACCAATAATGTAATGGGCAGAGTCTCGGATAATTCTTAATTAAGTCAATGGGATGATCAATTAAATCACTACGGACCGATTAAGGGATCAAGGGGAAGTCATTAAAGAAACTCGTGCTATATGTATTTTAGTAAAGATGGGCGATTAGTTGAAGCTGCAGGACTGTCGGTGATACTGGCTGAACGTGCCGCTATTTTATTTTTATTTTTTGTTTTTGTTATTTTTAAGTTGCTCCCGTTTTTGGTAAGCCTGTTATGAATGAGCTGATGCTCAAAACAAGGTGTACCGGATTAAGTAAAATAAATAAAGTAAATAAAATAAGTCTCTCAAACTAGACTGGGATTACGATCTGCCTCCGAATTTAATTGATAATTGGATAGCTTTAAAAGCCGTTGTCTATTGATAGATTGTCTATTCCTAGATGTGTCATGCATCTATCTCCAAGGATTATGCAGCTTCATGGTTTCGGAGGTGCGTCCCAGAAAGTGTTCGGGTGTTGCCTTTATATTCGAACTTTGCACCAAGAAAATCGGAGCCAAGTTAGATTTTCATGTTTCACAAGTTGAGTTGCTCCACTCAAGCCTCAAACCATTCCACGGCTTGAGCAATACGCTTCGCTATTGTTAGTGCAGCTTGTTCACAAGGTTCTGTCGATCATGGAAATTAGTTTTTCATCAATTCATCTTTGGACAGATTCCGATATAATACTGATCGAATCAAATCGATACCATCCATCGGATCAAAACCCTTCGGATATGATTTCTCGTGGTTTATTACCTGACGATTTCTTGACACGTGAAAATTGGTTCCAAGGTCCAATTTTTCTTTGGATTTCAAAGGAGCATTGGCCAGGGCAACCTCCAACATTTGAATTCGAGCCAGAAAAGTTGAAACTCTGAAAAATGAAGGTGATTGTTTCCACAAAAATTGAAGAATGGGAAGCAATTTGGAACTATTCGGATTATTTAAAAGTGTTGCGAAAATTCGCAATGGTGGTGTCGATTTCTTGACAAATTGAAAACCGCGGGTTGCAATCGAAAGTCGAGTGACAGTAATCGACTGTCTTTGGACAATGTAACATTCATCAAAATTGAACTGTCTCCTGTTGAAATGGACTTGGCCCCGAAGATGCTCATGAGGCATTTTCAGCAAACTCACTTTTCAACAGAAATTGAAGTCCTTCGAAAGGGCAAGGTTATATAGAAACAAAGCAAATTGTTGCAATTTCCGGAGCGCAATCACTATTATTTAATGGCGGACAGTGTGTTCGATGCGTCCGTACTTGTCCTCAAACAATGTCTCAAATTATAGGACAACTGCCGAAAGAACAGTTTGAAAATGTTGGTATCGACTATTGTGATCCCTCTCTTCTGAAGAGTAACGTTCGATCCTGAGTTGAAGAAAAAAGCTACATTTCAATTTCCATATGTTTTCCCACTAAAGCGTTCCATATGGAAATTGTAAGCGATTTGACCAATGAAGCATTTATAGCTGCTTTTCGGAGATTTGCTGCCCGACGTGGGTTGTGTTTAAGTGTCTATTCGGATAACACCACTAATTTCGTGGGAGCTAGGTCTGAGTTGCAGGAACTGCATCGACTTTTCACATTAGAAATTCATTAAACTATAATCACGAAATTTTATACTAACCTTAACATTCAATGGAAAACGATACCTCCACGGTCGCTACATTTTGGCGGATTAATATGGGAGGCTGCAGTAAATTGACTTTCGGACAATTAAATATCCTCGTCGTTGAAATCGAGAGCTGTGAATTTCGTCTTTGTATTGCGGTGCTTCCACATAAAATTTTTGACAATTTTGTAAATTTTGGAAATACCATCAACCACGCCCAACTCTTTTTAATCGAATGAGACAAACATTATTATTTTAAATTAGGTACATTTTTCGTCTGTCGCAGTTGGTTCTGAAATTATTTAGCATTTGACAAGTAAAAAGTGGGCGGTTGGTTAAAATGCAACGATACACGCTTGCGCACTGCATAGAAATACTTATTAAAAATTTCCGAAGACAATTCGTAAGTTCGGTCTACATTTGATTAATAGTGTGCCTTATCGTGAGATGCTAACTGATTTAGATCGTGCGATTTAAACCCAATAGATTTTTTTTCTTTGGGGCTATGTTAAAGATATAGTTTACGTAATGGACATTTTTTAGCAGAGAATGATCAACTGTAAGCAATGTCGAGGCTGTTATTTGGCAGATAAGGTTTTTCATTATTTAAGATAATTATTAGAACTCTCCGGAGTTTGTATGTTAAATTAAACTAAGGAATTGCTGCGTTTCTTTAAAATAAAAGCTTTATAAGTTAAAACATTATAAGTTATGACCATAGAATAATACTTATATATTTATTCCAAATTGGAGTATCCAACACATTGAATTACCCCAACAAAGTTTAGTCGCTAAATTCGAATTAAAGTAAAATGCTATTATGTCATAATGTTTTAGAATAATTTATATAAAACATGAATACATGAATTGAAAATTATGACTACACCAAAACAGTATAAGTAGTATGCGAAAGACCGTACTTATAGATAAACCAAAAATCATTTTTTATACCACTGTACCGCAATAATACTTTTATTGAATTTTCCGTTTGTGAATCAAAACACATTAACCGTCAACTGAATAGTTTTATGGATTTTGTAAAAATCACATTGACATGAAAGGGGTTATACCTAAATTATAGATACAAATTTTAGTAGTAATTTAGTCAATTGAAAAATATTCACCCGACGAAATGTGTTAAAATATTTTGAAAACGAAATGTTTTATATGAAATTATTTTTAAAATTTCTAATTATTTTAAACGTAATTAGTTTAATTTGTGCAGACGTGTGTGATAGTGTTGGCCCGGTATGTGATTGTTTTATTGAAGGCCACGGCGAATTTGGGACAGAGTATCAATTGAATTGTAGCCACGTACAAAGTGGTGATAACAAATTTAATATTAATACTAAATTATCATATCCTCCGACACTCGAGATCGATTGCATTCAATTTAGTCCATTGACCACACTGCCCGATCTCAATATTAACGAAAAATTTGCTACAATTAAATTTAAAAATTGTTTCACCAATGACACCAGCCACACTAATTATAAATTTAAATTTTTTGAATTTGTGCGAAAGAAATTGAGTGTGGGATTTTGGTCAAAAGTTGATATACGATTTGATGTGATGGGTAAAGTGGACGAGGACATGTTTTTTGGTAATTGGAACTATCCCCGGCTTACACATATTTATATTGAAAATATTTATTTTGAAACGTCGAGCATATTCAAGAAACGGAATGATATACGAATGTTTTCACTGTCGAATACGCACCTGATTGATATGGACAAGTTTAATGAAAACTGTCCGATGCTGCGGGATCTGGATTTTAGGCAGAAGAGTTCGATAAAAAATTTTAATAAACTCAACTTAAAAAAACTTAAAAATCTAGAAGGTCTCAGAATAATTAATTGTGGAATTGAAAATTACCACGAACACGTGTTCTTGGAAGGAAGTATATTCGAGTCAAATGCTAAATTAACAACACTTACCCTTGAGGCAGTTTACGATGATAACGGTGAAATTATAAAACTAAATGAAAGCTTATTCAATAATGTCCAACTTACAACAGTACAGCTTGTGGATCTCAAATTGGATCGGCTGCCTTCTAAAATATTTTGGAGTTTAACCAAGTTATCATATCTTGTATTGCATAAGAACCGGCTAACCCATTTAGATCCTTACATTTTTACAAAATGTCCAGTACTCAAGTTCATTGATCTGTCAAACAATAATTTTGTTAAATTTACCGAGTAAGTAAAGTAATTATTATTTTTACCTAAATGTTCAAAATTAATTAAATACAATTAATTATTATTTTAGCACAAGAATTTTTTCGAATATTTTACCACTCCAAGAATTGCATCTAAGTTTTAATCAACTTGTATCATTTGCGTACGATGCGAGCAACCAAAGCCATATGGAAAAAGTCCTATTGGACCATAACAAGATGAAACTCAATACTAATGTCTGTCCTATCACTGGTATGCGGTATCAAGATGCGACCATCAGTATGTCCTTTAATAAGATAAAATCTTCGTTGTCGGTATTCGACTGTATACTAAAAAACAATTTGAAACTATTAAATATTTCAAATAATGAGATAAGTGAATTAAATTTTAAAAAAGTATTTACGAAAACCATTCCAATACCTCTTAGTACTGAGCTCGATTTTCGAAATAATAAAATTAACTCAATTGACGTGCTTCCCAGCGGTGAAGACTGGAACGCAAACGTGTATCCGTTTCATAATATACATTTGCATATTGATCAAAATCCAATATTCTGTCAAAATTGTCGTAATATTAAACGAATTTTTACCAAAGATTATCTCTTCGTACGACTGAATAATGGATCGATTATAAAAATTAATCATCCCCATGAATGTCGCGCCACTGTATTTTGTGATGTTCGCGAATATTTTAATTCGGATTACAAATGTCCCAAACCATGTGACTGTTCATTCAATGAGTTTAGTAGAGAACTTTTGATCGATTGTCAAAATCGTAACCTTACCGAAATACCGTATCTCAATGCAAGCGATCTATTCGAATTAAATATAACGCGTTTAAATTTAAATTTAAAAAATAATCTTATCAAAAATATTGCGTTTGCTAGTAGTACACCAGATGGAGATGAAGTGATATATCCAGTAATTAACACAATTAGCACTATTGATTTGGATAATAATTTAATTGAGCAACTAAATTTTAAGCCATTTGAATTTCCCGCTCACATCGAACTGCTTCGATTAGGTACAAACCGGATTGCTCACATTGCTGATGAAACACTTGAATTGTTAAATTCTCGGCATGATTTGTTGACAGTATCGCTGGATAATAATACGTTAACAACGGATTTAATATTGTTAGCGGATTTTAAAAAACGGATTGAGTTCAAATTAATCGAGGTACAGGAGGATATTGAGGATGACGCTAACCAGATTGACCTCGATGACGAAATAAATGAGAAGAAGCAAGTTCGGTCGAAATCTATTTATATGGCCTGGTTAGTGTTACCGGTGATTGTCATATGTTTGATAGTTGTTACCTATGTATACCGCCGGCATGACATTGGTCGTTTATTTAGAGGGAAAGAGATTCGTAATAGGGATTGATGAGATCAAAGTTTCTGATGTTCTATAAATATGGTTGTAATTTGTACTAATAGGAATTATTTAAATAAATTTAATCTTCTAAAGTTTAATTTAAATGTTTTTTATTTATCGGGGAATTTCGCGATTTCATTAAAGGTGAAAACATGTGTTAGTAATAAAAAACGATAGTTCATTGTGTTCTGAAATTCACCAGAGATCTGATATTCAATTAAGGCAGCAGTATATTAAATAAAGTGAACGAGTAGTTTAGGTGTTTTTTTAAGAGACTTGATTCGTACGAGAAGTAGCCTTTTGACACGGCCCTTCTATCTTTTAAGAATTTATTCAGTTAGATTTGTTGAACTCCGCCATGGAATAAAGCAAGTTTATAGGGCGTTCAATAGTTAGATAGCTAAATAAAGCTTTCTCCTTTTTTTCATAATCATGTAAACGACTTTACAATTATGTTTATACAACATATTGTTACTTGCCTTGTCAATCAAGGTACATATCACTGGATTGTGAATAAAACAAAATCAATTCAATTTATTACCAACGAATTTATTTATGTCACACAAAAATTATAACAACACTATTTATTAACGATAATTCACAAAATCAGTTTATATAAATTATTCTCAAATTTTTCTGTACACTTATAAATTTTATTTCGCAACACAACACTTTTTAAATCCTTTTTAATCTTTACTCTATCGCTTTCCAAATACTAATAATCCAATTCGATCTTGTTCGCCTTTTTATATACACAAACCAAACTTCTAGAAAGCTCATGATTTTTCTAGTTAGAATAGCGTAGAAACATTACGTAACAATTTTTATCATGGAAAATTCTATTTTAGTACAGTTAAACATTGAGCTATTCATTTAACTTCTTCTATTACACACTAGGTGTCACCGCCACAATATTTTTTTTTTTAAGATTGTAAATGAAGTTAAAACCGCCAGAACGTAGTTTAAATTAAAATTTAATTAATTAAACTGTATTATATTTTATTAAACGTTATACTGTGCTTGATTTTAGTTATTGGTAGTTTTCAATTTTATAATATTGTAACGGTGACTCCTAGTGTGTGATAGAATAAGTTAAATTAATAGCTCAATGTTTTACTGTACTAAATGTAATTTTCCATGATAAAACAGTTCTAAATGTTTCTACACTATTAGTACTGGAAAAATCATGAGCTTTCTAGGCGAAACACGGCGAACGAAATCAATTTAAATTATTAGTTTGGAACGCCATAGTGTATTATTATTATTATTTACTGGAGGGCCATGTGGGCGATAAGCCACCTCGTACCGCGACCTAAAAGATCTATTGTGCTGGACCCTACTTAATTATCCGTCCAGTCAATATTCAGGCTCTTAATGAATCTGACAATACTACTGGCCGGTACAAGATACATACTATCTGGGCTCATTGTTCTCCCTCCTAGATGTTGCAGTCTTTGCTGGAAAATGGCTGGGCAATGGCACAGAACATGTTCCGCTGATTCCGCTTCCAGACCGCAGAAGCGGCATCCATCTGTCGTACTTAGGCCCATCTTCTTAATGTGATACCTTAAGGGGACATGACCTGTGAGGAAGCCAGTAAGCAGCCTCAACTCAGGTTTCCTAAGTTCAAGACACTCCTTAACCCTGACAGACGAAGGTGATATAAATTTCTTCGCCTGCCGTAAACCTGGAATTCTGCGCCAGTAGGAGGACTTTTGAACATCCTCCCAGCGTTTTACCGCTGCGCTAAGGTGTCCCTTAGTGACACCGCAGAAGGGTTCTGGTCCAATAAATGGAGAGGCGGAACCCTCACGGGCGAACACATAAGTGTTACCTTATTTGAGCCTGCAAGATGTTTAATAACCTTCAGACAATCCCATACCAGCCATGACTCAACGGTACAAGACCTAAGAGCTTTTAAGGCCGATTGGCTGTCTGATACAATATAAATCTTTGCATCGTTTAGGCCTTTTGCTATGCCTATCCTAGCGCAAAGTTCTATAGCATGTACTTCTGCTTGAAAAACGGTAGCATTGGTACCCAAGGACTTCGAGAGGGTAGTGCCACTCCCGTGTATTCCTATCCCCGCTCCATCTTCCGTTTTTGATCCATCTGTAAACCATACCATGGACCCTAGCTTAAATGATGGTCCACCTGCCCTCCACACATCCCGGTCAGGTAGCCTAACACAGAATGGTTTGTGGAAGTCCAGTTTAGCTGGCATTCAGTCGGAAGGCATTCCTATGGTAGGGCCGGTCTGAAATTCGTTAAGGATTTCCAGATGACCCACCATATTGCCTGGTTTGATATTTCCTTCCGCCTGCATTTTCAGGGCCATACTTGCAGCATCCTTTTTAATATGCAGGTGTAACGGTGTCAGTCCTAGAAGTGTCTCCACCCCCGCGGTTGGACATGACTTCATTGAGCCCGTAACACCGATGCAGGCTACACGCTGAACCTTATTCAATAAGGTTTGCGTTGTCTTCTGCTCAGTTTTAGGCCACCATACAACCGATGCGTAGGTGACCATAGGCCTAATGATTGTAAGAAATGACCAGTAGATCATTTTTGGTTGTAGTCCCCAAGTACGCCCATAGAGTCTTTGACAGGCCTAGAGAGCCTTGATGGCTCTATTTTGAACTTTCAACAAATGTTGGTTCCAGTTCAGTCTTTGATCTAGGATAACTCCTAGATATTTAACCTCGCTGGAAAAAGGCACAGTAGTACCGTTTAACGGAGCTGTAAGCGCAAGCTTTTTCCTCCTCGTAAAAGGAACAATGACAGTTTTGCTTGGATTGCCACTGAGTCCTTCCTGGTAACACCATTGCCAAATTATATTGAGTGCATTTTGCATGCGATCAGAAATGACCTCATCAAACTTGCCTCTGATTATGATAGCCACATCATCCGCATAGCCCTGGAAATCAAACCCAGGGCTACTCAGAAGGACCAGTAGTCTGTCAATAACCAGTGACCACAAAAGAGGAGATAGTACGCCTCCTTGGAGACAGCCCTTTACGGCCTTGATGGTTACTGATCCACCTAATTGTAGAAAGCGGAACCCTTTTTCCCATTGCTGCCCTCTCTATAGATCCATAGGAGGTATTATCAAACGCCCCCTCAATGTCCACAAAAGCGCAAAGGGCAATTTCTTTATATGTCACTGCTTTTTCAATCCTCGTGACTAGCCCGCTAAGGGCCATAACCGTGGATTTACCAGTTTGATACGCAAACTGGTCCCGATGCAGCGGATTCTTTCCAAGGACCTCACTTCTTATTTGATAGTCCAGGATTTTTTCCATCGTCTTCAAAAGAAACGATGTGAGGCTAATTGGCCGATATGCCCTGGCCTGGGTGTCTGGACGACCCCGGCCCTTTGGGATAAAGACCACATTTACTTTCCTCCACAGTTTCGGAATATAGTTAAAAGCATAACTTGCCCGAAACATCTGGATCAAGCTGGGGAGTATTTCCTCAATACCTTTTTGATGTAAAGCTGGAAAGATACCATTCCCTACAGCGGATTTGAAAGGTTTGAAAGACCCAATAGCTCATCGCACCTTGCTGGGTGTGAAAATTGGCCGCCTCACTTGAAGGATCATGCGAGTCCTCTTGGGCTCCTACCACTACTGAATCCGGAAAGTGGGTCTCTAACAGTACCTCTAAGGTTTCCTTCCGGTTTTCAGTGAACCCCCCATCTTGCTTCTGGAGAAGTCCTAAACCATTTGAATGATCCCTGGAAAGGACTTTCTGGAGACGAGCTGCAGAAGGCAATTCATTGATTCCCTCACAGAAATTCCTCCAGGTAGCCCTTTTGGATCTCCTTAGTACAAGATTATATTCCGTCAAGGCCATCTTATACCCTCTGGAGACTCTATGTTCCCCACAACCGAGGGCATTTCTGATTCGAGTGAGACTCTATAAGAGTCCCAGTCGGTCAGTTTTGGAATTCTGATTTCCTGCCGCTGCATGGTCTCAGCCGCCAAATCGAATCTGATGTGCAAGTGATCCGATAATGAGGCCTCTTCAGACACATGCCAGTTTTTGACCAAGTCGCTGAAATGCGGACTAGCAAGTGTCAGATCTAGGACCTCTTGCCTAATCGCATTTATAAAAGTAGGTTTCCTTCCCCTATTGAAAATGTCTACATTATTTGAGATCAGAAATTCAAAAAGGTACTCACCCCTGTTATTGATGTCCGTGCTATCCCACACCGTGTGGTGCGCGTTTGCATCGCATAAGATTAAAAAGGAATTAAAAAGTGATTTGAAAAGTGTTTTAGTGGAAATAAAAATTATAAGTGTACAGTAAAATTTGAAAATAATTTATATAAAGTGATTTTGTGAATTTTTTATAATAAATTGTATTGAAATTGTATTGTAATAATTCTTATGCTAAATATTGTAAATAAATTCGTTGGTGATAAATTGAATTGATTTAATTTTATTCACTATCCAGTGATACGAACCTTGATTGACAAGGCAAAAGCGTAACAATTGGTGACAGCGGTGGGATTGTGATATGATAAAGAAAATGATTCTCAACGAATCAAAATTCCAGAATTAAAGAGGGAACTTGAGAAACGGGGTTTGGCCACTGATGGTAGTAAAGCAGCTTTACAAGCACGACTACGTGGTGCCATGGAGAAAGAAGGGTTAGACGCAGATCAACATGATTTTGGAGAGAAAGTAACGGATGCGGCAACCGTAGAGCAGAAAGAAGGAGATAAACAACCGTCAGCCGAAACAACACAACCACCATCTGGAAGTTTCGATTTGTCGCACTTAATGGTTGCTATGAACCAAATGATGGAACATCAAAACAAGCGACAAATGGAGAAAATTGAGCAGTCAAATGAACGACAGATGGAACAACAAAATCATCAAACCAAGAAATAAAACACGAAATGAAACAACAGTTAGGCGAAATTAAGGAGTCAAACCAAATGATAGAGCGTCAGATGGCGGAAATTGCCGAAGGTCAAAAGAAAATGGACGAGAAAATTTTAGAACTGTCTACAAATCGTCATGCGAGTACTATAGTGTCCCATACGCCATTTGGAAAATTTTCGAGAAATCCAATTTTAAACTTAGGACTAAAATTTGCTCACCATTCTAATCAAATTTTTATGTTTTGTTAGGTTCAGTTTAAAGCTCTAATATTTCTGAATATTTTACAAGAAAGACAAAATAAATTTTCTTTCTCTTAAACCCGGGTAATACAATTTTCCCCAAAAAGTCAAAAATTGATATAGGACACTTTTCATATATATTGTTGAAAGTGTTTTTTGTTTTTACAAAAATGCTAAAATGCATTGGATATAGGACAGACCAAAAATAAAAATACAACATACAAAATCAAAATAAAATGCCAAAGATATTTTATTTCAAAATTTCCTCATAGAATAGGATAACTGGACAAATAAAAATTAAAATATTGATAAACAAAACCTCATATGGCCGAAAGAACAAAAGAATTATTATTTATTTCAGAATCTGTAAGAGATAGAACAATTTGGTTAAAAAAATCTGAAAGAGCATGACCGATTATATAAGAATCCATAATTAAGTCATTTTTGGGAAAAATGGTCTATAGGACACTATAGTACTCACGTAACGAAAGGTTCATGGTGAAATAGAGAAATTGCAGACGGAATTACAATCAGAAATTCAACATTTTAGAACTGAATTTCATTTCCACAAACATTCGACGGAACAACATGTTTCTGCATTTTCAAAGTTCAATTTGAAACGGCCCGCAATCAAAACCGTTGGAACGATAAACATCTTGTCGCAGCGTTAATAGTGGATCTTAAAGGCGAAGCAGCAGAGGTTTTACAAACCATCCCGGAACAAGAGCACAACAGTTATCTCGAAATTATGAAGGCGCTGGATATTAAGTACGGCAGTGACCACAAGCGGGAAATCTATCGCATGGAACTTAAAAGCCGCTACCAAAAGGGAGGAGAATCGCTACAGGAATTTTCATCGGCAATTGAGCAATTAGTACATCTAGCACATACAAGTACATTGGCCGATTATATGGAAAGGCTAAAAATTGACGCATTCATTTACGGAATTCGAAATCCAGAGACACGCAAGGCGGTGATGTTGTCACCTAAATCAACGTTCGCGGAAACCGTTGCGTTTGCGTTGACGATCGAGGCTGTGCAGAACTCCACCAGACCGTCATTATTTTGGCGCCAAATGAATTTAGACTCTAAAGGGTACATCGAGCGGACGGTATACCAAAATTTAGAAGCGGCAGGCTTAGGTGTTGGGAATGCGACAAGTTGGATCACATCTCAATGGACTTTCGGAGTGTTATACAGAGAAAGAGAAGATCGCCACCTTTTATGCGGGCAAACGCCGAACGGTGGGGACAAAGGTCTAGAGGCAGCGAGCTATGTTGGGTACGTAACAAGATTGGCCACATCTCGCGAGATTGTTTTGAAGTAAGAGTTAAACGGCACGGATCACCAACTTCTGTGGAAAGAGCACTAAGAAGAGAGCAGAAATCGGATGAACGGATGGCAACCATCGGTAAACTGGATAGGATAGAAATCACTTTGAAGAAACCAAAGCTGGCTTCACCGTCTGGTTGCCCCATAACATTCATCTCTGTTACAAGTGTAGCACGAGGCGGAAGCAGCGTAACAATCAAGGGCGATGTTGATGGAAGAAATTGTATCATTACGCTGTATCCCGGAGCAACTCATACAATTGTTCGGAAAAACTTGATCGCAGGAGCTTTGCAGCTAGCTAATGGGTTAAAATTAAGAATGGTAAATGGAGAGTGTGCAATGATTAAAGGGAAAAAGATCGTTAACATAAGGATCGGCGAAACTCTTTGCCCACACGAAGTTCTGGTCGCAGATATTGTAGGCGAGGTTATTTTGGGAGCGGACTTCATGAGGATGAATGGCTTGTGTTGGATTTTGGACCAGTAATATTGAGCAGCGATAACATCGAGCTGAATCTTAAATTTAATAGTATGGATGCGACAGTAAGGCGAGTAACAATCCACCATTGCAAGGAGCTGCCATCGAAATCTGAAACAATTGTTGAGAAAACCAATGAACACCAGGTTAAGCAGACATTGGATAAGAAGGGCCAAGTTGTGCGGTGTGGAGTACGAGTTTTGGGCGAACGGATGAAAACTCGATATGCCATACGCTTTCTGGTGTGGCTTCACCACTCGCAACAAAAGAAGGAGGATTTATCGACGAAACTTGCAACCTGTATGGACGGCATCCTACATGACTAGAAAAGAACAAGGAGGTAAACCGAAGGTGGTGCTTTTAGACAGGTTTGGCCATGAACAGAGAAGGTGATTTGGATCCTGTTCTGGACGAACAGGCTTAGGTGAGAATAAGTTAGCTCCATGTTTGACTGTACTAAATGGAATTTGGCATGATAAAACAGTTCTAAATGCTTCTACACTATTAGTACTGGAAAAGTCATGAGCTTTCTAGAAGTTTGGTTTGCGTATATAAAAAGGCGAACGAAATCAAATTAGATTATTAGTATGTATTTGGAACGCTATAGTGTAAACTTGTAAGATTATTATTAGTATTTGGTAAGCGATAGTGTGAAGATTGTAAAGGAATTAAAAAATGATTTGAAAAGTGTTTTAGTAGAAATAAAAACTATAAGTGTACAGTAAAATTTGAGAATAATTTATATAAAATTATAAAGTGATTTTGTGAATTTTTATTAATAAATTGTATTGAAATTTAGCCCAAAGGCCAACAGTTATACAAATGTATTACTATTCAAAAATGAGAGGTTGGTAGTTTGGTTTCGTACTGAAAAGTTGGTCTACTCATCAGGTAGCTACGGCCAAACTACAGAAATACAACGCTCGCCATATACATTAAGTATCTGGCCAGAACATGCTGACATAGTGAATTATATTCAATACATCAAAAACCCAAGGAGAAACCACATTTATGTGTTTGTATTATGCCCACACGAATATTTATTAAGAATTTAAAATTGTCTGTCTGTAATCAATTGATTTTTTCTGCTTTTTAGAGACAAACTGGCTGTAGTACCCGGCATTGCCCGGGGTAAATAAAATATTTTTATTTTACCAAAGATGGCACAAAAATTTCATTTTCTTAAATTTAACTTAAATATATCGTTTTGCCAGTATACTCTTCAAAAGGTGGTAAAACATATTTTAACTCCCCCCAATTAAAGAGACCGCTCCCATCCGATATGTATATACGACTAATTTCATTTATCCATTTATTTTAACTCAGTTTTGTAATTTTTTTTTTAATCGAAATTTTAGAAAAAATTTGTTGGAGGCACGCATTATCCTTAAGGTCAGAATAATTGGCAGACATCTCTTAGTTTTTGCATCACGATAATTCGCCGTCTCGCACTACATTGGTTGTACAGGACTATTTGGCCAACAATTCGACCCATATCGTTCCACTACCGCCATATTTTTCTGATTTATCTCAGTCTGATTTCTGACTATTCCCGAAACTCAAAAGCCGCTCCGGGGACATCGTTCTGGTTCGATTGAAGACGTACAAGCCGAATCTAAGAAGGTTTTGAAGGCCATTGAAGGAAATCGACCTTAACAACTGTTTCGAAGACTGGAAAAAACATTGGCATAAGTGTATTCTATCCGAAGAGGATTACATTCAAGGGGACGAAATAAATTTGAAAGAATAATACGCCGCTTGTGTTTTATTTAAAAAGTCTTAGTACTAACCTTAGTACCTACTAATATTCAAAAAAAAAACGTAACGTACGCTGAAAATTCAAAATTTTTTATTGAAAATGAAAGGTGGTTCTATGCCATTTATGTATGAAATACAACATCGTTCATGTGACCACCACGGCTCCTGTTACAGGCCTGCATCCCAACATCAAAATTTTCGATGACTTTTTCCAATAAAAGCAGTTCAATGGCCTCAATTTCAGCTGGAATGTTAACAATAAATGTATTTTTTTGAGCTTAAAATAAGCCATTTTAGAAGCAAATTAGAATTTACGAACAATTATTCAACACCCCATTGAAAGACAGGTTTTCAATATTTTAAATTTATTTTGAAGTTGAAAAAGAGATTTTAATCCAGTCTCGAACTGATGAACTAATGATTATGAAAAATTCAATCTTCTTATGAGGCTACGGCGACTGAACTGATTGTACGACAATTTACATTCTATATATACAGAATGTACTTGCAGCTTTTATTAGCGAATTATACTAATACAGCCAAATTCTCTTATAGATTTTGCTACGTCACACTCAAACAGCTCTATTCCTTTGTAAGTAAATTTTAACAATTAAAAATTTTCTTTTTTACTCTAATTTGAATTAATTACTTAATTCGTCTCATTTCTAATATGCAACCGATCCTAAGACCATTTAAATGTGTTTTACAGATTCACACGTAAAGTATATTTTAGAACATTCTGTATATATAGAATATAAATTGTTGCACGATCAGTCCAGTCGCCGCGGCCGGATGATTTTTTCATAATCATAATCATAAGGCTCATCAGTTCGAACTGGATTAAATTCTCTAACAATTTTCTGTATGTGGTTAATTGTTCTTAAATACTAACATACTTCTACGTATTAACCTGTAAAACACATTAAAATCGTCTTAGGATTGGTTGCAAGCTAGAAATTACACGAATTAGTTAATTAATTCAAATTGGTGAAAACAGAAATTCTTAACTGTTTAAAATTTGCTTACACAGAATCCTGTGTGGATGTAACGAAGTTTTATTAAACATTTAAAAGTTAACCTAAAATTGGAATACTATTTACAAGTTTTTATATGAAAATAAATATAATGCAAAGTGCATTTAGTCATCAATACTCATAACGAAGTCATATTTAATGGTATTTACCAAAATAGTTGGTCTTGTAATTAAAGAGGCTCTTGCTAGGAGGTTTTTAATGAAATTCTATAAACATGCTTGAGAAAAATAGAATTTAGCTTAATATTTCACCCACACGAATAGTGGGCCTAATATTTGATGGTATCGGGGTAAGCATGTTATACTTCCGCGTCTGAGTGACAGTGACATTAAACAGAAATTTTACTTTGCGATTATTCGCAATCTTCTTTATGTGAGAACTAATAGTGAGATTTAAAAACCTTTCGATATGCGAACTTTGGCGGGTTCCACAATTGCATTGGAGAAATCATTTTCAGCTGATTCTAAAGAAGAGGGCAATTGTGCTGTAATTTTTAAGGGGTTTGCCGAAAACATAATATTTATTTAAAACGCACTCAATGAGAAAATATTTGACCGATTAGGCAGAAAAAGACAAGGTAGCTAATCAATATCGGTACTCAAAACTAACAGCCTTAATTTGCAATATTACATATTCTATTTTATACAACTGCACCTAACAAATGTTAAATTTTGTTACTGCCTTTTATTCACACGAATATTGTTGGTAGGTTATCAGCAACACCAAATTAGCAAAAGTAGAATGCCCATATCAAGAAAAGGTCAAAAACGCAATATTTTATTATGCACCACAATAATTTCTCATAAAAAAAAAAAAAAAAAATCTTATCTGTTATTACAGACACTTTTATACACTTCCAATCAGTAAATTTAATGGATTCATTATCAAAATGGTCACGCCGGTTCAAGACGAAAATTGATTTGATTGACTTCACTAATAAATTATTTTCTTTACCGAAAATTCTTTATACGTGTTAAGTGCGTTCAGTAATTTGTGTCAAAGTGATATCTAAAAATGAAATTATCATACATTTGGTTACTTATTTTTCCGTATCTATTGCTAGCCTATGGCGAAAAAAATGACTATTGTTTGGGAATCGCAGAGCCATCCTCAAATACGTGTGATTGTGCAAAAATTGTGAAATTTAATTCAAAAATTAGTAAAATCTCGTGTCCAAAAAGTATACCGCCTCAGATTGAAATCGAAATTAATTTTTATCCACTGCAACAACTCGTGATAAATTGTTACGGCAATTATAATTCGTTTAATTTAATACCAGATCTAAAACACAATGATAAAAATAATTTTAATTATAATTTACAAATTATCAGACACATTGAATTCGCAAATTGCTACGATCCAGACACGTATCATGTTGATAACTACAATTATCAATACGGTAATTTGAATGAAATCTTAATTAAGCTACAACTAAATATATCATCGAACTTATATTTAAAATTCTCCAACGGTCAGCATAATTCGACCTCACATGCAATAAATAGTGAGACATTTTTTCGAAATTTACAATTTGACGCAATTAAAAATTTGGTTTTGGAAAATTTCGATTTATACAGTGTGAATCCGGACAACTTTGTGCTAAATAAATTAAATTTTTGTACCGAAATAAGATTACAAAATTGCGATGAAATTAATTTTGATAAATTTCGTGATCACAAATCGAATGGCAGTCATCTGGAATATATTGAAATCAGCAATGGTATTGTGAAAAATTTTAATCGATATAATTTAAACAAATTTGGGAATAAATTGCTTGTGATTAAACTGCAAAAGTCGCAAATTAACCGTAAGGAGTTTAATAACGATCATTTATTTGAGTATGCCAATAAACTCGAATATTTTCTAATGAACTCGAATTTCGAGACGATCGAATTTAATGAATTTATTTTTGCGAATTTGATTAATCTGAAAGTGTTGACGTTGACAAACGAAGGTATTGAAAAATTGCACAAAAATATTTTCGCTACTTTAGTACAGTTGCAACAAATTAATTTGGAAGGAAATCGATTAAAATTTTTAGATCGCGAGATTTTCCGGAACAATAAAAATTTAAATCAAATTGATTTGTCGTTTAATCAATTTGTCGAATTTGAAGAGTAAGTGTTTACATTTATATTTGTTACAATGCGCATATATTAATTTTGATTTAATTTCAGCACGACCATATTCAATTTACCATTTTTAACATTGCTGGATCTAAACAATAATCAATTGACTGGATTCGCAATGAATTTTTCGTCCACCCTGCGACAAATTGATTTAAATTCCAATCAAATTACTTATAACGAATTCGTATCAGTTTGTCCTTTCCATGGTCTACATAATTTCGTGGTCAAGATATCTCTGTCCAGGAACAACATCACCAATATCGATGGTTTGTTAAATTGTTTTTCTGATGTCCCTGGGCTAGCACTTCTCGATCTCAGCGAAAATCAAATTGAAAATGTTAATTTTAAAAAGTTACGCCACGAAAAAATTAAATTAAAACTTGGATCCGTTTTAATACTAAAAAAAAATAACATCAAGTGGATCGACTTGCTGGACAACATGAATTGGAACGACTACAATTACGAGTACCGCATTAGTCATATCATAATGAATTTAGACTCAAATCCGTTATTTTGTGAAAATTGTCCTTTACTTGCGAATACAATAAAATATCCGATTGTATTTTTGCCACCAACGGGTGACATCACAATTTCTATTACTCATCCGCATCTCTGTAAGCGTTCAACTTATTGTGACATTGAGGAGTTTTATGACCGAACGTATAAATGTCCGTCACCATGTACATGCAACTATAACGAGTTCTCGAAACATTTACAAGTAATGTGTGCCTCAAAATCATTAATTGAGGTGCCAATTATTAATGACGAAACTCTAATTAATGTCAACACGATTGAATTTAATTTGCGCGGGAATTTACTAAAAAAATTCACTCTGGAAAATCAAACAAAAGAGATTTTGCTAAAATTAAAAACGATAAATTTGGAGGGAAACCGTTTGGAACAATTGGATTTAAGCAAAAGATTTCCGTTGAATATTGAAGAGCTGCTACTGAAAGAGAATCGTCTACGTGGAATCGAAGCAAATACATTGAATTTGTTGAATTTACGTGATAAAAATTTGAATGTAACGTTGGCGTATAATTTCATATGCCGCAAGGATACCGAACAAAACTTTGAGTTTAATATAATCGATCGAGATTCACTGTACTGTAGTAAGTATTCGGAAGACGTCGTCAAAATGCACCAAGAAATTGATGGACGGATTGAAAACGGAAGTGGCAGTAATTTTTTAAAACTATTAACTGTAATTGTTTTCGTGTTGTTAATATTAGTGTTTATTGGGTTGGTTTATATAAAAAACAAAAAGGATGCTTTGGAATGGAGACGTTGGGCGAATAATATAATGCGAACTCAAGCATCTTCTAATATTAATTTGGTTGATGATAATTAAATTTGAAATAACACACACTTAAAAATAAAGTTATCCAAATCATTTGCAGAGATTTTTCAGTTTTTGGAGACCCCTGAAATAATCCCTTATATCTAATGTTTTTTTTTGTCACCACATTGGTCTTGAAAGACAAATGATGATCTGTGACATCTGTCTTCGAAACGCCAACGTGACTAATCTAGTGATACTTTCGTTTTTTTATGTGCGTATTTGCTTCAACGTTTGACGTTATTTTACCAAAGTAAGACACCGGATGTAATAAATTGTTGAACTGCGTTTGTAGTAGTATCGTTCCGAACCCCAGCTCACGTCAATATGTAGTTCCCTGAAGGAACTTGAATTGTAAATTCAAAAAGTGGGCCCGATAGTCAATTTTTCTTTAAAGCGTTGGAATGTTTTAGTTATTCAACGTCACTTTTG
Source organism: Tipula vernalis (assembly GCA_958295665.1). Lineage (NCBI taxonomy): Eukaryota > Metazoa > Arthropoda > Insecta > Diptera > Tipulidae > Tipula > Tipula vernalis. The sequence continues at coordinate 262,126,478 of OY282560.1, forward strand.
AATTTCATGTCATTATTCACAAGATCCGTTACAGTTTCGCTACCGTTGATAAATTCGAGATGAATCGTTTTGAGAAGCTGGTAAAACCAATAAAACATCGTAGTTCCTGGGGTACTCTTTATAAGCATTATAACTGTCGTTGCCTCCGGGGTTAAAAAGTGACCAAATTGTAAGGCGGGCTATGCTAAATAATGGCAAATGGGCCGAGTTAAGGTATAAAGCAACCCGTGCTGAAGATCGACCGACTGCGACTTTATTTAACAAAGATCAGATGTGAACATAGCCTTACAGGTGGAGTTTTCTTTTTCTCTCTGGCACTCGTGGGATTCAAATCAAACAACAAATAACATTAAGAGGTCTGACACTCTCCAAAAGCCGGAAAACACGAAGGGAAGTACCTCGAACCAGGTAAATCGGCGTCCCTCTAAGGTGGCAAAGAAGGATACCGCTTAGGTGCCGAAACCGCGAGTCAGCGGTATCAACGCTACACAAGAGAATAGTAAAGCGATGAGGGATATTCCTCCGGCGAGGCGGTGGTATAGGAATCGGGATTGAAACTCGCATAAGGAATAAATAGGAATTTATAAAAGAGAGTTAAGGAACGGACGGTTCGTGGACGGCATCTAGTGGAAAGTCTTTAGAGCTCTCTTCGAGACCCACTTTCCAGTAAGCTTCGATGAAGAAAACACAAATTTGGGTGTAGAAATTACAGGGTGGGCCTTATGTTAATCCTTTTACTATTTGTAAATAAAACACACATTTTGTGATGAAAAGTCAAAATTTTTTATTGATAATGGAAGGTGATTCTATGCCATTTATATATGAAAAACAATATCGTTCATATGCCCACCAAGGCTCTGTCTACAGGCCTGCATCCGAACATCAACATTTTCGATGACTTTCTCCAATAAAAGCGGATCGATGACCACAATTTCAGCTCGAATGTTGTTTTTAAGTTGTTGAATTGTTTGTGGGTGATTAGCATAAACCTTACCTTTCAAATAACCTATATAAAAAATAAGCAAGTGGTGTTAAATCCGGACTTCTTGGTGACCAATTTTGTTGACAATAAATGGATTGTTACACGATTTGCGTGGCATATCGCTCCGTCTTGTTGAAACCAAAGGTCGTTGACATACACACGCAATTCATTCAATTTGGGCGACAAAAAACCAGTTATCATGTTGCGATAACGTTCCCCATTGACTGTAAGGGCACTTTCCTGTTCGTTTTCAAAGAAAAACGGCCCAATGATGCCACCAGCCCGTAAACCACACCAACCAGTGACTCTTGGAGGATGAAGTTCTGCTTCGAGAATAACATGAGGATTCTCTGCTCACTCTCTCTCCCCAAATTCGACAATTTTGCTTATTGACGTAACCATTAAGATGAAAATGAGCTTCATCGCTAAAGATGATTTTTGATGAGAAACCTTCATTTCGTTGAAGCCTCCAATTAACAAAACGATGACGATTTAAATTGTCTGGTGGCCTCAATTTTTGAGTTAGTTGAATTTTGTATGGAGGCAAATGAAGATCAACATGGAAAATGCATCGTAATGTGGTTCGCGAAATTTTTAATTCTTGTGAACGATGCCTGGTTAATGTCCTTGGTTCATTAAGAACACTTTCACTAATAGCTGCCACTGCGTCAGGAGTACGAACTGGATGAACATGTTGATACGGTCGACGACCTTCCACTGAACCAGTTTTTCCAAGTGATCAATAGTTTTGCCAATTGCAAGCTCAGTAGGACGTCTATGTCGACCAAAACTCTCATGTAATTTACCAAATGTTGTTGTTTTTGAACGATTATTTTCATAATAAATTTGGACAGTCAAAATGCGTTGTTATTTTGTTAGCGACTCCATTATGATAAATGGCATAGTTTAGACTTTCCATATGTCAAAGAATTTTTTAGAACAGATAACATTAAATACTAAAATTCATTGATTGGAAAAAGGACCAACAGATGGCCCACCTTCTACATGAATTATTTTAGGTTTTTAAAATATCATCAAGACCGTTTTTATAATGTCCTTGTATTCTAACTGATGCATCTGGGCCAATATCATAATTTTTAACTCAATTTACAAATGTAAATTCCTCTTCAATTGCACTTGCTGGAAAGATGAAATAAAAACCAAATTCTAGGTCATTGAAAACAATCTTAGAAAATGTAGAATGTCATGCAAAATTTGAATGTATCGGCAAAATCGAAAACTTTTGAAATTTTTTTTGCGACATTCAATCGTTCTAGTGTCGAGTTTGCATTTTATTGTGTCAGTGTGTTAAATTTTTATTATGTTCATAAAGTCAGAAAGTGTAGCGGCAATCGTCGCATTGTTGGAAAATGGGAGAAGCCAACGCTACATCGCCAATAAGTTTCGGATTACTCGTAGTACCGTACAACATTTTTTATCAAAATTTTTCGAGACAGTATTATATACCAGATCAGGAACGGGCAGACAAAGAGTAGCAAACGTTAGAGATGACCATTTTGTAGTTTCATCAGCTCTTTGAAATCACCATGCAACCACTGTTGACACCTGCAATGAATTATTACATGTAAGTTATATAAATGTGGGCGAAAGAACAATACGGCGAAGGTTGGGGGAAACAGATCTTCATGCACGAAGGCCAGCCACGTTTGGAGCCAAGTCTTATTCACCAGTGAATGAAGATTTGGTTTGTGTTCTTCTGGATCTATAACGGCCGTTCGCTCGAAATATTGGAAGAATATGTTGTTCCCTACGGACCATTTACAGGCGATAATTTCATGCTAATGTACGATAATGCAAGACCTCATGCTGGCCAGACTCGTGAATGAATACTTGACAGAGGCAAATATTTCGACGATAACACGGCCGGCAATAAGTCCCGATTTGATTCCTATAGAACATGTGTGGGACATTCTTAGTATAAGAATTTGATCTCCTATTCCAGGTCCGAAAACGATGAAACAACTCCGAAACGGCCCTTTAGAGGAATGGGAAAATATCTCACATTGCGATATAAAACAGATTATCAAAAGTATGGGTCGGATGATAATATCGGTTATTCAAGCTCGGGCGGGCGAATACACGCTACCGAATATTTTTTATTGGTTAATTATGATTGTTGTTGTGTTTATGTTTGTGAAAATTTAAATAAAATTTTTAAAATTTGTCAATGTTAGACTTTTGTTTGAAAATTCGAGAAACATCAACCACATCTTTAGAAAGGTTATAGGCCTTACCCACATTTTTCAATATTGTTTTCAATGGCCTTGAATTTGGTTTTTGTTTATGTTTCCAGCTAATGCGGTGGTATCACATTAAAAAATTTAGTTATAAGCCAAGTTGTGGGATAAGTAAAAAAAAACTCAGCTACGTGATTAGATGAAATATGCTACGATAATATTTTGTAAGGTTGTTTTGAATGACCTTAAATTTGGTTTTTGTTTCATTTTTCTAGCTACGTAGGCGTTCAAAAGATATTCGCATAAAAAAAAACAAAAAGAAATTATTTTAGGGTGGCCGGTTTTCTGTACCGGTCAGTGTATTTATAATGTTTCCGAGTTATTCGTGAAAAATCGCTCTAAAACTTGCATGTTTTAGATAAAAACTCAACATTTTTATCAAATAAAACTTCATAGAACAATTATTTTTGCTTAGAATTCCTCCCTCTATCGATTTTTGTGGTTATTTTGAGTGTAGTAATTTCCACCCCGAGAAGGAGTAAAGGACCCCCAGAGTAAAGGCACACATCGACACTTTATAACTTTTGTTCCTTGAGCCATTCCCTACTTACTGTTCAAATTTCACGTCAATCGGTTTTGTTCGTAAGCATTCTGAGATAAAAACCTATTTTTACTGTCAAACACTGGACTAATAACCATCACCAAATTTGTCCGTCTTTTCTTTAGACAAGAGCAAAATCGAAACTATAATTCTTTACAGTTCCAGTAAACTGTGAAATTTTACCGATTTATACCGGACACTAGTTCCCCAAGAGTAGGTTCTTACATATTAACGGAGTTTTGGTCGTCACTACTGTAGTCTGCTTTTTTCTGTGCTCGAAATGTTACAGTATGCCATTTAAAATTTGCAAATAGAATTAAGATAATCTGATCGCTTACCTTCGATTATGATTTTAGCCATGATTATAGTGACAATTAAACATATTATTACCAAATAACGAGACAATTCCAAAAGCAAGGAATTTTCCGCAACTGAGTGTCTTCGACAGCATTAAAATAAAACCAAATCTTCATCGCCTTCTTAAATATTTTATTTAGAATTAAAAACTAAAGTTAATACAATAACACTTATCCTATATTTCATCTTCTCCTATCAGTCCCTCCGCCATGTCTACGCTACCAACATCCATTCGTTTGTGATTAACAAACGTTTGCGTTAAAAATTCAAATTTACGTTTGGTTTTGAGAAGCAACAACACTCCAATAACACCAAGCACTACAATAATCGACATTGCTGTTATTGTGCCAATTGCTAAATTACTAATCGTAATTTGATCTGCTTGGTACGTTGAAGTCATCAGCGTTTCGACATTATTATGGCAATTTATGCCGTCGACCAAATTAAATTGAAAGCTACTTTTCAAATATTCGTAGTAAGTCTGATTATCACAAAATCGATTTAAACCCAGGCTTACGTTTAGACTGGTTTGCGCAATATTCAATATCGCTAGTGTTTCATTACTAAACGATTTTAGTTGATTGTGATTTAAATTTAGTTCAACCAAATTTAAAGGATACTTTTCGTAGGGTAAAGTAAATTCTACGAGTGAATTATTTTTTATGCTAATTTTTGTAATCTTAATCGAAACATCATAATATTGATGAGCTAATGTGAAATTCTGTATCGAATTGTTGTCAAGAATTAATTCAACTTCGCTGAATACGAATGAAGGGTATGGTATTTGGGGAACTTCGGTTAAATTTGCGTTACTGCAATTAAATCGGAAATTTAATACAAATTCATTGTAGCTGCAGCTGCAACCAGTCGGACAGTGATATACAAATTGATGGTATTGTTGAACATCACAATACGATGTTATTTTGCAATAATGTGGGTGGACGAATCTAACCACCATGTCTTTATACCCAACGTTAAAATAATCTTGGGCAAACATATTTTTCAGCATTGTACAGTTATTGCATAAGACCGGGTTTACATCTAGATCCACAATTAAATTACTAAAGGACTGCATCGCCTCATAACCATCCCAATCGAATGTTTCCAGTGCATCGACTTTTGTTATTTGATTTTTTGATAGAATTAGTTGGGACATAATTTTGGGTTGACTTGTGTTCATTGCCAGCCGAAAAAGATTAAATTCGGTTAAAAGATTACCGGACATATTTAGCAATTGTACACTCTGGTCATTTATTAAACATTCAACCGCCTCAATGTTTTTGATTTTATTGTAAGCCAAATTTATTTGTAAATATTGGGATGGTGCAGTTATGATAGGGCAGGCCGATGAATTGTTAAATTGTATATTGTTGTTACTGAAGTCCATCATTTGAATTGAGTGTTGTAAAGTTGTATTGTAATGTATTGTGTCCAAGCGGTTATAACTCAGAGTCATTTGCATCAGATATGGTGTTTTAGCAAAGTGTGCACTGGAAATAAAAAATTATATTAAAATTAAAGTAACTGATTAATCAAAATGGCACCAAAATTTGAAAAAACTACTATGTTGCTTAAATAAATTAATGTCATCCTTTACCCATTATATTGTCATCATTCATTTGACAGTCCATAGATTAAGACGTTTTTTCGGTGAACTTTTATATTTTCTTTTATCTCTTTAGCCTCAAGCTTGAAAACATGTTTCAATGCAAAAAAAAAAAATAGCATGACGAAATTGGAATATTGGGAATAATTTTGCCAGTAAGCCATGACTAAAGCAGAATAACATACTTCCAACTACTAATAAATAAATCTGTAGTCACTAAGAGAAAACAGCTTAAGTCAAATTTGATAATTTTTCTAGAAAGGTAGAAAAAGTTAAATATTAAATTCATTTTTTATTTGTGCCGACTAAGGCTACTACGGCTTGTGACCACAGCCTTCGACCAGAAGGACATCTTGTGGCCAAAGAAATAATTTTCTTTTTTCTTTTCCTTTTTATTGGAGAGAGGCAAAATAATAATTTACTTCCGTCTGGTATTTTGAGTAAAATGAACTGGGCCTGAATTCCGGTTCGGTGACAAATGATAATGAGAAATGACTTGATTTTTTATTTCAACTAGTCGGTTGCATTTTTATTTAGAGTAGGCGAAATAAAACATAAAGTCATTTCTCATTCTCATTTGTCATTGATCCGGAATTCGGGCCCTGGGGGCCTATTCTCGAATTCCACATCCATTTTCCACATGTGAACATCTGTCAAAGTTCACACAAAAACGTTCGAAAAATGTAATTCACATGCGGCATGGTCATTTGCCTATATGGGGAATTTTTTCCACCTGCTTATACCCATTCGGAAATATTCCCTTAGTACCGAAAAAATTCAATTTTTATGAATTTTGACAGATGTCCACATGTGGAAAATGGATGTGGAATTCGAGAATAGGCCCCCTGGTTTATAAAAACGAAATAGAAAATTTGTTTTCATACAAATATGAAAACTGTTTCTAAATTTTCTTCTGATATTCTCACTTCGTTTCTTGCCCGTTTTGTCTATGTATTTTCCGCAAATTTAGAATTTTGGCTGCTTTGAAAATAAATACTTATTTTGTGGAACCTAATTTATTTAAATAGGTAAGCTGGCGAGGTAACTTATTTTCTGTCCCTTTCTTGCAAGAAAATCTAAATTAATTGTCAGTTTATTTATGAAAATATTTCTAAGGTAATGTAATAGGAAATTAAATGGATTGCAAGGCGATTAAATAAATTCAAATGCAGGCAAAAACAAATTAATTTTTTTAAGTTTTACTATGTACGATGCAAAAAATGTTGGCAAATGACCATCATCTAAATTTATTTTTTCCCAATTTTCCTAACAACGTTCAAATTTCTTTTAAAATTTTTGAAACAAATTAAAACAATAAATATAAGCAATTTAAAAATAATGATGCAGAATAGATAAAATAATATTTCAAACTAAGTAAGTAGAATGAATTGGAATGGTTTCAGTTACTTATTTAAGATGGCGGCAAATAAGACAATAAGTTTGAAATAAGTAAGTAATTGGAAAAGGGCCTAAAACTGTTTTCGAATCCGATACATATGTGATACTTATTTATACACTAGTAATTACCCGTCAAAACTGACGGAAGTTTCTGAAAACTCAATATATAGTAGTTCACATATTTATTTGCTTTTTATACCCCTTACTTCCCCTTCCTAAAAGATCGTAACATATTTCAAAACCCCTCCCTCTCCCAGGCATAACATAAAAGTATTCACATTTTTAAATTATTTTAATCACGTGAAAGTGAATTCTGCAATTAAGAAAACGGGCTATCAATGATATGATCTATGTTCACTCCTCCCTATCTTTAACAAATCGTAACAAATCATGAAGCCACCCCCAAGCGTTACGTAATATGGCCCCATAGCCTGAAAAGTAAAATGTTTTTTTTTCCTAAAATAATACGAAATAAGACAATTTAATATTAATTCAATAATTCTTTTATCACAACGTTTCTTGTAAATGTACAGTTATCATTTATTATTGCGCCTTGAAATGAGAAATTGTTGATCAGCACTCTAAGGTTTTCATGATTTCGTACTCGCGTTAAAGCTACATAAAGCTGGCCATGAGCAAAAACTGGTTCTGGTAAAAACACCCCAACCTTATCGAATGATTGTCCCTGAGCCTTGTTAATCGTCATTGCAAAAGCCAAAATGATGGGAAATTGTCGTCGCTTCATTTGAAATCCTAAGCTGCTCTCGCTTGGTTCCAAGTCGATTCGGGAAATGCAAACTTCCGCTCCCTTATTGCTGCCTGCGATTATTTCCGCCTTGATACAATTCCTGAACAGCTTTTTCACGATCAATCGAGTTCCATTCAGAAGTCCCTTCTTTGGATCCAAATTCCTTAGCAACATGATGAACGCACCAACTTTCAATTTCAGTGAATGAGGAGGCATGCCAGAAGGGGTCTGTGAATTCAAAAATTCGACTGGAAAATCGATTGCATCGTTCGGGTCGTCGGAGATCATTGAGTCAATGCTCAGGAAGGTTGTTGCATCTCCCGGTAAAAGATCGAGAATGGCATTGTTCAGCTTTGTGACATGAACATTTTTTGGACTGAGAAAATGATCGTGTTGGCGACATCGGCGATTTCATCAGCAGTTGTTGTTCGAATTTCAACTCCAAAAATTGATCGAATGATGTTTTCACGCTCTATCATTTCCTCAGGAATTTCGACTAAATCGGGATCGGGTTCTTCCAAATCATTTCGCAATCTGCCATCGCCCAATTGCAAAACCCATTCGTTGAACTCTCGTTGTCCAAATGCTCGCATGTTGGTGATGAGAGTTCGCTGCTTCACATGCCGCCACAAAAGACAATTTTTCACGCACATTTAAATGATATCAGCATTTTTTCCTCTGGGAACAACATTTGAGGTTTGTCGAAAGTCACCGCCAAGGATGAGAAGCTTGCCACCGAAAGGACGAATATTATTCAAGATTCCTCGCAGAAGCAGATCAATCACTCGAAGAGAATGCGAAGAAAGCATTGAAGCCTCATCGATAATGAGCATTGCAGCTTCTCGTAATTTAATGGATTCCTGCGAGGGGATTTTCATGGATGACACCGACGTTTCGTTAGCAGAAAGCGGGATTTTGAAACCACTGTGGGCAGTTCTACCACCAACTAATAAATCCGCTGCAATTCCTGTCGTGGCGAAAGCATGAACAACTTTACTCTGGCCTCTTACATAACTCATCAAAGTGTTGTAAAGGTAAGTTTTTCCCGAACCGCCAGGACCGTCGAGAAAGAAAAATCTCGACTCAGCCATCGAATCATCAATTACAGCAGCAATCTCTTCGAAAATGGCACGCTGCATTGGGTTAAGTGTGGCGATCAAGTTTATGGCCATTTGAGCTTGCTCTTTGACATCGAAAACATGGTCGACGTTTTGAATCGGGCCCGGTTCAGGAAGGCGAAAATCTGTGCATTTCATGCAATTCATGCGCAAAATAACCTCAATGTCTTGAAGCAGTTTCTTTTCAGCGGTTATGTGATCGAAATACATGATGTAGTCGGCGATTAAATACTCCTTGAATGGCTCGAAAAGCGCAAGAGGATTTTTTGGCGAATTGAAGACACAAATCAAAGCAAATGTTAGGCGAATTTGATGCGGCATGCACACATGACTTGCTTCACTTAAACATCGTTCCCATTCGCTATCATCCTCAAGAAGGTTCATGGCTCGTGCTGCATCATTGAAGGTGTCAAAAATCACTGAATCGACGGTCTTAAGATCGGTAAAACTTTGAGCTCCACGAATATGTTGTAATAGCAGTCTCAAATAAAAGCGCTCGCGATCTTTCGGACTGACAGCATACATTCGAGTGATAATCCTATCTCCTCTCTGCCTGCAAACTTTCCAAATGCAAAAAGTTTTATCAAATACGTAATGCTCAGGAATTTCGGAATACAAATATTGTCGAGCATTCTCGTCTTCGTGCTTGTTAAGCTCAAACCATGCAGTCAGATGTGTGTATCGGTGTTGAGCTCGATCAGATGCAGCATCTTCTTGGCCTCTTGAAAATAAACCATTTGTCCGCCAGGAAGATGGATGGCAAGACGATAAACAACATGCGATCGATCGTTCATTGGATTTTCGAGCAGTCGCCAAATTGCTTCAGGAGCACAAACATAACGCGCATCGAGAAATTGCTTAATTTCATCATGAACAATCGGTCCTTGTGCACTTAATTCAACAGAAGTACAATCATATCATTTGTATATATATTTGAAAATGTACTTGATTGCTTGAACGGTTTGGCAGGATTAGACGTTAATGTGACAATTGAATTTGCGTGTTAAAAATTTGTTGTATGGAACGACATGACGATTATCAATTTTCCTTTCTCCTATTTGAATCTCAATTCCTTCACGACGACGATAAATGGGAAAAGCATTAACTTCGGTTAACGTTTCCTTGCAAAAGGATTTCGGAAATCTTTTTGCACATTCACCTTTTTCCATGCAAGGCGAAAGTGGGTTCTCATTGCCGCAAGGTCCATGTATTATCGAGCGAACAACGATTTCATGCAATATGGGTTCCAGTTGCTGTTCAGGAATCTCAGCGCACACAAATCGATCAATCTTCTTGGCTGTGTCGATTTTTGAGTCATTGGCCAGAATGAAGAGCATGTGAGCATGGGGAAGTCCTCTTTTTTGAAACTCAATCGTGTAAACGTATGAATGAAAAAAAAAATAATGCAAAACGTTCTTGGTGAGGATCGAACCCGAAAGCTTATTGGAAAAAATTGAATATCGAAAAATAATTTTCGGTACCAGCCTAAATGTACATTACAGTTTTAAAAAATGTATTATTACATATTACATTATAATCATTGTCTTACAATATAAAATTTTATGTTTTTCAATTCGTATTGAAAAAATGAAATACCGTTATAGGCCAAAAAATTATTAAAATTATAAGTACTTCGATGAGCATCGAACCCGAAACATTTTCTATTCGAAGTTCCTTGTTAAACTATATCACTCGGACTACTCAGTTATAAAATTCAAGCATCTAAATTGGAAATATAAGAAAAGCGTTACGGCCGCACACTGTGAATTATATATTAGTAGATTAACAAGGATGAACTCATTCACAATACAGTGTGCCACACGTGGTCAAATATGTAAATAGAAAAACTGACGTCAAAATTACAGCAAATCCGCACAATTTCGGTTCTTCGCCATCCAAAGATATTATTTTGTTACTACAAGCGGGTTAAGTTGCGAATAATTGTGTCCTTAACACAAAAAATTGGACCACCAATGAATTTTTGTTGCTGCTTTCGTAAGTAATAAGTAGGTGAAATTATTTCGAACCCATTCAACAAGTTAGTATGAGATAAGTATCGGTTTCGGAAACAGCCTTTGTCATAAAATTGCGACGAAATTATTCGATCTCAAGATAGTTTTTTTTCTGTGACGGTGAGATTCATGGGATGGGTTGGGTTATTACAAAAAATTACATTTTTTGATTATTTTAGTGATTGATTGATTAAAGTGGAGCACGGAAATAAATTCCTAGGGAAAATACCAATCTCTTGAATTAGGTAAAAATGGATAAAAAAATCATTCTCTTGAATCCACCATAAACCAAGAATAAATAGGGATGTGAAGTTTATCCTATATTTATTCTAAAAATACAAAAACAACAATTTGTTTGCTAGAATGTGTGAAAATATAACATTTAGGCGTTTTTCAGAAACCTACGATATAACTATATAAAAGTTTAATTGCAAATAATATATTTTATATATTGTTTTTAGTTATACTAAATATATTAAATATATTAAAAGTTTAAGATAAATTAAAATAGAACGACTCGTACCGATTTAAACACGTAATTTGACATAATACTAAACGCATTTATAGGTATTACTCATCGGATTCCTTTATTGGGTGATAAAATGTAGGCCTAATGCAACTATTGATCAACTTTTAGAATATTGGCTTGGATTTCAGATACTCAAATAAAGAATAATATATGTATAGGGACCACACAACATACCTCAAGTTGCGAACTCTCTGACGTAATACTAAACGCATTTATAGGTATTGCTCATCGGATTTCTTTATTGGTTAATAAGATGTGGGCCTAATTAAACTACTGACCAAGTTTTAGAATTTTGGCTTGAATTTCAGATACTCAAATAGAGATCAATATACAGGGACCACACAACATTGCTCAAGTTGGGAACTTTTGACGAAATACTAAACACATTTATAGGTATTGCTCATCGGATTCCTTTAATTGGTGATAAGATGTGGGCATTCAACTACTGACCAACTTTTAGAATTTTGGCTTGGATTTCAGATACCCAAATAGAGATCAATATATAGGGACCACACAACATACCTCAAGTTGGGAACTCTTTGACGTAATACTAAACGCATTTGTAGGTATTGCTCATCGGATTCCTTTATTGATTATTATAGGTATTGCTCATCAGATTCCTTTATTGGTTGATAAGATGTAGGGCCTATTTCAACTACTGACCAAGTTTTAGAATTTTGGCTTGGATTTCAGATACCCAAATAGAAATCAATATATAGGGACCACACAATATACCTCAAGTTGGCGAACTCTTTGACTTAACACTAAACGCATTTAAAGGAATTGCTAATCGGATTCCTTTACTGGGTGTCAAGATGGTTGGGATATTTACATATGGCAGTGTTGTCCATATTTCGAGTCGATTTTTGGTTTTCCGATTTCTTTTGACCAAGCATTTGACTTGACTACAGAAATATATACACTGACATCAACAAAAACTCACAGGTATTACACAGAATACGAAAAGGGTTACTAATGAACAGATTAGCAGAACTGGAAATATAGAAGGAACGATATAACCCATTCTTACTAAACGAGAAAATTGGCCGCAACAAAATTTACGACCTCATTTTAAACTCGTAATTAATATATTTTCCACATACACACCCACACACACCAGATGGTCAACAAATTCTTCTCTGTTTTGATCATAAAACACACACCAGATGGTATATACTAAAAAGAAGGGCGATACCACCCCTTTAAGAAGAAAAACAAAATAAGGGGAAAGAACATTCAAAAGGCACGTAGTCACAAAAAAATAAGTTTATAAAAGCAGTTTTTTAGCATAATTTTAGGTAATGTTTGTTAGAAATTTGATAAAGGAGTAACATCCGAAACGATCGTAATTTCATTTACAAATAAAATAAATATCATGTTAAAGAAAGTGACAAAACCGAAATATTGTGTTTTATTATATAAATTTTTATTTTTATTATTTTTTTTTGTTTGTTTTGTTTTAGGTATTCTACAAATAGGCCTAATAGACTAGTTGTAATTGACTCATTATCTAGGGTAACTGTTAATTTCAATAAATTGCAGTAGTTTAGCAAATTTTTTAGTTCGGTATATGTACATAAGGACTGTATCAAAAAGAAAGTGTCCACAAAAAAAATTTATATTTCTTTGGCTTGCACTAATTCTATGGTAACGGAAAAGTGCCGTTAGATAGAATAGTTCTTTGTAAATAAATATTGCGTTTGATTTTAATAATTTGTTATTCATTGTAATTATGCCACGAATATGAGTTACTCTAACCGCTCTGGCGACTTTATGTTCCTCATAATCGAGGGCATATGTAATCCAAAAATACCTTTTATAAGCCCCGAAGCTGTAATTTGCTGCTCCTGCATATAGCGACCGATAGCTCTAATGTGCATAGGATAAAACACAGTTAATAAAATGATAATGAAGATTAAATGGTTTAATATGTTTTGTATATCTTGATGATTGTTCCAAGATCTCCGAACCTTCAAGTCGATTGTTACGGAAAAATGTTGAGTTTGAATAGAATGCTCATTGAGTCGTTACTTCATCTCCTATACTTCAACGTCCTAATTTCAATGACATCTTCATTCTAACTACAGACGGGAATGATTACGCAATCGGAAAAGATCTACCAATCTCATTTGCGAGTAGATTGCTAAACGATGCGGAACGAAACTACCATACCGTGGAAAAGGATCTAGTTTGGGCTACTCAACGACTAATCATCGTCCTTTAATCTGGCTGAAAACAAACCCTTGCTTCTTCTCGGTTTAATCCGATGGCGATTTAAATTAGATGAATATTCATATGAAATAGTATATAAACCAGAGAATTTTAATCATGCACTTAGTCGTTTAAAAAATTGTGAAAGGCTCAACATATCTGGATCCGCTAAAATAATTGCAGCTATAACCAGAGCACAATCGAAACGAAATGCTTAAGATGACACTGGTGATATATCTGAGGATACTATAACACAAACTCCCAATAGTTCCATTTTTGGTAGTTCATTACCGTTTGTAGAACGAGCATATTACTCCTCTTGGTAGACATCAGGGATATCAAGAACAATCAAGCGACTTAAACAATATTACGAATTTCCTAGTATGAATGATCGTGTCACGTCATTCATTAAAAAATGTTCTTTATACCAAAAAAATAAAGTATCTCGTCTAAATCAATGTGCCATGCAGATTAATGTTGATGTTAAGAGGAAGAAAGATATTACCGAAGCAGTTAGTAATTAAATTTTGAAAGCTGTTGCTAATTTTGTCGGTCCTTCACTTGCTCATATTTTCAATTTTTCCTTGGAGCATGGAGTGGTTAAATGATCGTAGTGATAAGGGAAACTAAAAACCTCTTGCAATCTAACCAGTTATTCTCAAAGTAAAAAAAGGCAAAGTAAAAATAGAGTTACCATATTCCTAAATCAATGTAAAACATTAAGAGTTCATCAGAATGAATCACCTATGTTGGGATTTTTGGATGTTATTCATACCGGTTTCAAGAATGTTAATATTTCGTGCAGATTTTTTTATTGACGCTTCTAAGGCATTCGATTGGGTTAATCATACACTTTTGTTATCTATTCCGTTTGACATTGGTTTTAGGGTTATGTCCAACAAGTGGTTTGCTTCCTACCTAGATAATAAAAAAGTGGGAGTCAAAATTAATGATAGTTTTAGTGATTTAAGAGTTGTCGAAGTTGGAGTACCACAAGGATCAGCGTTAGGTCCTGTTCTATTTCTAATGTACACTAATCCTATTTTTAAACTTAAGTTAAATGGTAACAGTACTGGGTTTGCTGATTATTTAGCCTTAGCTTATATTGATAAATGTTCCACGTATGTGATTTCTATGGTTAATTCTGACCTTAAGGTTTTACATGAATCGTTTGATAAGCATTACCTAATACTAAGTGAAATACTAAGTATATGTGGTTTAGAATTTGTGGAAACACGGTTGCTTTAAATTACCTCTTAATTATATATCATATTGGGTTGGTTCAATCCAGGCCATATTTGAGGGTGTATAATTCATTAGAACTTTATGAAGCGGCCTAATTATAAATTAAAATCGCCTAAATGTTTGCAATTCACCAATTCATTCGCTTTTTTTTGTATTTTGAAAGATTTAGTATAAACTTCACATCTCTATATAGACGTGTGAAGTTTTTCCTAAAATAATACTAAACGCCATTTTTTTTATTTAGGAGAAATTTACGAAAAACTTCACATGCATGAATAAATAGTAACAAAATTTAACTCTTGATAGAAATGACAAAAGATTCGACCAAGGGAATATGGCCCAAGATAAGGCTTTCAAATGTCTATATCAACCAATAAAGAAAAACACTTAAAATCACTTATCTAATAAAAAAAATAACCCCAACCACTTCATTTTTTGTGGATCTGGTGTAACACGGTAACAACATAAAATTATTGGAGCAAATGACACAAAATCTTCAAAAATTGTCCTTGACACTGACTGTTAGTTGGGCCGGACATGTTACATCCTATAGAGCTGTACTTGCTTAACGTGGTCTAACGACATTCAAATGCAGATTACGAGGGTTTTATAGTGATGGACTATTTATTGTAAACTATTTCTAATTACTAACTAATACTATTATTAAAACAACGATTTTCGAAAATCATTTCAAAATTATGTCAAAAAATCGATATGAATTTTTCGTTATTTTCGATATTTTGTAGCAAGGTTTGTAGTGATGAATTTTCATTATAACTATAAACGTAGATTATACTACAAACATTGTTACATTGTATAACCCATCTTACAGTGAGGTTTACGACTGTAAATTCGGGCCTCAGTTTGTCTATTTTGGTTTAAGTCTTGACTAATCACCCTTAGTTTAGGTTGGTATAATTTATATCATAAGTATTTTAACTGTCTCATACAGACAAAGAATAATAATAGACAATTATTAGTGTAATTTTTTTTTTTTTTTTTAATTATTTAAGATAATCTAATCATAATTATTTGATCAATTAATATAATTTGTGAATATTTATTTGGGTTTGAGTTAATAGGCGCATTTTATTTGCCATTTTTATTTACCATTTACAACAACAATGCAGTGAATCCAATACCATTTTGTGTATGTGGTTTTCAAAATCCAATAATATTTTTTAATTATTGTGTTTAGCACCAGGCTAAATTTTATTTTTAATGTTCTAACAGTTGTCGATACTGTCACGTACATTCAATTTATTTTGACATAACAAAAATTGTTGTTTGTTTGCTGATTGTAATTTTTTAATTTTCGTTTCAGTGTATAACGTAAATTACAAAATAATTGTTGTATTTCAAAAATGTTTGAGTCACAATTTAAGCCGTGTTTTTTTTTTTTTAAATTCAGCAGGGACGCGATTTCGAAATGAATACCAATTTGAATTTGGTCAAATAAAATGCGCCTATTATTTATTTCATGACGAAATAAACATTTCCAAAGAAGAACTTAATATAATTTTGAATGCTTAAACATCATCTCGGACATTCGACTCGGACATTTTGATATTTTCTATCGAAAATTTTAATTACGAGCCATCTAGGAAGTGTGGAAAAATTTACAAATTTTATTAAAACCGTTGAAAAATATAGTATAGTGATGTGAATAAGAGTGAAGAAAAAATATAGTATAGTGATGTGAAATAAGGTCAACTTCTTATATTAGGGGTTTAGCAAACAAAAATTTATTGATTACTAGTGGTATTATTTTGAGTGATTCGGCCCATGCATAGGAACACTGACTTATACTGCCTTTCAATCATTAAGAACCTCTTTCCAATCAAAAAGAAAGATTCAATTATATACATTCTTGTACAGAATTGTAGTGGAACTTGCTTTTGGTTTATTAAAGTTAAAAGGGTCACTTTTAAGCGGAGATTAAAATTTATTGAACACGTTGATTTACATTTCATTTCGAAATATGTAACTGTATCCTGTATCCTTCACAATATTTGTTTGGATAATGAAGATGTTTTTGATAAGGATGATGTTGATGTAGGTGACAACCGAAAATAGGCCAATTCGCTAACTAGAGAAAATTTGAAAGAAGTACCAGCTGAAAAATTATGAATATTACAATATACATACATGTAATGCATAATATTATATTTAATAAAACATTTTAATAATTAAGTAAATTTATTTATTAAATAATAAATACGTCATACACAGGATTGCTTGCAGCATCTTCACTATATCGCGATTTGTACCGTATCTCGGTTTGACATATCGTGTTTTGAAATATCGCGTTTTGAAAGATCGCGTTTTGAAATATTGCGTTTTGAAATATTGCGTTTTGTTACATCGCGTTTTAAGATATGGCTTTTCAAATAGGACACACTTGAAACAGGATCGTTAATGCATTTCTGTTTTTCTTTTTCACGACTTTAATTTTTTCCAGTAAATACATTTCTGCAGTTTTTTATTATTTTTGGTAATTAAATTTTCTTGTTTCAGATAAAATAGTACTAGACTTCTGACAATATGTTATTGCTTGTTTTCGGATTCGTGTTGTTACAATAAATTTGTTGAACTGCTCCGCCACTAACACTATAGCAGTGCGGGCTAGTTCCGATATTTTGCAATTTTGCACTTTTGTATAAGCTTTAACCAAATTTTTCCATTTAGTCGTTAAATGGCTTATTGAGGTAGGTGATATCTTTATAAGAATTTAAAGAAAAAATATGAACAAGTTCAATTTTGGTTAATGATTTACTTACAAATATGTATTTTCGTATTATCGCAAATTCGAAATCTCCAGATTCGATTTCATATTATATCAATTTTTTGTAATATTCCGATAACTACAAACGGCCATAATAATCATTTATAAAAGCAAAAATGCAAAAAACCGACCCAAAAATTTAATATAGTTTAAGTAACACTGCAATTAAATGAATTGTGTATTATATTTTCATTTTTATATGATATTGTTAAGAAAGTAGAAAAATGGTATTAATATTATTGTAATTGATATACGTACATCGATGTACGATCTGAAAAAGAAACAATTGTTGGACAGGAGACAAAAAGGAGAACATTCGATGATTTGGACCAATCTACAAAGAAATTATTGGAAATAAAATTTAAATTATATTCTAAATAAAATTACAATTTTATAATAAAAAATAGAAATCATAAAGTTTGGAAATTTCGTCTTTAATCGTGAGAAGCGGTGCTGTAAGTTAATGTGAAGTTGAGATAAAAATAGTGGTGCAAACAATTTGATTATGCGGCATAACAATATTGGTGACAGCGATGGGATACCATTCAAAAAAATTAAAATAAAATAAAATTTTAAGTACTTAACTATGGTATAAGTAGTCAAAGCCGTTATTTTAATCAAAATCAACTTCAGAATTGCATTATACAAATTATAGTTCTCACATTCTCATATAACCAGTGAACTATAGTCGAATATATTGTATTAATAAAAAAAATTATGGAAATTTTCGTCGTCGAGAATTATGTGTAATAGTGATGAAACAGTTTCTGCTACAATATATCTATCAAAGTTCTATAGAGATATGTGCAATACTTATTTTACATAATTATATCAAATCGCAACTATAAATCTGTCTGCAAAATTTATGTAAATTCTGATGTGACAAGTGGAAATTGTAACGATTCCAGTTATTGGTAGCGGATAAAGGTCATCACATCACCTGAATAAAATTCCAGAACAATTAATTAATTAATCACGTTTTCAATTGTCGGATCATCCGTCGTCATCATATTTAATCAAAACAAAGATACTCTCAGTAATATTTGGGCCAATATACATCGGTATAGTTATTTATATTTTCTAATTTTTTAATTTTTACTTTTTACGAACAACCATACTTTATTTCGGAGTTATCAATCAATTGTATGCAAGGTGAGAAGAAACCACCACTCGAATTTCTAGTAGTCGAACGTCGTTGGATTTAAGAGGTCGGAAAGTTGTATTTACACCTACATCTCTTAAAACCGTGAGTACTAATTATTGTGAACAACCGATCGTGTTAAGCGCATTAAATAAAAATTATAAACTCAGTGTATTTTCGACTAGTGATATTCAGAGTTGTTTAGAGATTATTAAATCTAAGTTATCTGGGACTGCTTTTAATGTAGTTTGTTATGAAGACTTTGAGACAAGGCAATATTTAAAGACAGAAGGATGCCATTTCAAAAGCTACTGAAGAAGAGACAGTACGAGTAAATAATTGCGAAACCCAATCAAAACCAATCATTCGTTG
This sequence comes from Tipula vernalis, assembly GCA_958295665.1. Taxonomy (NCBI): domain Eukaryota; kingdom Metazoa; phylum Arthropoda; class Insecta; order Diptera; family Tipulidae; genus Tipula; species Tipula vernalis. The sequence continues at coordinate 262,145,781 of OY282560.1, forward strand.
CCAATTATGTCATAAGCTTGGTGATACTTCTCGAAATTGCTCTTGCTAAGCCAATATGTACAAATCGCAGCCAGGTTCCTACTCTAACGCATATAACCTCTCTATTCCAAAAAAGTATCCTTTAACTGTACGGCCGGTTGGTGTGATATGCAATTACTGCAAAAACATAGGTCACTAAATAAAGGATTGTAGCAAACCCATGTATAACGAGCGAAAACTCCAAGATGTTAATGTAAATCAATCAAGGCAAACAATTCCGTAAAATTCGAAGCTCCTCAAACTGAATTCAAGGGATGCAGTGGTTCGAGCGGAAGAACTGAAATGCTGCGCCCAAACTTAATAAAAACGTCATCAATAGAAAAGTTAACTGATAATTCATTTTCTTCAAATTTTTATTTATTTAGCTATTTATTATTTATTTACCAACTTTAAAAAAAAAATCTGGTTACAATTTTAAAATATTCTATATTACATTACAAAAAAAAAAAAAAAAAAAAAAAAACTTTACCAAAAATTAGAAAGAAAATCTGACATCAAAACCTTAAATGCATCTCTTGCCAAATTAAAATCAAAAACCGACCGTACTTTATTAAAAGCAACCGAGATATTATAAACAGGTTCATTCATAGCTAAATTACGGGTTAGCCCCATAATCTTGCAATACATAATCTTGCAATACAAAATCTTACATTACAAAATCTTGCATTATAAAATCTTGCATTACAAAATTATGCAAGTACAAAATCTTGCATTACAAAATCTTGCATTACAAAATCTTGCATTACATAATCTTGCACCAAAAATCTTGCATATAAGAATTTCCCGTACATTTATAGAATCGCGCGCGCGATTCTATAAATGTACGGGAAATTCTTATATGCAAGATTTAAAACTACACTGTGTTATGATATGAATATAATTTAATCTAATCAAAGTTGCATTTTCCACCTCATAAACATATATAAAAACAAAAGTGGGTCAAAAGCTACATCGAGAGGAGAAAAGCTCAAATCGAAAAAGTGAAATCCGGAGAACGCCTTCCAAAGAAAAGAAAAACAATAATTAAAAATAAAAAAATTAAACGGATTCTTAAAAAAAGGGAAAAAATCTGTAAGACTGATTTTTTAAAGAGAATCGCGCACAACATGATACTTTTTTAAATTGCCATATAATTTATTTTATGTTATGTTTCTTTATTTTTAATGTTTATAATTTTATTTTATTTTTAATAGCCATGTATGTGTTTTTAATTGATGAAATTAAAATAAATAAATACTCGAAAATCACTTAAGTGTGTATTTAAATTTATAATTGAGAATTTATAAACTTTTAGGAAAAGCAAGATTATGTTGAAATTAATAATTAAAACTGCAAGATTTTGTAAAGCAAGATTTTGGATTTGCAAGATTTTGGATTTGCAAGATTTTGGATTTGCAAGATTTTGTAATGCAAGATTTTTATTAAATGCAAGATTTTGTACTTGCATGATTTTGTAATGCAAGATTTCGGGGCGCTCCCCTAAATTACTCCTCCGTATTGGTAATTTAAGAAAAAACTCTCCACTCGATCGTAACACACGTGTTGGAACGTAAATAGAAAATAAATCGAGAATCTCATTACAATCAATTCTACAAACGAGGAGATCACGGACAAAAGTGGCACACGTCGCAGTTCTACGAATAGAGAGAGGTTCCAATATTAATAGTTTACATCGTCCGCTATAAGGAGAAAGAATATAATTGGGAAGATTATTGTCCCTAGGTAATCTACGCAAGGCATATTTTAAGAACTGTCTTTGAACCCTTTCTATAAGATCAGAAGAATCCTGATAAAATGGGTCCCAAATTACAACGCCTTAATCTAATTGCGAGCGCATCAACGTAATATACAAGATTCTAATCGCATAAGGATCCCAGAAGTCTTTGGAGAATCTTTTAACAAACCCTAACATGGAAAACGCCTCAGAAACAATACCTTGTATATGAATTTGGAAGGATAAATTAGCGAATTTGATACCCATATCTTTGAAAGTGTTCACTTTCTCAATTCTATGGTCTTTGAGAAAAAATTCGTAGTCAAAGTTCAAAACATTCCTTCTACGGGAAAATCGCATTGTTTTAAGTATTCAATAATAAATTTTGGTAAGTACACCAATTCGTAAAATCCGATAAATCTGACTGTAGCTCCTCTGCATCCCGAATATTCGAAATAGTTTTAAAAATTTTAATATCGTCAGCATATATAAGAATCTCAGAATTTTTAATACAGTTAATCACATCACTAATAAAAAGAATAAATAACAGGGGACCCAACATGAATCCGTCTAGACATGTAATTTCCTATCTTAACGATTTGAGTTCTGCCATATAAGTACGACTTGATTCACCTAATAGGTAAACTATTACAATCCAAAGACTCCAATTTAAGCAATAGTAGTTTGTGATCAATTTTGTCAAAGGCCTTGCTAAAATCTGAATAAACAACCTGTACATCCATCCCCAATTAAACAGCGGTTGAAAGGTTGATCTGCCAGGAAGGAATTCATGTTGCTTAGAAGAAATAAACCTACGAGTATAAAAAAAAAAAATCTTTGACTAATTTTTCAAAAAGCTTCGGCAAAACGGATAAAATACTGATGGCTCGATAATTAGTAATATCACTTCTGGAATCTGAGTTAAATATTGGTTTAATTAAAGAGCATTTCCAAAAGTTCGGGAAGTATCCTTATCGAAGGCTTTTGTTAAAAATAACTGTGATTGGAAAAGCGACAGCATGTGCTGCCATTCTAAGAACCAAGGGAGGGATGGAATCGAACCCTGCACTTTGATTGATATCAAGCGAGAGTAGACTATTCAAAACAGTATCAAGTTCCAATTGCAAGGAACAATTTATATTAGCCATACTGAACAATAGCTCGACATCGATTCTGTCGTTAACGGTTTCTTTACATAAACACTCTCAAAAAAGTGAGCGAACAAGTTACAATTATCTTTCAAATTATGACCCAAACGATCGTCCAAAAACATAGAAGACGTACATATATCCCTTAGTTTTTCTTTTAGAATCAACGAATCTCCAAAAGCTATCAGGTCTATCCTTTATGTTCGATTCGATCTCCAAAATGTAATAGTAAAGAAATTTATTCAATATTCTGAATTCATTTCTCAAGGAATCAAATACAGCGTACCTATCAGGAGTAGGGAAAAGTTTAAATCTCTTATGAGCCTTGTCTTTACGGTTTTTCAGATTAATAAGCTGTTTATTAAACCACGGTTCCTTCAACTGATCGTAGTTTTAAATTTAGGAATAAATTTCACCATATTTAGAACATTATAAAATTCATCCAGTACTTCCTCTAAATGATCATTACCCTCAAATGCACTCCAATCATAATTATCAAGAAAAGCATTTAAGGAATCGTAGTCCCCAATTTTATAATTAAAATTTTCAACAAATAACTCATCCTTGACAATTTCACATACATCGAAAGACAGTGACACTTTTATTGGAAATTGGTATATGCTCGACGCTCCAGCTAAATTGTCACACGTCTCGACAATAACTTCTTGATCCAACGGCAAAAATACCAGGTCCAAAACATTCCCACACTTGTTCTTGACGTCCATACATTGTTTGAGACCCATTGAAAGTAATCCGGTCATGAAGTTATCATAATTCGCATTCAAGTTCAACGGAGTTAAAAAAAAAATCATCAACTCGAAGCCAATTAACAATTGGTAAATTGAAATCACATACATAAACGATCCTCTGGTTGCAAAATGGGTGCTATGCTAGACTTGATAATATCAATGACTTTATCATATACCGCAAAATTAGAATCGCATGGAATATACATGACACAAACGATTAGTGAAAACGTTTGATATCTGATTCTTACTGCGATTATATCCAAGTCGTAATCCGTCAATATTAAAGGTACATATGAAAATTTATCCGCAACAGCAATTAGCACACCTTCACCTTTCTCATAAGTGTCTTTAAGAAGATGTCTGTCTCGACGATGAACAATGTACGATGCCGGAAAATATTCTTCCGTCTTAAAATTAGATGTTAGCCAAGACTCCGCTATACAGACCACTTCATATTCATCCACAAGTAAAAATAAAAATAGATTATTTGATTTAGAGCGAATACCGCTTGCGTTATGACAATAAATGTTTATTCTTTGAGTAGCTGAATTTACTAGATGTGGTGATGATAAGATAGTAGAATTTATAGTGGAATTTAACGGAGGTGCTGATCGAGCCGGACACCAAACACGTTTTTTGATTTCCGCGGATGACTCATAAAAGGTCGTATCAGTATACCTGGAGGCCACATGTCTGAATTATTTCATTTATTGTAATGTTCCCGAGTCAAACCAATTTTAAAAGAAACGAGAGTAAGTGCGTTATCTGCATCACGATCCTTAGCTAGCAGTGATTTACAATCCATCTGGTCAGCATTGCAGTCCAATATTTTCGAGCAAATATAAGTTTGTACAGCCTCCTTTTTCACCGAGGGATGGAACCTACTACCATACACACACATTTTATCCTGTACAACAGCTGGATACAATGCATCCACAGGCTGCCCCGTCCCGATAATGCCCTGATTAGAAGAAGGTATCAACAATCTTGAAGAACTATTAGTATGGTTTACATCATTCACATATGATGGATGTTCAGATGAATCCGATACACCGATTGCCTTATCCATTAATGCACCAAATAACTCTTTGTTTTTGGCCACTTCTAATTTCAGTTTTTTTTTTAATTTAAATGATACATTCGAAAAACCATTGAAAGAAATAGCATACCAAATTCCTAATTTCAATGACTAAGGCCGTAAAAACTAAATTTATTAAATTATCAATGGGTATTTTAGGTGGTCCTGAAGCTTATTTTTTAATCGATACTGGAGCCGATATAAGTGTCATAAAGCGAGCTAACTTACATAAAGATGTAAATTGTCATATAAATCGAAAGTGCAAAATTCGTGGTATCACTCCAAAAAGTATCGAAACTTTAGCGTTTTACCAAATGGTTTTCCAATTCCATGTTCGGGTATAATTGGGAACGATTTATTAGAAAGATATCAGTGTAGCATAGATTTTTCCAAAAAACACCTGAAATTAAAATTCAAAATTTCGATTCAGTCGCATTTCCAATTTGTAGTTTGCTTTTAAAAGTTCAAACCATTCGTTGCGATTAGATAATTTTACCCGAACGTACCGAACAAATAATACGATTCGTAAACTCTACTAATTTTGACAATGACTATATTATTTCATCCGAAGAAATCAATTCAGGTGTTTTCATTGCCAATTCTGCCGTAAATTTCAAAAGACACCATTCCTGTTTGTTTCTTAAATTCCAATGAAGCACCAGTACTTTTAGACAATCTTACCATATATATCATTGTATCCCATTTCGAATTATAATATTTTTAACCTTCAAATTCTCATAAATATGACACATCTTAATGACCAAGAGCAAAAGGCAACTAACGCGTGTTTACATGAAATACCATTAAATTCCAATACATGGCCTATAAATATAAAATCGCACCGTTTGCCAGAATCTACCAAATTTGAGTTCAATAAACAGGTTGATCAAATGCTTCATGATGGTATTATTGAACATATAGCGTGAGTCCGTGGAATTGTACGAAAAAAATCAACTAAAGATGAAGAAAATGGCGAATTATGGTCGATTTTAGAACACTTAATTCAATTACAATAGACGATGTATACCCTCTTCTGAATATTACGGAAAAAATAGATCAACTGGAAAAGTCGTCGTATTTTTCTACTTTAGATCTGGCCAACGGGTACCACCAAGTTCCACTGCATCCAGATGATAAAATCAAAACAGCATTTAGCACTCAATCTGGGCATTTTCAATTTTTTAGGATGCCGTTTGGGCTAAAGGGGGCACCAGCGACATTCCAGCGTCTTATGAATCGAGTGTTATCTGATTTAAACGGAAAATTTGGATGATCAGAATCGAAAACTGGTTGATGTTTTTGAATTGTCTAAGAAAATTCAAATTAAAGCTCGAACCTTCTTAATACTGTAACTCTGTAAGAAAGGAAGTTTGCTGTCTTGGGCATGTAGTTACGAGTTCTGGTGTAAAACCAGATAGCTCCAAAATTGATTCTGTTAAAAATTTTATAATTCCAAGGAATCAGAAGGATATTAAATCATTTTTAGGACTAGCAGTTACTATAGGAGATTTATAGACAATTTTTCCCAGATATCTGAACCACTTGCCTTCTTTCTCCGCAAAAATTCAAACTTCAATTGGGACGTTAAATGTGACGATGCATTCAATAAACTAAAACAAAAATTAATTTCTACACCAATACTTATTTATCCGGATTTTTCACAGCCTTTTAACGTGACTGCCGCTGCCAATGATTATGCAATTGGGGCTATTTTATCACAGAATACCAAAACAGGCGATCTGCCTATCGCATACGTAAGCCGGTCCCTAAATTCTGCTGAAAGAAACTACTCAATAATAAACGAAGAATTGTTAGCCATAGTATGGGGGTATATGGACATAAATTCCGAATAATTACTGATCATCGCCCTTGTAGCGACTCACTCGTTCATCGCCACAATATAACAATCATGTATATTGGCGCGCACACCACACAATTTAATAAAACAGAATAAATTAAAAAACATTCATTCAAAACACCCGTTCATTTATTCAAGCAAACATTCACATACCACCAACATAACACGCGCATTCATATTCAATTCGATTTCATGAACACACCTACATTCATTTACATGAACGCACTTACAAAAGATTATGTTGGCATCACTGGATGTAAAACGACTGTCAAAAATCTCGCGCGCAGAAAAATACACACTCTCGTTTTTTTGCTTTCGCTATATAGACGCATATCTTCTTCATTTTTTTTGGAACAACGCAACTAAATAATAAAGGTTAACAAGTTTCGTGCGCGTACATTCACGTGGATGTTAAAATAATAAATTTAGATAGTGTTGATCAATGTTGTTATTATTCGTGTTAACAAAATTGTAAAAACAAAAAAACATTTCTTGAATTGTAAAAATAAATAAATTCATGGAACATTGATTAAGTGTTATTTGTTTTTGTATGTGATATCGTCTCGCTCGATACCCTCTAGTATGGTTAGCCAAACACCCAAAACCTTCCTCACGATTGTTAAGGTGGCAAATCGATCTAGATGAATACGAATATGACGCAATCTAATATATAAACCTGATAAAAGTAACTAAAACGCAGTTTCTTTGAGTAGGATTGTTCAATCCCATAATTTAAAAGAAATTCTTGCAGTTACCAGATCTCAGTCAAAACAATTCGTTCCAGAAAGCGAATGTACAAAATTAGATAATATTTCGACTAACTAACAACCACTTGGACGAATGTTTTAGAAAACGGTAATGTTTCTTCGACATCAAGTAACCTCACTATGGATCCTAAGCAAAAAATTATTCAGCTGAATTCGGAAGCGGATATCGAATGTGTGATTAAATAATTTCATTGAACTCCACTCGTGTCTGGTACTATTAAGCGAATAAAATCATACTACTTCTGTTGGATGCAACTAAAAGTCAACTCTTGGTGTAAACGCAATCATCATCGATTTGGATTTTGACTTTTCGTGGCCATCTTGTATTGTCAATTTCTTACTTACTTCCGTTTCGTCATATGTAAAAGTTGTATTGCATAATTTTGTTACTAAAATAAATATTCTAAAATCATCAAGTGTTTCAATTAATTAAAGAGTTAGATTAATTACACTCTAACAGGTTAGGCGCAGTGATCGTTATATAGGCTAAGTTTGTTAAAAACAAGTGAATAAAATAAACTTTATTAATTACAAAAACTGTACATCACTGCGGATTTTTTTTTTTGAGACACATGATGGCGGACGTAATCGATGGAAAGTATCGCATCGAAAAGTTGGACAACGATAATTACTTTAATTGAAGGTTTGTGATGGAAATGCTGCTGAAGAAAGAGCATAGTTGGGATGCAATAATTGGTGAAAAGCCAGCCGAGGGCAGCACAATTGACCGTGAGGAATAAAGCAAACGACAGCGCGATGTCTACAATCGTTTTAAGTGTGCAAAAGAGTCAATTTGTTCACATTAAACAAACTAAATCTGAAAAAGAGATGTGGAATGTGTTGCAGCAATATCACGAAAAGGGTGCAGGCAATAGCAGTGTGCAACTAATAAAGGAAATTTGCACAAAGAAACTTACGGAGAGCGATAACCTTGAAGAACATATTCATTGGTTGTTGGACATGTTTCAAAGGATTGACGATCTCGGAGAGGTAAAGTTATCGGAAAAATTGCAGATTGGGCTGCTGCTTGGGCAACTATCGCGCAACTATGACACAATCGTGACGGCACTTCAAACTCAGTAAACGGAAGACCTGAGCATGAAAATGGTTCAGGCAAAACTGATTGACGAGTATAAACGTTTAATTATACGCAATTGTAACGAAATGGTGATAGCGCAGGTGACGCTGTACTAAAGATCGACAAGCGAAAAGTAAAATGTCGGTTTTGCCACAAACCGGGACATTTTAAAGTAGAATGCCATAAGTATACTAGATGGCTTCAAAAGGATAAGGTCAAACAACCATTGGGAAAATCAGTAAAGGCTGCGGCTATTGAGAAATCAAATGACGATATGTTGTTCATGACCGAACACATCGAAAGTCAAAGTGCAGACGATTGGATCATTGATAGCGGTGCTACGTGTCACATTTGCGTGAATAAGTCTAAGTTCGAGAATTTGACTTTTAATAATCAAGAAAAAGTCAGGGTGGCTAATGGACGTACATATTCGTCACATAGTACCGGATCCGTCAAATTACAGTTTTTTAATGATAAAGGTAATTCGGTATCGGCCATATTAACGAATGTATTATATATACCAGAAATTTCATCAAACATCTTATCGGTAAAATTAATGGCGGCTCGTGGATATGAGATCACATTTGGTACGCATAAGTGTTCAGTGCAAAAGAAAGGTGGCAGGCGAATATATATTGGCGAAAATTGTGGCAGCCAATACATTCTCAAACAATCAAAGGAAGTCTATGCAGCGCACAAGAGAACTAATTTATGTGTATACAAGTGGCATCGCATTTTGGTTCATCGTGGCATTAATGTGGTCAGGCATCTAAACAATGACAATTTAGTCACCGGTGTGTGTTTTGAAGCGTGTAATTGCAGCGACGACTGTGAAATATGTACACAAGGGAAAATGACTAGGTTGCCTTTTCAAAAAGGTCATTGACATCAACGAATGATGTGATGGATCTAGTTCACACTGATTTGTGTGGGCCGATGCCAACTAAGTCACATGGTGGAATACGCTACATTCTAACGTTCATAGACGTTTTTTTCGCGATACACGGTAATTTATTTGCTGAAGGAAAAATCGCAATGTTTCATGAGGCTTAAGGAATTCAGTCAAATGGCGCGAACTATATTTTCAAAGACCATAAAAGTTATTCGCTCAGACCGGAGAACAGAATATAAAAACAAACAGGTCATTGAATACTTAAAGGGCATCGGGACTAAAGTAGAATACACTGCCGCATATTCACCAGAACAAAATGGAGTAGCAGAGCGCAAGAACCGAACGCTAATCGAGATGGCTCGATGTATGATGACTGAGGTTAAATTGGACCATTCGTTCTGGGCGGAAGCAGTTACAACGGCTAATTTCATGCAGAACCGTTTGCTAACAAAAGGAGCTCCGAAGACACCACTAGAAATCTGGTCGGGTACGTTACCAATTTTGAAAAATTTTAAAATCTTCGGGAAAAAATGTTTTGTGCATATCCCTAAGGAGAAACGAAAAAAATTGGACATAAAGTCAGTGGAGGCACGATTTTTGGATTACGACGAAAACTCAAAGGCGTATCGATGTTTCGATGTAAAGACGAACAAGTTGATTATAAGCCGCGATGTTCGTTTCTTGGAAGGGGAAGATAATACCGTAACTGTCGAAATCAAACCACAAGTTGACAATACCACTAATGAAAATGAACAAATAGTGGAGGCACCAGACGCTGTGTCAGGTCAAGAACATATCAAGCGAAATTATGAGGGCCGCGAAAAAGGAACTATTTCAATGCCAATTGCCAAAAAAACCAGTTAGATGCTCGGAACGAGAAACTAAGGGGGTCAAATCAAAACGATTAATCGAGGATATCGAAAATATTAATTCAATAATTACTGAGCCGAAAACACTGGCAGACGTACTGGAGACCGCAGAAAAGGATTAATGGTTTGCGGCTATGCATGATGAAATGAAATCACATGCAGAAAATGGCACCTGGGAAATAGTTTAATTACCAAGTAATCGAAAAGCAGTGGTTTGCAAATGGGTGTTTAAATTGAAAGCTAACGCAGACGGCACTGTAAAGCGGTTTAAGGCTTGACTGGTTCCCCAAGGGTTTACGCAACGGTTCAGCCAGGATTACGACGAGGTATTTGCACCAGTTGCTAGGCAAACAACTTTTAGAACGTTGTTGACGGTGGCAGGCAGAGAGCAAATGCAGGTTATCCATTTGCATGCAAAAACGGCTTTCTTAAACAGCAAACTGGAGGAGAAAATCTACATGAAGCAGCCGCTATGTTTCGAAACGGATGATAAAAGCATGGTATGTCGATTAAAAAGGAGCTTGTATGGACTGAAGCAGTCGGCACGCACCTGGAACATGTCATTAAACAAGGTAATCGTTGACGCAGGATTTTATCGCAGTGAAGCAGACGCATGCTTACACTATCAGCAAATCGGCAATGGGTGGTGTCATATATAAATCTACGTTGATGACGTCGTGGTGGCTTGTAGTGACAGCAACGCGATCAAACGGGTTGAGGAAATTCTGAACGTCGAATTTAAAGTTGGTAGTTTGGGCAAAATAAGGTCGTACATTGGAATACAGGTCGACAGGAACATTAATGGAATATTTAACATAAGTCATACATCAATCACGTGGTGAATCGATTTAATTTAGAAGGTGCAAAAATATCTAAATACCCGTTGAAGCCAGAATAACAGAAGGGTTCATTGCCTGATCTGCGGCCAAATAACGCGGAATATCAACAACTAATTGGCAGCTTGCTGTATGTATCAATAAACACTCGGCCAGATGTTGCAGCAAGTGTGGCGATACTCGCACAAAAGACAAATTGTCCGAATGAAGAAGATTGGACAGAGCTGAAGCGAGTTGTACGTTATCTAAAGGGTACAAACGATTTAAAATTACGCATGGGAGATGTTAAATGCGAGAACATATTTTTTGGGTATGCAGATGCCAGCTGGGCCGAAGATCGATGCGATCGAAAATCAAACAGCGGTCATTTATTCAAGTTATTTGGAGCAACGATAAGTTGGAGTTGCAAGAAGCAATCATGCGTTTCACTATCATCAACAGAGGCCGAGTTTGTTGCATTGTCCGAAGCATGTAAGGAGGCGATTTGGCTGCGAAGGTTGTTGAATGATTTTAATGTCGACATAAACAACTCGACTTTGATATACGAAGACAATCAAAGCTGCTTAGCACTGATCAACCAAGAAGGTTTCTCTAGCCGATCTAAGCACATCGACACTAGGCGACATTTTATTAAGGATCACATCGAAAAGCAAACGATTCGATGTGAGTATTGTCCTACCAACGAGATGCTGGCAGATATGTGCACCAAGCCGCTGGGCACAAATCGGTTACAATCACTTCGAAAGGACAGCGGGTTGTTTTAATTTCATTTAATATTCAAGGAAAGAGGAAGCAGTTGTTATAAAGTAGAAATTGAGGAGGAGTGTTGGATGCAACTAAAAGTCAACTCTTGGTGTAAACGCAATCATCATCGATTTGGATTTTGACTTTTCGTGGCCATCTTGTATTGTCAATTTCTTACTTACTTCCGTTTCGTCATATGTAAAAGTTGTATTGCATAATTTTGTTACTAAAATAAATATTCTAAAATCATCAAGTGTTTCAATTAATTAAAGAGTTAGATTAATTACACTCTAACAACTTCTAAAGTTCGGAAATTTATAAGTAAGTGTACGTTATGCCAAACTAACAAAATTAGTAAATCAAATAAAGTCCCAATAAAATTAGTAAATCAAATAAAGTTCCAATGGATCCCATTTGCCATGTCTACGTATAATTCAACCCCGCATTCGTACACAGGTTCATGCCTTTCGAAATAGTTTTCGGTTTTAGGCCAACTCATTATTATTCAAAAAACCTCCGGAACCAGTTTAAAATTATGACAATTATTGCTCCGAGCTAAAAAATAAACTTTAAAGTTCGTGGCTTATTGCTCGTGATCGTTTATTGCGAAAAAAAGAAATTTCTAAAAATTGAAAAAGGTTAGCATCTAAATGAATCAAATTATAATGTCGGAAATAAAGTCATGTTAAAAAATGAAACAGTTAAAAATAAGTTTTACCCATTATGGTTTGGACCATATGTTATCATAAGGGTAAATTCTGCGCAAAATTCTACTGTTAAATATAAAGGAAAGTATATGGTTGTTCACAATAATAGAATCAAACGGTTTTCAGCGTAAATGTATTTTAATTAATCTACAGAAGATTATTCAACATCTTGAATAATATTGATTGATACCACTTCCAAAATAAAAAAAAATGTATTTGTAAAACAAAGAAATAAGTAAAAATAAATAAATTTAAATAAAATTTTTGAATTAAGCTACATGAATCTATAAATTTACTATTTTTATATGTACTTTTCCTTTAGAATTAAATTTAATACATTTATTAATTATGTATATAAACAAAAATAATATTAATTATTATTGAGAACTAATTAATCTAAATTTAATAATTCTGAAAAGGGGAGGAATGTTGCAATCAGACCCAAAAGTTTAATATACAGTGAGTCAAAGTCAAACTCATACAGTTAAAATGTAAGTTTATTTTTACAGAATGCCCACTTTACCGGGCTTTTTCTGAAAATTCATTTATGAAATTGTTACGTCTACGCTTTTGACTATTGGGTTAGTCTTCGAACTTAAACATATATAGGGAGAGTGTACATTCCGAAATATATGAAAATAGAATAAATAAATGTTATATCATTTCATAAGGAGAAGGCTGAAAAGGGCGACTATTCTTTAAAAATGTACTAATTTTTTGTAGTGTATGAGTTTGACTTTGACTTACTGTAGTTTAAGTAACACTGCAATTAAATGAATTGTGTATTATATTTTCATTTGTGTATGACATTGTTAAGAAAATAGAAAAATGCTATTGATATACATACATACTCGTACATACATCGATGTACAGTTGTTGGACAGGACCAATATACATCGAAATTATTGGAAATAAAACTTAAATTACATTCGAAATAAAATTAAAATTTTATAATAATAAATAGATATCATAAAGTTTGGAAATTTCGTTTTTAATAGTGAGAAATGGTGCTATAAGTTAATGTGAAGTTGAGATAAAAATAGTGGTGCGTATATTGCAATTAGGGCTTTAGTTTTGGATTTCTACCAATAACATACTGAATCGTCGTCCCCTATGTTTCCTTAAAACTCCTTAAAAATGAAAATTAAATATGTATTTGTATATCTTAAATTAACCGTCAAACTGACCTATTTTTAAAATTCTATTACTTCTCGGTTCAAATAAATAAAATATTTATCCTTGGACACTTTTTGTATTTAGCACAACAACCGAGAAAATTAGAATATAAAGTCTGTTTGCTTTTTACAGCAACCTTACATTTGAACTCGGGTCGAGAAAAAGACTCGTGTAGTAGCGGCGGCCGAAATACGAATTTAAATGCACATTTTTTAAAATGCGCATTTTGGGATTAAATAAAATTTCATTAAAATCATTGAATTAATTAAAATTGGACAAAACCAAATTAATAAATCGATACGGTTAATTAAAATATAAATTGACATCAAACAGATGTATTAAAAATGCACATAAAAACTACATCGCATGTAGTTTTTTAATTGTGTCCTCGCTATGCACATTTTCAATTTCGAACGCACCCATGGGCTGCGTTCAAAATGCGAATTTACATTTTTTAAAATGCGCATTTTTGGATTAAATAAAATTTCATTAAAATCATTAAATTAATTAAAATTTGACAAAACCAAATTGATAAATCGACAAATTTGGTTAATTAAAATACATATGGACAACAAACAGATGTATTAAAAATGCACATAAAAACTACATCGCATGTAGTTTTTTAAATGTGTCTCCGCTAAATGCACATTTTCCTTTTCGGACGCACCCTATCAAAAATGCGCATTTAGCGAGGACACATTTCAAAAAACTACGTGCGAGTTAGTTTTTATGTGCATTTTTAATATGCTGTTTGATATCAATTTATTTTTTAATTCAATTAATTTTTAATATTTATCGATTAATCGATTAATTCAGAGATGTCGAATTGTAATTAATTTAATAATTTTAATGAAATTTTATTTCACTCAAAACTGTGCATTTAAATTTGCATTTCCGATGCAGGCTTTGTTTGATGTCAATTTATGTTTTAATTAATTATATTTATCGATATATTAGTTCGAAGCTGCCCAATTATAATTAATTTAATGATTACATATAAAGAAATGTATGGTACAACTGGGGTCTCTCAACTACTTGATAGTAATATATCTTCTAGTTTGAAAATGTTCAGACTATTCTAAACATTTCCTTTTGATAAGCTTGCTACAACAATTTAAGGAACTTGATCTTCACATTTATCAAAATAAATTTTCGCCAACTATTGATAACATGTTTAGTAAAATCTGTATGATGTTTCCTGAATGCATAGATTGAACTAAAATGTTAAGGAAATTTGATAGTGCAGATGTAATGTTTAGCATTAGTAATCTGTCAAAGCTAACATGTTGCGAGAACCGAAACCGTCAATTAGGCCTCATTCCAGTTCACCTAGCAATATTCAAATTGAATTTGGAAGCAACTATTTAATCTTGATAGGCTATTCATAACTTAATTTCCAATACATTCACTTATATCGAGTATAAATAACATCAAAAAAACTTACTCGCTAATTTCCTTTAATTTATTATTAGACAAGTTGATTGCCTCCAACATCTGATTATTATAAAAAATCTCCTTGGGCAAGTATTCCAATCGATTGTGTGACAAATTCAATTGTATTAAACTTGCCAAATCTCGAAATATTGCTGCCGGCAGATCATATAGATTCTCCTGGGTGAATTGTAAAAATTTCAATTTGTTAAGTCCACTGAACAAATTTTCACTCAACTCGATACGTTCATTTGATTGAAAATTCCGATCCATATGCAACGATAGCAAACGTTTGTTCATTTCAAAAACATTCCAGACATTAAATTCATTAAAATTTATGTCACACTCGACCAGTTCTAGTAGCAATAAATTTTTAAACCGGTCCAAACTAAAATTTTTCACAATATTGTTTCGCACTCTTAAAAATTCAATCGAATTTTTCGTTTTAAAATAATTTAAATTAATTTGGTAATTATTAAACAAATTTAATTTGGTTGTTGTATCGAACAGGCCTAATAAAGTTTGATTTAAAAAATTAACGTTAATTAATTGCAGCACATTGAACGTATTAAATTTAAAATTTTGAAAGAAATGATCAACGCTTATTTCAGACAGTTCACTAAATTCCACTGTCAGTTGAAGTGCATGAATTTTTAAACCATATCTAATTATGAATTCGTTTAAATTAAATTCATTATTATTGTGTTCCGTTTGAGTATTTAAATTTGATTTATTGTGAAAACAATCGATAAATTTTAAATGGTTAATTATGGTATTTGTTGTAAATGAATTTGGTAGATGTGCTAATGTGCATTCATCGGTACAGGTAATCACCATTAAACTATTGACCACACTTAATTTTACTTCGTTTGAATACCGAGTTGGATACCGAAATATAACTCCGCTGCCTCGATACATGGACGCTTCAATATAGGTACATGTTACGATTATTATAAATAATAATAATTTTTGTGCCATTTTATAGTGTTTTTGCTTCAGATTTTTGCGCGAAAACTATTAGTTTAGCTTACGAATTGAGGATAACTACTGAGCAACTGACTTCTATTTTCGCAATATTATTGGGAAACATTTTATTCCGTTTCATTATTATTTATATTATTGATGTGCTAAATTACGACTTTGTAAATGTTTTAACTTGATAAACAATTTGCGACTGACTAGTTAAACTTTGAAACTCCTTCTTTGTGCGACACGAGACTTAAGCGATTGATAGATGAGATAAAAATTAATCAAAAACTGGATGCAAAAATACTTGTGGTACACACTTTAAAATAAAAAGGCAATACAAAACAAATAATAACATCGCGTACATAAGTATTTTCTTCACTTATTTGACCCACTCAGCTGTTATCGCATTGAAAAGTAATACGAATGCGATTGTTTTGTTTCTAAAAATATAGTACATACATGAACAAAAGAATTCAGAGATTAGATATTTGCTCTAGTCTGTGTTTATAGATTATGTACTTTTATGTTTCTTTTTTAGATGACCTATAACAACATACTGTATTTTTCTTGGGTGATTTTGCGAGCGTAAATATATGCTGGGTTCACATTTACTTGTATTTTTATTGTGGCGCCAAAACAACTACGTCGTGAAGTCATAATAAAATTATAATATTGGCAAGGTATATATATACGATCATCACTGATTGACTCGGGAACGATTTCCTTATATTTCCAAATTATATGCTCAAATTGTCTAACTGAGTAGCCTGAGTGATATAGGTGTCGATCTCTTAACAACAAAGTTCGAACAGAAAATGTTTCGGGTTCTTTTCAGCAGCATCGAGCTCACCAATGTTTTAATTTTAATAATATTTTTATTTCATACCGACATTTCATTGGTTCAATACGAATTGAAGAACATAAAATCTTGTATTGTAAAACAATGAACATGTAATAAATTGTGTAAAACTAGTAATCAACATTTAGGCTGGTACAGCAATATATTTCATTCGATATTCGATCCTTTCAAATAACCTTTCGGGGTCGATTCTCACCAAGGACGTTTTGCATTATTTATTTATTTTTTATTTTACAACTCAATTTCATTACATCATAACGAATTGAAAATTATAAAATTTTGTATTGTATATAAACAATAAATATAATAAATACAATAAATATTCAAATATTATAATACAATAAATATTCAAATATTATGTATAACGGGTAATCAACATTTAGTCTGGATCAGCCTAAAGCATTCACAGCAGTAATGGAAATAGAGGATCATGCAGAAAGGGAAGACATATCAGATATAAACAGCAATGAAAAGGAAATTAGCAGAGCAAAGGAATGCCCAAAACAATCAAAAGAAAAATCAGTAACAAAGATTCCACTAACGAAACACAATCAACATCAGTTAATAAAAAATTAACCGCAAACGACCTCCAAAAAACATTAAAAAATGTCAAAGATTTACAAATAAAAAAAATCGAAATACAATGAAAAGCATTCAGTTAGAAAAGAAAATATGGAAGAATTTGAGGCAAAGTAAAAGAGCAACAAAAGAAACAAAAACGGATTTCTTCACATACACACCAAAAGGGATGAAACCGAAATCAGCTGTTCTTAAAGGATTAACAGAGGAGGAAGATCTCAATGAACTGAAAATAGATATTGAGACAAACAGTGAAAGCAAAATTTTAAAAGTAACTCAACTAGTAACACGAAAATCTAATGAAGCTAAACGTCAATTCCCCTACATATAGTTCAAGTTGAACCTGAAACCAATGTGTCGAAAATATTCTTCATAAAAGTTTTAAATTATCAGCGAGTATCTTGCGAATCAGAATAAAAAGCGGACCATATCATGCAATGCAAAAAATACCAAAGGTTTGGTTACGCAGCAGCTAACTACAATTTAAAGTATAGTTGCGTAAAATGTGCGCTGGAACATGGTCCAGGGGAATGTGCTATACAAACAAAACAAGATAATGCACAAATTTAGTGTCTGAATTGTAAAAAGAACAGGACATCCAGCGCCTTTCAAATGATGCGAAATTTATTAACAAACTCTAACTCAGTAACAATGATAATTCTACCGTCCAAAAGTTAATGGTTAAAGTGGATGCAATGGCAGTAACAATCCAAGAACATAGTGAACAGATTGCTCAACTATTAACTTTAATAAATCAAAAAACGTAAAAGACATAAACATAATCGCATCAAATGTAAACTCCAAATGTAAACACAAACCAGATATCATGATGCTCAATGAAATGAAACTCAATTTTAACCATAATTTCGAATTTCGAAATTATAGGGACTGCCATACTAATACAACACCAATTTAAATTTGAACACATAAAGAAAAATAAACTAATCTACGGTATAACAATTTTAACATCCATAATAAACATAAAACTTAAAAACAAGAATAATTTATACCTAATTTCAATATATTGTCAAGGAATCAAGGATGGAATGAATCAATTCGAAAAAGAACGGATACAAATATTTCAAGAATTAGATCTAGCAAACTTAGCTAACTGTTATGTTATAGCAGGAGACATAAACGCAAGGCACACAAGTTGGGGAAACACAGTCAATAATAATAAAGGCAATCGACTAAATAATTGGCAAATTATATAAAACAGAAGGAGCTACATACTCTCCTTTAGGAAGTTACTTGGACATTGCGATAATTGTCGAGCGTTTAAATATCAAAACAAATCAATACGAAGAAATTCATATTCATTCTTATGATAGCGATCACAAAGCTATAGAAGTTGTAATAACATCGATGTGAACTAATGAAGCTGGTATCGAAACTATAGCAGAACTAAGCTACAATTTCATAAACATGAACTGGATCAAATGGAAGAAAATTCTAGAACAATTATACACGAGATATTTGAGAAACAACAACATAAGGTACCAAAGGATCAATAACCAAGATATTGAATATTATATTATTGAACTCACCGAAAATCAGACGACAAAATAATATTGCATATTACACAAATAAAACAATCGAACATTTATATAAACACAACAGTAGACCCGTATCAGCATTGAAGCACTTAAGACGAACAGCATCTGGTAGCAATGAACGTATTAACATCCTAAAAGCGGAAATCAAACGAACAAATGAATCGATAACACAAAATGTAAAGCTACAAATCAATGATTTTTGGAATAACAAGCTGAATACTATTAGACCAGGAAACGAAATGTTTCCAGATAACAAACAATTAATTCGAGCAAAACAGGAAATGAATATTAACTAACTAGAAATTGAGGAAACCGAAACATTAAATATTAACAATGTTAATTGAAACGCAGGCAATAAATATATCAGCTATAAACACGCAGGAAAATTTGAATATTGTGGGTCATTTTATTCAGAAACACACAATTCCGAAGGCGATACTAAAAGCATTGGCGCAATAAAACAGAAACACAGTCATGAAACGACATACCAAATCACCAAGTGTAGTTTTAATAACACAAATAGAGCGAACGCAGGTAACAGAAAGTGAAACGGAAAAATATTTTGTTACGGCTGCAGAAATAAACGATATCTTAAGATCAGGAAATTCTAAAAAAATCTTACAGATACTAATTGACATGTTATTCAATAGAAAATTTAAAATTGTAAATGGAATCGAAGATTCTACACAAATATTTAATATAGTCAACGGATTGCAACAAGGTTCTATTAATGCTCCTATACCACTCCCAACAATAACGTACAATCAACAGCATTTGCAGATGACATTGTTATATACAGTGCAGCATCAAAAGTCAGCATAATTCAAAGTAGATTACAAAGCAGAATGAATTTCATTAACAACTACATACCTCCATACTTGGAGAATTAGAATAAACGAAAAAAATGTGAAGCCATCCTATTTAGAATTCCATGTCAATTAGCGAGTAAGGATACAAAGAAAAATTGGAAAAACCTGACCATAAAAATTACAATTTAAACGTGGAGCAGAAAACTTCAATAAAATATGTAGGGATAAACATCGACCAATTCTGCTATCTTCATCCGCACATAGTAATGTCAAAACAATTTGCTACCAAAGTTTAATTAGACCAATTATTATTAATTGTAGTGCTACTTATATGGAACGCATAAGGCTGTATGACCGAAAATGCATTCGACATTGTAGGACACAATCGAAAAGCTGAAACAGGTTACAGAGAATATATTTCAAAAGAGGAGCAGTATGATAATTTTGCAGCTGACCGAATTGATCAACATATAATATATTTGATAAGAAACCATATAAAAAGAGCAACAGCAAACGTTAGCAACTCAATAATATATGAGCCTTACTTAACGGAGGATAGACTAATTCGACAAATGATAACAAGGGGCAGAATACCAGGGCCTAAAGCATTCCTTTTCCTTGATAAACCAAAATCAAAATCAAATACCGGTAATATCCCACATTCAAAGAAGACCAACGGAAAAAAGTTTCGAGGAAGAAAAATTTATAAATTATAATGAGAATGTAAAGTTTATTCGTGGCTACAACAATCTAATCAAAATAATTAGATACACTATTAAGAAACAACTTGGAGTTATTTAGATAAAGGGAATAAGTTTTAGTTACCTAGTATTCAAATATAAGAAATGGATTAATGGCATTTTTAAGTCGTCGCAGAGCCTTCTAGAGTATAAAGCCATAATCATAATGACGTATTTTTGAGAAGCTTTTTTAGTGGTATAACTTTTCATTGATTTCCATAGGAATCCATAGTAAAAATGGTGTTTTTTAGCTTCAAGTTTTTCAATGAGCAAAGCAATTATTTTATAAAACGTTTATATAAATATTTTCTACGTACCTTGAACAACAACATTCAAGAAGACTATATTGTTATTAAATAAATATTAACTGCAGAAATATTAAAATTAAACTATGCCTAAAATATATTTTTCGAATTTCCATTTTTGAAAAATAAATCAAAGTTGGCTCTGATGAATTAAAATAATACTTGCTAAATTTATCTTTAGTTTTACTAGTGTACGTAAGATGTCTTAAATATTTACAGAAAAATACGAAAAAAAATTATTTAGTCACAAAATTATCACTCGTACTTAATATTTTGTGAATTTGTTTTGCTTTTCATTTGTTTGTGCTTTTGTTTTGCTACAATTTATTTACTTGAATTTCCTCAGGTGGTAATTTTTGGTATGACGTTACCAAATTTTTACGGTCATCTATGTGAAGGGCTAACCAGCGAATCAGTAAGAATCCTTAAAGAATTTGACGAAATTATTTGCTTACAGAATATTTGACATATCGGCCACCGAATTCGTAGCAACTGACAAATACAGTATTAAAATTGTAATGTGAATAGGAAAAATTATTATTTTTAAGAAAAGAGTGCTGTGAAAATTTTGATGTATTCTGACATCTCCTTCAGTTTGCGCGTTAATTTTCGCTCTGTTAAGTGACGGCTGAACTGAACGAAACGTTCTTAAAGATTCGCTGGTCAGTAACATGCACTTTCTGTATATCGCGTTCTTACTTAAAGTTGTTACTGACTCGCTGGTTCCCCCATAATGTATACATATTGACTTAATGACCAAACGAATTGTAGTAAGCTTTTATTTTAATTTGACCAGAATGCTGTTGTTATGAATTTTTTTTTATATTTTGGTTTAAATAATTCAATTATTACAAGAAAATGAAAACGATTTACTTAAACGACATTCATATACATATGTTGAAATTCAAATATTTATGACAATATTTCAGAAATCATAATTAAGAATTTGTAACGTTTTCATTTTAAAATTTGTCTTATGAAAAAAAGTGATTTCCCATATGTTTTGTGTGTTTTTCAATGAAAAGTTTGGTTTTTTCCTCGTTTCTAATTCCCTTATAAAAGCGGTGTTTTTTAGACTATGGCTTTGTATAATCAAGTTCGGTAATAGTAGTAAGTAGTAAGTTTTTTTTCTATCGAAACCGTAAAGTGAACCAAAGCCATCAACTCGAATAAAAATGACAACTAGACATAATTTCTTTGAATTATTCACGTGCTCTAAGATTTCTCTGAATTGATTGGAATAAATAATAATAACAATAAACTTAAGTAAACTTCAGACTCAGTTGGTCAGACTGTAACATACCAAAATAACAATGAAAATTAAATTTTATTTTTTTTATGATTTGGGTTTTAGTGGTTTGTACCGCACTGGACAAGAACTACAAAAGTCTTCGGTTAGATTCTCCTTAAAGTTTTTTCTTTCGAATTTTTTAATGTCCAATATTTTTCTTTAAAGTAAATATTATTCTTTATAGTAAATACAGTAATTACACAAAAAATAGATGGTATAATCTTTTAAGATGCGGCTAAATGTATGCAAATACCGCAACAAATTATCTAAAAATTTTTATATTGTCAGTTGTAGTAAGCCATGAACATTTTTCGAATTCTTTTCCTATTATAAAATGCATATAATAAGTATAAACTGTCCTATGTTTGAAAAATAAGAATGATAATTAAATCAAGTTTGTTGTGTTGGATGTAAGTTAGTAGTAGGGTGGCTAAAGTCTAAGATTCGATTCTGCTCAACTCATGTTAGTTTTGTGCTTCAATTTTTATTTTTTATGCATCTCAACTCAAGCAAAATGCTAGAGCGAGAGAGATGCCTTATATCCTCGCTGTTTATATCTGTTAACAAATAGTAATTCGAAAAGTACTCATCCGATTTTCATAAAACAAAGACAGACTAATACACCTTGATCAAATAAGAAAAACAAGGTATGGCTAAGATCTCTAGGTGGCCGGATTCCAAAGTTATAGATGCGTAAAAATTCCCTTCATTACACATTCACGTAAAAAACTAAAACAATAAAAATCATAGAATACTGGATACTTTCGCAATTTTATTTTGCTTATGAAATGAATGAATGAAAATTTGTTCATATGTACTTTACTACTATAATTAAACAGAAATGTTTGTGTGTAACGCTTAAAGGTTACTATGATTTGTTTTGAAATTTTTTTTGTCCAATTTTTTTTTTTGTACTGTAACTATAACTTAGCAATCATCAAAAAGAAATATTAAAATTTTTGCAAAACGCTCAAAACCAAGTTAACAGGAAGTTAACAAATACCAATTCAACAAAAATAAGCAGCAATTAATTCCATATTTCAGTTGTAATTGTTTCAGTGTATTGTACACAAATCTATAAGGTATGTAAAAATATCAAAAAAACAAATTTAAAAAAATATCTTATAAAATTTCTTTTTCAGCTTGCTTCATTCAAATTATACATTTTTAAATTGTTACTTTTTCAGTTAATAATAGGGGATGAAGAGCCAGCAGAAAAGAAGCGTCGATTAAATCGAGAGCGTCAAAACAGCGTTGGCGTGCTAAATAAAATGGTGAAAACTGGAAAGAATACGTGCTGAAAACGCTGATCGAGAAAGACAGCGACGTGCTACTGAAGCTCTAGTTCAGAATCAACTACGTCTTGCATCCGTTGCAAAAAATTCTGCTGATCGACGTGCTAATGAAACACAAAGTCAAAGTAGAATTTACGTTACTGCTCAAAATCGCCAGCAACGTTTAGAGCAACAAAATCAAGAATTACGCAACGATACAATAACTTTTAATGAGGCAACTGTAATACAACATACCTGTGGAGATTTGAATGTAAAATGTCAATATTGTGAAGCCAAAAATTTCATTGCTGAGCGTCCGTCAGATGGCAAATTTACCATGTGTTGTAAGAAAGGAAAAATAAAATTGGACAAATTTGAGGACGAACATGGAAAAGAATTGCGGTATCCAGAGTTTTGGCTAAAATTAATTTCAAAACCTCATCATCCAAACTACTAAGATTTTCGCGAAAACATAAGAAATTATAACAGCGCAGTGTCATTTGCTTCGATGGGTGCAAAAATTGTTGACATTCCTGGCAGAGGTCCTTATCCTTACTGCTTTAAAATACATGGGCAAATTTACCATCGCACGAGTCATTTGCTTCCAATAAACGGCGCTGCTCCTCAATACGCTCAATTATTTGTGATCGATAGTACACAAGCTACTGAAATACGAATGAATCATCCAGCAAATGCACAATGTAATCAAATAATCATTCAGAACATTGATCATTTCTTTAGACAACACAATCGTTATGCAAACTTTTATCGAATGCTTAAAGAAATTGAACTAAGAGCACGAAATGAAGCAATTCAAGCAGGTGAAGATTGTCCCACAGTAAATATGATGTTTCGGAGGGATAGACAATCTGATCAACGTCGCTATAACGCACCAACATCTAATGAAATTGCAATGGTTTTTGTTAACGATGACGGTGAACCTCCTTTTGAACATGATATTCGTATTTATCCAAAAAATTCGAACAATAGTCAACAACAATATATCAATTTGAACATTTTGAGTCCTAACCTAGCTCCAATGACAATCCTCTTCTGTTCCCATACGGTCAACCCGGATGGCAACCGAATTGGCAGTGCACAACATACGAGGGAACCAAAAGAGAATTAACATTACCAAATTAGATTAAATTGGTGCATTGACTTCAATCCATGATGAATTTAATCCTATTCTAAAGAAATTGCGAACTGAACTCTATCAAGGACTTGCAGATCATATGGCAAATGTCGCAGAAAATGCAGGTGTTCAAACTAGAGTGCCAGTTATCTTAACATCATCGTTTGAGGGATCACCCCGAAATATGACAGAACGATGTTCAGATCGATGCAATGTCGATTTTCGCTAAACTAGGACCACCAGACCTGCTCATTACATTCACTGCAAATCCTCAATGGAAAGAAATTGTTGAAAATCTTAATTTAGGCGAGCAAACAGCTGATCGGCATGTGTATTTAAATTAAGCTTGAAATTATTCATTCATTATCTAACAGTGCATGGAGTTTTGGGAAAATGTAAAGCGTTTGTGTACAGCATTGAATTTCAAAAGCGTGGACTTCCACATGCACATATTCTACTCATTTTACATGAACCAGATAAATTTACAACCATACAGAAAATAGATCAAGTTATTTCAGCAGAAATTCCTGATGTTGCTAAAAATCCAAGATTGCATGAAATTGTTACTCGATGTATGATGCATGGACCCTGTGGATTTCAGAATCCTCATGCTGTATGTATGGAAGATGGAAAGTGTAAAAAACAATTTTCAAAGCAATTTAAATAAATAAAAAAAGGAACCAAAAAGAAAATTTAAAGTTTTTAAGAAAACGGTATCTCCTGCCAATGCCTCAAGCAAAAATAAATATGAAGATATTGCCAACTTGAACGGTTGGGCTGCTATCCTGACCACCATAATTTTCAGGACGTTTTATTATTATTATTATTATTAAGGCATTCTATCAAAAAGAATATCAATTTGGATGCTCTGTTATGAATGAGCTAAGCTCAAAATGGAGTATTCCAATATATCTGTAAATTTTAAAGTATAAATAATTAAATAAATAAATTAAATAAATAAACAAGATGAAATGTCTTTAGATTTTCAAAGAAATCATGAAGAAACTATTGCAAACAAGTTAGCACTCCTCGACATTGATGCAACTTTAAAACAACATGGACTTTCATGTGGATCAATTGGACTGCCCATACCAAGAGGAAATCCAATTGCAGTTGAAATGTACAATCATCTGGAAGAAAAGCGAGAGGCAGATGAAATAATTAATTTATTGCGGCCAGAACAATTAGCAGCTTTTGAAAAAATTGTCAATGTAAATAATTGAAAATGAGAATGAAGCAAATAGATGTTTTTATTTAGATGGTCCGGGAGTTTCTGGAAAAACTTTCATTTACTCAACTTTGCTGTCTTATGTATGTGGTAAAATAATGTCAACTTGCCCTTCCATATGCAACAACTGGAATTGCTGGAACACTATTAAAAGGAGGACGAACTGTTCACAGTGGCTTTAAATTACCAATGCCACTTCTCGACACCTCTGTATCATCTATGCGGCCAAATTCAAATGAAGCAGACATTTTCCGACAAGCATCACTCATTATAATAGATGAAATTACAATGCTAACAAAACATGGTATTCGATGTATTGACAAAATGCTAAGAGATATAATGCGAAATGACAAGCCATTTGGCGGAAAAGTTTTAGTCATTGGAGGAGATTTTCGTCAAACATTGCCAGTTGTCGTTGGAGGAACATGAACGGACCATATCGAATGTTACATCAAATCAAGTCCATTGTGGCAATGTTTTAAAAAATTAACATTGACGGCAAATATGAGAAGCGAAAGCAAGCAAACTCACGACGATTAGTTGCTTGCTATTGGAACTGGAACACTTGATGAAAATACACGTGGTATTCCAATTAATTCGATACAAATACCATTTTCAATGATTGTGAAAGAAAATCTTATTGGTGAAATATTTGGAACTAATATCAGCAGCATGCCAGTTGAAGAACTTTCAAAACGAGCAATTTTGGCACCAACAAACAAAGACACTTTGGAAATAAATCGCGAAATTATTAATTCAATTAATGGACAGCCTCACATTTATTATAGCTCTGATAAAATCATTTCCGAAGACCCTTCTGATGAAAATAACTATTCGCCCGAGTTTATGCATGATCAAACACCATCAGGAATGCCTCCACATACGTTAGTTTTAAAAGTTGGAGTTATAATCATGTTGCTGAGAAATTTAAATCCAAAGAAGGGCCTATGCAATGGTACGAGAATGATTGTAAAATCACTTCAAATAAATTTTATTACAGCAGAAATTATTTCTGAATGCAATCGAGGATATACGGTGTTTATCCCAAGAATAGATTTGGCACCAAGTGATACGAATCTACCATTCATTTTAAAGCGAAGACAATTCCCAATAATTCCCGCATATGCAATGATAATTAACAAGAGTCAGGGACAAACGTTTGAAAGAGTTGGCGTTCATTTAACGGAACCAGTATTTACACACGGCTAGCTTTATGTATCACTGACAAGAGGAAAAAATCCCGAACACCTGAAAGTACATAGCTTATGGACATCTACAAGGCAATTTACTAAACGACACAAAAGTTTACACACAAAACGTAGTTTATAAGGAGATTTTTTAGAATGAATAGAACATGAAACAAAAAGTGCTGGGAATCACTATAAACTCCCAGAAACCAGTATTATGCCACTTCCACATAGTTGGTTTCGTCCACTTACAAATTTTTATAATGCAAAGAGCATAATTATTGAAGAAGTCCAAACTGCTTAAAATTTTCATGAATTATATCCTACACCTTAATATCTATATTATTAAACGAGCAATAATTGCGGGTATGTATATATGTCCGCACGAAAAACTACTTCGAGACCGATTTCGTTGACGTAAAATGGCTATATGATGTCTTTTTGCATGAAAATGCGATTGAGTCTGGTCTCAAGTCTGGGAAAACTCTGTAAAGCCTTCAAATCTGGAAAAATATCCAAATTTTACAGCGCCATCTCTAAAATGGTCAATTGTATATCGCTCATTTGCTACTACAATGGCATAACTCAAAATCGGTCGTTTTTGACTTATTTATAGAGAAATATCGGCTTTTTAATATAGTTAAAACGGATATAACGACACACCTAAAGCTATAAAGCTCACTACAAGACAAACGGAAAGGTCTCTCAAATTATAACATTTGTTATTTTTAAATTGTGTCATTGTTGCAGCAAATGAGCGATATGTATTGTGTATTTTTTTTTATAGAAAAGAATGTTTGATGATTTTTTTAAATAGTACAGCAGACAGCTGCGTAGTTAGCAGCATACGGAGTTGGGATGTATTTAATTTTTTTTTTGTTTTTTTTTCATGGATGTCCATTTTTCAAAAATCACGACAAAAAAAAAAAAAATTTAAATTAATGTTGGATGATCAGCATATTTTTTTTAGTCTTTTCCCGACGAATTTTCCGAGTGGAAATTCGCGATTTTCTCGCATTTTCCGTGATTTTTCCGATATGATGTAAAAGGAAATTATTCTTAGAATATTTTTCTTCATCTGTATACCAAATTACAGAAAGATCTGACAAATTTTATCTTTCTCTATGTTGACACGTCACATTGTGTAAATCTATCTACATATTATATAATTTAGTAGAATGCTCAAAACTTTTTATAAAACCAAGTAATTTTTCGGCAAATTCCCATGCCGCAGTAGTCTAGGTGTTAGCGTTGTGGATTTTAAAATTTTAGATCGTAGTTCGAACCTCGAAAATTACATTCTTGAGATAAATTTTTTTTTCGTTTTTTTTTTTCAAATTTATATGGCATGTATGATTGAATAATAATAAAAGATGAATGTAAAAGTTGTAAGCTACATTTAGGCTATTATAGTAAATTATTTGTGTTGCAAAGGCACAATTATGACATTTGCGTTCACAAAAATCAAGAATTAACTACAAAAACTACATTTACATTTAAGTTACGGTAAATGTATGTATATCAGTAAACGTAGGTATAATTTGGGAAACTACATATATATATATATATATGTATTTAGGTGAAGGATCATTAATTCGAGCGAGAATCTTGAAAATTTATATGAAATCGATATTGAAATAATTTTCTGGAAATATTGGATTCAATTTTCAATTGTAGGATTTAATTATTCCAGTGATTTTCTTGACCAAAAAATCACGAAAATGAGTGGAATAGAATAAATATATAAAAATAAAATATCACATAAAAAATCGTTCTTAAATCAAAATAAGGTACGAGTATCAAAACCAACGCGGCATAATCGATGGGATGTAACTCCTCAAATAAAATGCGATACTAATCCTTCGCTTGTGGATTCACAAAATTATGATAAATATCTGTTAGATATTGTGTTATTGAAAATTATAGAAACTATTTATGACCCTGAACTTAAGGAATATAAAGATTACGAGATAATCTCAAAAATAGTAAATTCGACCGGTATAACAGCAATGATTTCTGCAATGCGTCCCGATATCGATAATATAGAGGCGTATATACGAAATACCATTGCACATGCTTTTGTGGTGGTCGCAATTGTTTTTGGCATTCCAACATTATTATCGTTCCTCAAGGTGGTCTGCCAGAGTACCAAATGGCAAGATCGTTATACTGGCATAAAAATCGTACAACAAATCGCTGTTCGAATAAACGCAATTTCATCTTGTATTATCAAGCTATTGATCGAAGTGATAATAAATGGTTTAATTGATGAACACCGAAATGTACGAAGTATTACCGCTTTAGCCATGTTAGCGTTGGCTGAAACAGCAACACAACATGATGATACAATAAATTGATTAATAAAAATAGTTTAAGTTTTGAAAATTGTTTTAGTTTTTTCTTTTCAAGTGCCCATTGTCAACAGTATAAATGTTTGGATCAATGACTACCCCATAGGATACGTTGGGTGGTACTTTCACTTTTTTACTAAAGCGTTTTTCACGCAACTATAAAAAGAAGTTTTATTAAAACACCGTTGACTGGTGGATGCTTTTTGGTTTCAAGCGTCATCGGTGGTTTAGTAGAGCAAATAAAATAATTGTCGTAATACTTCAAATGGTGGTAGCGTTAGGAGTGATGAAGCTAGCGACAGACTATAAATTTTATTCCTCCACCATCTCCGGTAAACAAGGTAAGAGTAGTAAGCATTGTGCTTTTATTTTAGCGCGCAATAGCACATCTGAATATGCAGGCAGTTTCAAGAATTATCCAATTGTGGCTAAAGAATGCGGTGGTACTGAAACAATATTTGATATTTTATCCGATATTTCCATCAAGGTACCATCAACGTCCTCGTATAAATCATAATTTGGTTCAACTTTAACCAATTCCCCGATTATTGAACTTTCCTTTTGATTTTTCCTATTCTGAATCACCAATAATTATCTAAGCACTCTCGGTATATACTATCGGAAGGAAATGTGCTAATAGAGATAATGCACCTCGACTCGAAAATATCTGTAGCGGGCTAGCGGTCATGATAATAGTACAAAATCATTTGTGAAAAATAATACAAATAAAAAATTTATTTATACAACTACTGTTGTTTATTTAAAAAACACTAGTTTTGTATTTTAATACAAAATCAGATGCTTGGAACGTCATTTCTTCGTCGAACTTCGAAGAACGTCGTCTTTTCGTGCCAGGAAGCGATTGCGACGGGTCTTGATAATTTAGAAGGTGTTCTCCATTTGTGCCCAGGCCTTTTTTTAATTTTTACGATTTTGGTAAAAATTGGTAAGCTGGGGTTTTCGTGTGCCAAGAATCAATTGTGACCGGTCTTGATTTCGAAAAAAATAGTTTAGGGGGTTCTTCAGTGGAACTCGGGCTCCTTTGTAATTTTCACGATGTTGGTAAATATTGGTAAGAAGTGTTTTTAAGTGGTATAAGGTGATCCCCATTGGTCTTGATTTCAGGAAAATTCAGACTCCATTTTTATAGTTTTAATGATTTTGTTGAAAATTGGTAAGTATGTTTACCAGTCCAGAGTGTCATCCATTGGAACTTGGGTTTTTTAAATTTTAACTATTTTGTTAAAAGTTGGTAAAGAGGGTTTTCGAGTGCCACGAAGCGATTGTGATGGGTATAAATTTTTGGAAAATTCGTTTTGGGGGTTCTCCAGTTGAGCCCGGGCTTTTTATTTTTAATTTTTACATTTTTGGTAAAAATTTGTGAGCGGGTGGGTGCCAGACAGAGATTGCAATGGGTCTTGGTTTAAAAAAATTAGCATAGGGTCTTTCAATGGTATCCGGGTTCCTTTTTTCATTTTAACAATTTTTATAAACATTTGGTAATGAGAGATATTCGAGCGGCAGGAAGCGATCGCCATGGGTATTGATTGAAGTCAAATAGGGTTTTGAAAGGTCTGCAATGGGTGTTGATTTCGGGAAATATATGTTTAGAGGGTCCTCCGGATGGTCGAGGTCCATTTTTTAAGTTCAACGATTTTTGTAATAATTGGTGAGCAGGGATTTTCTAGTGTTAGGAAACATTTGCAGTGGACTTTGATTTCGGGAAATGTCGTTTAGTGGGTCCTCTAATAGGCCTGGGGTTCGTTTTTTTTGAATATTTTTTTATTGATCATAATTGGTGAAAGAGAGTTTTCGAGTGCCAAAACGCGATAACACCGGGTATTGATTCTTTAAAAAAGAAGCTGGGTTTTATCTTACTTTTTAACTTACTACCGGTTTCTGAAACGGTTATTTGATTTTTATTAATGTTGGTTGGGGTGGTTTTATTTCAGTAAAATTCGTTTAAGAGGATCCTCCTATGGGAATTCATATTTTTATTATTTTCTTTTGTTAATAGTAATTGGTTAGATGGAAATTTTCTAGTGAAAGGAAGCAATTGTAATGGGTTTTGATTTCTTGGAAAAATATTTTAGTAGGCTTTCTGGAGAGGTTCGGGTTTCATTTTTATTTTATTTTCTAACAAAGGAAATCTAATTGTTGTTATTGCTATTGATATTGCATTGTGTTTTGTTTTTTTTATTTGTTCAATTGTGATTTTTGAGAATTATATAGAGATCATAAATTAGTTCCAAATATGGATCGTATAGGTTCTGTAAAATGGCCAATTCCAATGGACCAAAGTCATTTCTCAACCGATTTCGATAGAACTCGGTATGTACCATGAAAATGGGATTGTAAAATGGGAATATGAATATTATTCTAGTTTCAATAGAATTAAACCATTTCCTTTCAATTGGGATGAATTGTATAGAATGGGATTTGTTTAGTATAGAATGGGATTCAAACATGAGTGTCGGAAATTTTTCTGGAAAATCGACAGTCTAAATGGAACTAACATATTGCTCAATTGAATGAGGTGAAACTCAGTGACATGAACGTGTAACAAACGCTAATGTAATTCGGAACGAGCATAGCTCGGTGCTCCTGGGACTACAATTATTAATACTACAATTAAACAAAAATGTTTGTCTGCTTGTGTGTGTAACGCTCAAAGGTTACTATGATTTTTTGTGAAATTTTTTTTTTCCAATTTTTTCTATTTTGCACTGTAAAATAACTTAGCAGTCACGAAAAAGAAATATTAAAATTTTTTCAAAACGCACAAAACCAAATTAACAGCGTTAACAAATACCTATTCATCCTTAAGGCCCTTACTCTTTGGTTAAAGGTTTATTTAAGGTAAAATCATCCTAAAAGCCTTTAATCTCGAACTATCTCTCGAATTGTGGCAGCGGCCGCTGGACATCACCATTAGGTGTATTATCTTTAGCAAAACATTACATTCCTAAAGTTATTCACAAAAAACTAAAGTTATTCATAAAATTGTATCCGTCCTAGGACGGGCTGTACCCCTAGTATATATATATTGAAAGACATTACATTATTATTTACATCCTGTAATGGGATTTACTTCTTTTCTTTAAACAAAAACCCAGACTTTGCCTGTTTGTCGGTCTGTAAGGAGTTGTGTGATTCCCCAACACATGTAGCATCATCCTTAAAAGCTTGTTACGAAGTTCCATCTGATTTTAACCTAAAATGAAACAAGATCACCAAAAATTTTACACAAAGAATTTTTTTTTTCTTATTTATTTATTTATACTTATCTGACTTGGCTTCTCAATCCATTTTTTTTGTGTCCTCATAATTTCTAAAAAAAAAAAATGGAAAGAATTATAATTAAATTGAAAATAAAACTAAATAAAAAAAAATATAAATTATTATTTACCTGTCACAACACCGAAACAACAACACCAACCAAAACAGAAAAAAAAAAAAATAACGACCGCCAGATGGTGGTGTTTCTTTATATGTTTTGTTTTATTTTATTTTGTAATTGGTAGTAATGGCCGTCTTACTTTGGTCACTAGAATAGTTATTGGTATAAAAATAAAAACGCAAATTATGCTCAAAATAAAAACCGAAAATAAATTTTTTTACGTTTGTCAATTGACATTAAAAATTAAATGAAAAAAAAAGAAAAAAAACAAAGAAGAAAAAATTCGGAATTGTTACTAGAATAATTCTATAAGGACAAACACTTGGTTTGAGACTGTTCATTCCGGAGTGAAAATACACGACATTGTTGGTGTAAAACTCCCAAAGTAAGACGGCAAATATAATTTTTATTTGGTTGCGTGCTTGTTCGTTAGTATGAGGTGGTGATGAATAGAGGCGCTAAAACCCAACAAAAAGAAGACAAGAAGGCTATATAAACGTTGGCCAGTTGTCATTAGAAGAAAAAGAAAAGAAAAGAAGGCAAAAGCAAATAAAAGAAAAAAAAAACTTGTCGACAAATATATTATTCACAAATATTAAGAACAAAAAAAAAAAAAAGGAACAAAACCGAAAACGAAACCAGATCGAACGATCAACAAGTCGGGTATTCCTCTAATTAAAAATAAAATAAAAGTTTAATTTAATCATAATTGTTTGGAATTAGAAAACTTTTAGTCGTGCAATTTTCGGGCAAAATAAAATTATGTAGCTATTAACATTGTTCTGAAATCATACGATAATATACAAAATATTTAATTCGTATTGAAAGTGAAATTTTGTTTTACATAATTGATTGGCCGCATCAAACTGCTTGAATTAGTGGCGAAACTGAAAAGAAAAGACGGTAAATTCAGTGCCGTTCAGTTACCATCGACGATCAACAGGACTAACGGTTCATTTCCACAAGGACGGCACGTGCTTGCGCTGATCGAGTAACAATTGCGGATTGCGGGTTCAAGCGACGGTATGCAGCGTTCCAGTTTTAGGAATTTATGCGGCAACGGAGCGTAGGAGGCGTAAGTATTGGTGGGGAATCGTCGGTAAGCAGCCACTAACCTTGGAAGCCATTTGTTGTCTTGTGTGGCGAATGTATATAATTTTCTTTATGCTTGGTTATTTTGTTTTTATTTCAGTGGTCCCGGTAGTAGAGCTCTTCGCCCGCGGATCCTCAATACTATACCACGCGTACCACTATAGGCTGTTTACGAGTTAGTGGGTGCTTCGAGCGAGTGGGAATAATTTTTTTTCCGCCTGCTACGCCTCGTTTAACCGCTAGCACCAACTAAATCAACTATTGTAATCAAGATTAAATAAAGGATTGTTATAATGTTGTACAAAAAAATTATGCGTTATTAATCAATTATATTTCAGGGAGTGATCTAATGTTACCATGAAAAGTGTATGTATTTGTGTGGATGTGTGTGTCGTGAACAAGTGGACAATGAAAAGAAGAAAACAGCGGCTTATTTTAAGTCTCAAGTCGACATCACATATTACCACCCCTAGAGACTGTCCTAGTCAGTTACAAAGCCGCCGTGATGTCGGCTGAGATAATCTGTTTACGGTAGCAGGCTCAGCAAAAGATTGGTTCGTCCTTCCTCCTTTAAAGGGTGCCGTCCACGGTAACGTGCGGTACGAAGATGGTGATCGGATAGGGGTACTGCGACGACCTGGTGCGGACTTGTGCTGAACTGCAATCATTTCAAGGAGTAGCCTGGGCAACTTGGCTGCTGAGGTACATTGTAGTTAGGCCCAGGTCTTATATCTAAGGTCTCCCAAACTAATTCTCGAATTGAGCTGCTCTAGATTCTGATGATATACGTAGCAAGCTCTTACTCATTGGTTTAAGGTTTATTTAACGTTGAATCATCCTTAAAAGCCTTTAATCTTGAACTTCTTTTACTCGGCTAAAAAATAACGGATAAAAAAATATCAAATGGTCAAATGCTGATTGTGGCAGCGGCAGCTGAACATTAGTGTAATATCTTTAGCAAAACATTACATAACTAAAGTTATTCAAAAAATTGTATCCGTCCTAGGGGTATGTACATACCATATACAACAATGAAGAAAAAAAATTTTTTATTATTTTATTTCCTCGTACAATATTTGTCCTTTAAGTGCCGCAAGAGGCACTGCGACCTCTAAATGAGCCAAAAGGGGTCAGTTGTACTACACAACTATATAAATTTTTTTGTGTAAGGCCATTTGGTTAAATTTGGACATCTTTTTTATTGCCAGTATCCGATAAATGTAAAATTTTATTTTGTCTATAATTTTAACCCCCTGCTATCAAAATAATCCACCGGATGCAAAACCTTTTGTGTTTAAAGGCGAATATAGGGAAAGAGAAACTAAAGTTGGTTTTTGTTAGTTGTTGAAAGTAAGTACTTATTAAGTTGTACTTAAACGAATATAAGAATATACTAATTTTGCCTCGCTGTACTAACAAAACCGTTTTGCAGCAACAATTTTTTTTTTAAATGGTTTGCATTAGATTTACTACTGCGTTTATCAATAATCTAACTACTCTTATAACATTACCTTAAAGAGTGTTGGTTTTTTATTATGTAATGTGAAATAGGGTTATCTCGTATTTTCAATTTGTTTACAAGCTATGATTAAATGACTTATGTAACATTTTAGAGACGATTTGCATTTTAATTACTTTGCAATAATTGCTCTAACCTCCTTTGAAATAGGTTAAAATGTGACATCATTTTCACTCCATTTAAAATTCTAATTTTATTTGTTCAAATATGTATATGGTGATATAAAATATCTCCCCTTCAATGTTCTAATGATTTAGCGAGACAAAATAAAATTTCAATCCGATTTGAAATCTTTTTATTTTCATTTATTTCTTTGTCGACAATTTGAGTGATTGATTACCCTTATACAACAAATAGGAAAGACAACAATCCAATTACAACACATACAGAATAACAAGAATGGTAATCCCTGCATGAAGTGACGAACAAAATTGCTTTGGTAACTTTTTGTCGTTAAAAAAAGAAAGTTCTTTAAATTTTGACAATTCTCGACAAGATTTTCTCTTGCCGTCAATTAATCACGAATGTTCTTTATATCTATTATCTTGCATATTATTAAAGATTGAACAATATTATATATATGTATATTCGGAACTGTGTTTACCATAATCTTTTGGTTGAACCATTGGCTCAATAATTTATTTAATCGGGTTTCAAAAAAATTTTGAAACAAACTTTAAGATGTGATTGTATTGAAATAAGAATGGTTTTTAGAAGAATGAAAATATGTGGTTTTAAACAAAAATTTTAAATTCAAAATTAGTTAAAATTTTACCGAAGTCACTTTAGTTTTTGAACCCATTTTAATATTCTTGTTATGAACCAGCCTCCTGAGTTCGTCTGGATTTTGCAATTAAAAACACTGTGAACTTTTATATCATTTGACTTGACGTTATTTCACTTTAATTTTTGCTTTTAATTTACTTATATAAATCTGTCCGCTTGCGGACTATGACAACATATTTAATTCACGTATTACAGACGGGCTGTGACAACAGATTTAACTCACTTGTTACACGATTTAAAGTAAACCAAAAACGATTCCCTGCATACTGCTCTCGAAATTTCCTTTAATGCGTGTCATAAATTATCTGGAAATATTGTTTATGACTTGTCATAATCATCATCATATCTCGGACGTTCTGGTTTTTACTACATCATTATGCATTTGTGCGTTGATGTACAAACATGTCTCGATGTTCACAATAAATAATTGTAATAAAAACATGGGCTACGACGAGCATCGCCTGAGCTATCGCTGTTCATAATGTAAAATCGTTATACGATGGCCATAATCATCACACTACCCTCTACTTAATTCTGTTCGTCCCAAACAGAAACATTATTCGGGTCTCCTTGGTATCGTGGCAACCCAACGGCGTGTACTACTCGCTCGCGGGTTTTGCTGCATCCTGTACCCCAACGTCTTTTTTTTTGTACTGTTGGGTGCGCTCTGGCAAAAGTGTCGTCGTTTACCTGCAAGAAGGGTGACTAATTTTAGCACTAATGTTCTTCCCCCGCGGGATTGTTCGTTACGAGCAAATCCCGTAGCACTGTTACTTTATTGTCGAATTTTACTATATCGTGAATAGTTCGAGAGTTAATTTCCAGTAAATACTGTATTGATTATTGACTCTGCCGTTGAGGCAAAAGTGCGCTTTATAAATTTGGTTCGATTTGGACGATGATTACTCTTTTAGCGTAAATCGCTCCATAAAAAGTTGTGCGCGTCTGTACTTCACACAAAAATCAAACTAGGCCAGAAATATGAAAATGGCAAAAAATACGTCACTGCAACCAAACAAGGAATTTGTGTACATTATAAGCAATTGACACATTTTGGACACTGGAGCTTTTGTAAGAATTCTAGAGTTCTCAACTTAAGCAGAACAATGTGACCGTTTTACTCTCTTTTAATATATTATACTTTAATATACATAACTCATTCTCCCGATCTATAGTCTTATTCCATAAAAGCTCATTTGAAATTCAGAATACACGTGGTGTTCATCATGATCTTATTTTTTAGATAGAATCAATCATAGCGAAACTACTTAATCAATAACTGGTTGATTCTGGCGGTTCTGACGAAACCCTCCTGGTAGTCCCGGATAATTTAAGATAGTAATTCGTTTGATGTGCAATAATGGAGAGTAAATACAACGATAGTCTTGGGAAATAACTGCCAAGTTAATCGAATAAGATCCAAAATCACCAAAGTTTTCCCCTCAAATATCAAGAGTTCCGAATAAATGCAATATATTCTCTGCCAAAGGAAGAACTAGGACGATGGTAAAAACTGACTCGTCGAGGGAAGACTATGGACACGAATGCACTCATGAAGCATGACCAGCACACCCAGCAATACTAACCCAGTTTCCTGAGTGAGCCGCAATAAGTGTACCAGCCACCTCTAACGAGCCCAGCTGCCCGGTAGATAAGGCTCTTACTCAAGTGAGTCCCCGTTAAATCATCAGGAGGGACATACAAAATTTCCATCCCTCGAGCGTGACTCCCTTTAATAATGTCTAGCCTACAATGCCACCTGCTACTGGATGACACGAGCTGGAGCAGAGTCACCTCAAAATCGTCTCTGACGTACCGCTCTGATATGCATGGCCCGAAGCGAGAAAACAGCAGACGAATTTCATTAAAAATATATCAGAAAGGTGCTCCGAGATAGTTACTAGAAAATTAGAACAAACTCAAACCGCGAAACTAAAGAGAAGAAGAACCGAACATCATTTTCAATTAAATTACTCTTCATCCCTTCTATACTCTGACGCGGACTACCTAGAACACATGTATCTTACAGGTTGTCCTAAACTTATTGACCCATCAATCGGATAAGTTCAATAACCATGTGTAATCCTCTTTGTTGTATTGAACACCACACAACAAAGAGCCCTAAACAAAATCAGAAAATAAAATTTTACATTATGACCGTAAAACACATGAATTTAATACTATATGAGCATCTTCACACTTAGGTAACTTTTCTATCCGTAACTTTTTTTTTACACCCTCCACGTCCACACACATTTTATTTGTACCCGGTAACTTTTATAATTTTCTACCAACACAAGTAAAACAAAATATTAAAAATTTTCAAGGACTTTTTTGATGTATTTTTTTAGTCTGATTTTGTTTTTGAGCTGAGTGCGCAAAATAAAAATTTTAATTGTGGTGAAAAAGAATTTCTGAAAATAAAAAAATAAAAATAAGTTTTACAATTATAAAGTGCTTATAATTGAATTTAGTTTTATTAAAACTTTAAAATGGAAGATGAAATGGAAAATAATAATAGTGCAAATAATAATAATGGACGAAATAGTGAAGGATGGACGCGGTCACAAACGCTACTATTGATAAGCGAATATGAAAAAAATAAATGTTTATATAATCCTGTGGATGTAAATTTTGTGAATAAAAGTTTCCGAAGTCAAAAATTATCTGAAATGTGTGATAAATTAAAAAGTGTCAAATCGAACATAACCGTCGACAAAATACTAAAAAAACTAAAATCTTTAAAAACACAGTTGTGGAAGGAAAAAAAAAATATATTAAGTTCAAAAAAAAGCGGCGCAGGAGCTGAAAAATTGTATGAACCAAAACTTTGGTGTTATAACGAGTTATCGTTTCTATTATACACTAATGATGCTGAGCCAAGCAAATCTAATGTAGATTTACGTGAGGTAAGTTGAATATGTATTTTCATTCTAATGTTAATATCCAGATTTTGATGTATGCTACAAAACGATTTAGTGATATGGTTTTGTAAAATCATGCGATTTATTCATAAACCTCTAGTATATGGAAAATATTGTAGATGCTAATTAGAGAAAATTAAAAAAGTATTAATTAAAATTATGTTGTGAAAATGCTTACTGTAAAATCAGTTTATCGATGCTATTCAAAACTAACTCCAATATTATTATTAATTCAATTTTATTTACACTTTCAGTTAGGAATAGAAGAAGATAATTTGGATCACAGTGGAACCAGCGCCCAAATCGAAATTAGTGAAACCGACAGTGGAAGCACCTCACAACACAAAGATCGTGGATGCCCGTCACAAACCGTAAGTTTATTTATTAGAATTAGAATTATTTATTTCATTAATATACCTTATTTTATTTTATTATTAATTTCAGAAACGAAAAAATAAATCAAAGCAACTCGAAGCCTGTGGCATGGAGGCCCTGCATTTCATGAAAAAGTTCGTCGAAAACAAACCGGCAAAAGAGCCAGCGGGCAAAGAGGAAGAATTATGCAAATACTTATGCGGCCTTTTGAAACGCATTCAATTAGAAGAAACGTTTGAAGAACTAAGCTTCAAGATAATCACCTTGGTGAACCAAACCATTTTAGAGGAGAAAAAACAGATGAAATCAAGCGCCTCCTATTTCTCCGAAATTTCACATTACCCTTCCCCCATAACTCCTAATTTAAGTTCTACACCTTTTTCCATTCCCAGTCCCATTCATTTTAATTCCCATCCCGAATCGTCCCTTTCGACCTCATCAAGCAAATCAATACATTTGGCAAACCATTCCCCCATAACTTCACCGAACTTAACATCTACAATTCCCAGTCCTATTAATTTTAATTCACATTTCGAATCGTCCATATCTACCTCATCCAGTAATACAACTCCGTCATTACATGTACCTTCACCTGAACCTTATCTATCCAAATCCCATTCGCCATTTTCTACTTTTTCCCGAAATTCATTTAAAAGTACCTCATTTATTCCAGCTGTTCCACATTCCAACCCCATCCCCATTCAACAATCCAATAAACCCATTATTCTGCAAAACATTTTGATAAAAAAATCCAATTCCACAAGAAATGTTTTGGAGAGGGCGATGGACGGTGTTTTCGACATCGACGATAATTATTTATAAATAAATATACATGTACAAATACATAAAACTTGCATTTTATTTTAAAACAAATTCACAATCTCTACAATCTTTGTACAATTTTCTCCTGACTTGAAGTTATCTGATGTACGTACATTTACAATCTAGAAACAATTCAATAAACAAATTTTGGTGTCGTTTACATTTTTATCGCTTATATTTTTAACATTTATATTAAACCTTCATTAATAAAGTAATCGGTTAGTTCTGTTCGAACGTTTTGCCCCGATTTAGATTGCGAACGGTTGTCTAGCGTGGCTTGGTTAGTATTTTGATGTTCTGATGATATGTTAGAAAATTGCGATTGGTTTTCTTCTCGGTACCAAGGGCTTCTCGATATTAAAAAATTATGTAGCACGCAACAACATTGTACAATCTTAGTAACCTTTTCTTGATGCAATTTGATTGGTTTTTGGAACACTTGGAAACGGTTACTTAGAATTCCAAAAGCTCTTTCAATATTCTGGCGAGCCCGGCTTAATCGTCGATTAAATGTTTTTTTAGCTTCGTCGGTTGTTGTGAAGGAATATGGTACCATCATATTTTCCGATAACGGAAAGGCATTATCAGCAATAAACATGTAAGGCAGCATTCTTGAATTTCCGATTAATTGTTTTGATGGTAAAAATTTATCGGGTTGTTGCAGGATATACATCAAATCGGATCGTTGCAAAACGCCAGCATCGCTAATACGACCATTGCACCCAATATCGACGAAAATAAACTTCCCGTAAGCGTCTGCAATGCCAAGCAATACTACGCTGTGAAATCCCTTATAATTATAAAAGAGTGGAGCCTCCTTTTTATTTGGCCGGAAAGCAATATGTTTCCCGTCGAGCGCCCCCAAACAGTGTGGATACTGCCATTTAATACTGAAGTCATCCGCAATTTTAATCCACTCTTCTTTGGTAGTCGGAAACTGAAATTATTATTTATTAGTACATTTTATAGAACTTGTGTTTTAAATATTCACCTTTAGATATTGTGATTTTAGGCGTTTGTATATAGCCTCACACACATCGATAATTGCTGTTGATAGGAACGATTGCGACAATTTGGAATTGTAGTCTAATTCCGTAAAATTTTCTCCAGTAGCCAAAAATCTTAACGTAACTGAAAGTTTTTCCTCTGGATTTATTGCAGCCCTCATACGAGTATCCTGTTTCTCAATATCTGGCCTAATTGCAGACAGAATAAAATTGAAGGATTCTTCGTCCATACGTATAAAATTTTTGAAGTCCTTGGAATCTGGCTTAAGTTCCATCATTAGACTTTGGGTGTTGCCACATCGTTTTCTCGATTTTCTATAGTCTTTAATCCACAATCTTTTATTTTCTTCTTGTTGTGCTTCT
Source organism: Tipula vernalis (assembly GCA_958295665.1). NCBI lineage: Eukaryota > Metazoa > Arthropoda > Insecta > Diptera > Tipulidae > Tipula > Tipula vernalis. The sequence goes on from OY282560.1 coordinate 262,187,438, forward strand.
TCCTCCTCTATAGCAGCTGATAATAGAAGACAAGCTGCAGCTGTTGAGGCCATAACGACAACTGAAGCTTCGTCATCATCATCACTATCAAGAAATGATGCATTATACGGTAAAGATTCTTTATTTAAATTCATTTTTATTCCCACGAGTAGTGCGATTTGTTTCCACAATGGCGATTAAATTTTTTTTTTTAAATATTTATTAAAGATTAAAAATAACTTTATATTTTAATATAAATTTAATATTAAATTACATTATCACTTTTATATAAATTTTTCCAAAACATTTTGTTTGTTTACTCGTATATATATAAAATTATATAACAATATGTATATAAAGTATTTTATATGTGTACAGCTCAAAAACAAAATTAAACTAAAAAAATACAATAAAATGGCCTTGAGAATATTTCTATTTCATTTTTCTTTGTGTTGGAGTGTTGAAATTTTTTGAAGCTACGAAAATTTTGGTTGAAAAATGAATCCGCAAAAAAACCGGTTTTGTAGGTAAAGGGGGTAAAACGAGGTAGTTACCAGATAAAAGTTACCGTAGTGTGAAGATGCACTATAGGACAGGAATTATGATAGTATATAGTTTAAGACACAAATTACAAAATGTACTTCACATGTTTTTTTTGAAAAAGGGTTTAATTGTCTTCACCCTTTCAAACAAGTTACTTATTCGATTTCTAATTATTCTCCAACAACCTTGATTTCCCTAGCCTCTTCTTCAGGTTCTGGGAGAGGATGTGAAACCATTGGATAGGCCTTAGCCTCTTCTAGGGCTCGAAGCACCGCTGACATATATTGCTATCCCCTAGCCTCTTCTGGGGCTCCGGGAACCATGAACCGGACACTTTTATGGACTTTGTTCTGGTTTATTTATAATTTTCTTTATTCGCTTTGCACTTTGACACAATATACAACGAATAATTTTTAGTTTTCACTAAGGCCTCCACTTTCCCAAAATTTCCGTATATTATTAGTGAACAAACGGAAGAACTTAACAAGTACGCAATGCTACTGAGTTAGTTGTTCAATACACCTTGATTTCGCTGGACAATGGGACTAGTGTTTAAAATAAAGCTAAATCGGCTTACCACTATTTGAAAAAAAATTATCCTTATACATAGTAACAATTATTCTTTACTTTGTTAACAACTATAAATTTACTAAAAAAATACTAAACTAAAATAGTTGAAAAAATGCTAAAAAATGGACCGAATAAGGGATTTTCCGGCAATCAATCTTTCAAAAAAGTATTAAAAATTGTTGTTAGTATAAGGAAGGTTTTTCAATAAAATTACATTAAAAAATAACTAAGTGGTTTTGTGTTTAATTTGTAATAGACAAAAATAGACAAAATAAACAGAAGACAACAAAAATGTGTACACTATTCAGATTTTCGCAGTTGAAATCTTCTGCGTGTTTTTCTGGGACCTCCCGGCCTGCATGAAACCTGCCACCTTAGAGGTAAATGGTTCAACTTATTTTTGGGAGAAAATGTTTTCAAATGGCGATAGCAACAATGTCATGTTAGGTACCCTATAGCTGAAATTTCCTTCATTAGGACTTGTGACTTTTTTTTTGTATATTTTTGGTATTATTTTTTCCAAGGCATTCGTTGCGAA
>OY282560.1:263394240-263475240 GCA_958295665.1 Tipula vernalis
TTTTCGTTTTAAGCTGATTTAGCGTCTTTAGTTGATGCGCGTGTTTGCAATTTATGTTGAGATGCAATTCTAGTTGTGCTACATGCCTATTAAACGTTATGTGTTCGATTAATGTGACCCCAGATCAATAATTTGACAAACACTTTGTAATTCGGTGTTGTTGATTTTGTGTCTGATTGATTATTTTTTTTCTTCGAAACTATCAAAGACTATCAAAGGCCTTACGATGTCAAATAGAATCAAATGGTTTACTGAAGTCTGTGTGAACTAATTCCATCTGATGTGCTTTTCTAGTTCGTTGATCATTTTACTAGTAAATTGCACAGACTGGTTTGTGCCAAACATTTTGGTAAAATTCCGTCTTTGGCGGTACATAGTAAGAAATTCGTCAGAATAATTAAATTAAACAGAATAATTAAACAATCAGCTCCTTCAAATTTTACCATCAATATTTCAAACTATATGAGGATTAAGCTGTGGATAAAGGTAAAATGCTTTACTTATTGATGTTTGACTGATCGATATCAAATCTTTAAAATTATTAAAAAAAGGCCTTTTTACATTAGGAATTCTCTCGTAGATAATTTATTCATATAATGTAACGCTCAATCATTCTAGATTATCCACTGCTTCTAAAACAGTATAATTTATGAACAGCACATTTACGGTATCCACTCCAGTTTCTAGTGGAACTTTCAAACGGGTCAGGAGGCACGAGACCCCATACTCTAATATAGGTAACACCGATTATAATTATGCGATATCCCCTAGGTTAAGGTATTTCCTAGGTTCCATGATTGTTTTTCCCAAGCTAATTTTAAGATATCTAATTAATTAATTAATGATTACATTAAAAAAAATATTCTAAAGTGTCAAATTAAAAGAAAAGAAAAGCATTTACAAATCTTAAAGTTTTTCCCGTTCTGTTAATTTTAATTCCTGTTCGCCCCAAACATAAAAGTGTTGACAAGAAAAACAACTTTTTGTTTTTTTTTTTTTCATTTTCTCAATAATCTTTATCATCGTGAAAATGATTTTTTTTTGTTTTACGATGTTTTTGTTGGAAAAGACAATTTTTGTGTTTTTCGAAAAACGACCATATAAATACAGAAGAAAACCCTCCTTTTTGTATCAAAATGTAATCAATCACCGCGTCATTGTTTTGTTACCCAAAGAGGGATTGTTAAGAATGATTAATTGAACTATTTTTATCATCTATTTTTTTTTTTTTAGATATTTTGGTTTTGTTATCAAAGTGAGGAAAACGGAAAAAATGATTGCCAGGACAATTGAATTAAAATAATTTCAATTGAAATCTCATATGCGGACATCTCTAATTTTATTCTCTTTAAAACTGTGTATGTTATATGTAATAAATCTCTGCATGCACACACAACTGTGTGTCTGTTAATTTATCATTTCAAAGCATATCAATTTATCTATGTAAAATGGATGATAATTTATCTTAAATTAGACACGTGTGAAGAAAACCATTTCACTAATTTTTTACTTCTCATCTGGGAGTTACTGAAGTCGCGCGCGTTTGTTATTTATAAAAGTAAAAGCAGAAATTTAGAATCTATAGTATTATACAGATCCATACATAGATACGAGGGACCGCAGATTATGCAAATTTTTTGTTTTATATAGTTAATTAACCAAAAAGTTGAAATAAAAAATCCATATTAAAATTAAATTAAGTAAATAAATTAATTCAAGATCAAAAAAAAAGTAAATACCAGAATCAACAACAACAATTTTATCTTTGTTTCGTTTGCGCCCGTCTTGACGTTAATCTTGTTTATAGAAATGTTGATACTTTAAGAAATCAAATAGAATTAAGGCATGGAAACCTCATGTCTCATTTTTTAGAATTAATGAATTTCTTATGTACATACATATGTATAATATATGCGTATATTTAGATTGGATTAGATTTTTGTTTATGTTTAAATTTAACTACTGACACCCACTACTCTGTTGATTACGAATATTCTTTTGAGTCTCGTTTTTTGTGAGACGATTCTATGTAGGGATAAATTATCAGGTATACATATTTATGAAGTTTTGCTTGTGTATCAACTTAGTCGCTTAGAGATACTAAATATCATTGATCTTATTGGTTTTTATTTCGGAAATGGTCGAAGAGTTTAGCTAAAACTCTGATACTCCGCTTGTTTAGGTTACGTAAGAAAAAAAAGCGTTATAATTTTTTAGAAGTTTTTTAGTGGTATAACTTTACATTGTTCGGCATAGGAATACACAGCAAAATGATGTTTTTTAGTTTCAAGCTTATCAATGAAAAAAGCAAAAGTATTATAAAACGTTTAAATAAATGCTTTTTACATATCTTTAACAACAACCTACATACAAGAAGACTATATTGGTATTAAATAAATATTAATTGCAGAAATATTAAAATTAAATTATTTCTAAAATATATTTTTCGAACTTTCATTTTGAAAAATACATCAAAGGGTTGTGACTCAAAAGCGATACGTAAATGATGAAACTTCTTCATATAAAACATCGGTTACGTATCGCTTTTGCGATGCCAAAGCGATACTGTTTAAATGGAGCCAAAATCTGAAAATGAATAAAATAATTAGTATTAGAAATTAGAATTACAATTATAGAAACTAATTAAATTGAACTTATCTTAAAAATAAAATTGTTCTGCTTGGAATTTATGTCCCAGCCTGATATTGTCATCTGTAATGAATTTATGAAGAAATATTGCAATTTGTTTATTACGTAAAAGAAAGGTCAGATGATTTACCACAATTATATTTACATTTTGAAGCTACATAATATTGTGAATCACCTGATCATTCTTATTTAAGATAAATCGCTTACCATTTTATAAACAATCGCACAAACACTCATTGTTGCTTCCATATTTTGTTTACTTTATGAATGTCAATACACAGTACTATTGCGGTATCACAATTTTTGTAAAGTGGGATTACGATGTAGTAATTTATAGTATCTTTGTAGTAGCTATTGTCAGATTAATTGTAAATAATACTATAAAATATTAAGCGGGATATATTCCTCTCTATTTTGTGGATTATAAATTTTAAAACTTCCAAATCATTGGAAATTTTTTATATTAATACAAATCGAGTCTTCGAGAAAACAAATCGTTTTTTTTAAAGTGAATAAAACAAAAAGAATACTGAAAGCGATCCAACACTTAATTAAAGATTCTAATTATAGTTTTTAAAAAGTGTTTATTTCTTCCATTTTGTCGATCAAACTGCCATTTGTGAATTTGGTTTGCTTTCCCAGGTGGTTATTTTCTGTTCGATTTTACCAAATTTTTACTGCCATCTATGTAATGTCTATGGACTTAGTGATCACACGATTTGTAGTAAGGTTTTGTTTTAATTTGACGAGAATGATGTTGTTATGATAATTTTATAAATTTTGGTATAAATAAACCAATTATTACAAGAAAATGAAAACGATTTTCTTAACCGATGTTCGGGTATTTTGAAACATTAATGAAAATAGAGATCATAATTAAGAATTTGTAACGTTTTCATTTAAAAATTTGTCTTAGGAACCATGTTTTATGTGTTTACTATGGAATGTTGGGTTTTTCCTCGTTTATAATTCCTTTATAAAAGCTTCGTTTTTTAGACTGTGGCCTTATATAACCTAGGTTGCTTTGACATTACTACACAAGGAACGGCATTGGTGAAAGAAAACGACCCGATAGACTTAAAAAAAGCAATCAGAAAGAGTTTCAATTATTTTAAGTTTTTGCTAAACGTCGCCAGTACAGAGAGTACTCCCACCCAGGCCACAAGGGTCGAATTCAGATTATCTGTATCGCTAAAGCAGAGGCATTGTAAATTTTTTTTTATTTATCCACTTCTTTTTCGATCAATCTATAGTTGGTTTAATCGAATGTGCCGATTAGTCTGTACCATTTACAATTAATTTTACATACTTTTTCCTTCTATGCTCTCTTTTGTTATCAGAACACGTAAAACTACCATTTAAATAATTTAATCAAGTAGCACTGTTAATTAAACCATTGTACAAGCAAATAAGCACTAAGTTTTTTAAAATTTTTTAAGGTTTAAACTAGTTAAAATAGCATCCGGCAGGTCATTATATTCCGCAAAACCACGATATAAGACATTAGTCATTGCAGTGTTTGTGCTGGCAGGCAGTACGACTAAATGAGAATTTTCTCGCGTATTGTAAATATGGATATCCTCTATAAAGATCAGATTTAAGTTAGATTTATTTAATTTTTTTTTACTGTATGTACAAATACCAAAATCTGAAATATTTCAATCAATTGCAAAGGTAAAATAGCTTGAGTGTAAACAGATTTAGTAGGTTAAGTCGGGGTAACCTTTTTATAATTTTAATACACCTATTTTATACAAATTATAAATTAATAATTCTTCGAATAGCAAAACTCAAAGGAATTTTTTTCCTAATTTCCTTAGGATGACCTAAAAGCCTTTGTTTCCTTAATGAGACTGTTATTTATAAAGACTATTTAATTGTTGCGTTGACAAACGTTTCTGATCAAATAATATGTAACTTGTTTTAGATAAATTAAGTGATAATTGAATCGATGTCATCCATTGTTCAATAATCAACAAATCGTATGTCCTCAACTACAACAATTTGGAACGTTAGCATACATTTGAAGTGTACAACTTAATTTTATATTGAAAATATCATTTATATTGTTATGGTGACACCTAAACCTAAGGTGTGATAGAACAAGTTAAATTAATAGCTCATTGTTTTACTGTACTAAAATGAAATTTTCCATGATAAAACTGTTCTAAATGTGTCTACACTATTCTAACTTTCTAGAAGTTTGGTTTGTGTATATGAAAAGGCGAACGAAGTCGAATTGGATTATTAGTATTTTGTAAGCGATAGTCTGAAGATTAAAAAGAAATTAAAAAGTGTTTTAGTGCGAAATAAAAATTATAAGTGATCAGTAAAACTGTGGGAATATTAAAATAAAATCGTTTTGTGAATTATTGTTAAAAAATTGTGTTGTAATAATTCTTGTGTTAAATAAATAAATTCGTTGCTGATAAATTGAATTGATTTTGTTTTATTCACAATCCAGTGATACAAACCTTGATTGACAAGGCAAAAACGTAAACATTTTTGACAGAGGTGGGTGCGATTATGAATAATAAAACAAAGAAAATGATTCTCTCTGAATTAAGATTTTTAGAATTAAAAAAGGAACTTGAGAAACAGGGTTTGGTCACTGATGGTAGTAAAGCAGCTTTACAAGCGCGATTACGTGAGGCCATGGAGAAGGAAGGGCTGGATGTGGAGCATAATGATTTTGGAGAGAAAGTAACTGATGCGGCAGCTGTAGAGTAGAAAGAAGGAGATAAACGAAATTAGGCGGTCAAACCAAATTATAGAGCGTCAGATGAGGGAAATTGCCGAAGGTCAAAAGAAAATGGACGAGAAAATTCTACAACTGTCTACAAATGTACATGGCGAAACAGAGAAACTGTAAACGGAAGTTCAACCTGTCAAAATGGAGGTTCAAGAGATTGAAGAAAAATTACAAGCCGAGGTTCAACGTCTCGAGAGAGAGCTAACTGACTTCAAGGGAAGTGGAACAATTTCACAAGTAGTTCAGACCGTTCACTTAATCAAGTTAAAAACTCCAACTTTCGACGGAACAACATCTTTTGGAATTTTCAAATTTCAATATGAAAGGGCGGCCAATCAAAATCATTTCAACGACGAACATCGTGACGCGGCGTTAATAGTGGCCCTTAAAGGTGAAACAGCGGAGGCCATACAAACCATTCCGAACAAAGATCGCAACAGTTATCTCGAAGTTATGAAGGCGCTAGATCGGAGGCACGGCAGTGATCATAAGCGGGAAATCTATCACATGGAAATGAAAAGCCGCTCCCAAAAGGGAGGAGAATCGCTTCAGGAATTTTCATCAGCAATCGAGCGACAAGTGCATCTAGCACATACCAGTACGTCGGCCGATTATATGGAAAGGCTAAAAATTGACGCAATCATTGATGACATTCGAGATCTAGAGACACGCAAGGCGATGATGATGTCACCTAAAGCCAGTTTCGAGGAGACCGTTGCTTTTGCGTTAACGATAGATGCTGTGCAGACTATTACCAGACCGTCATTATTTAGTATGTTGAGGGGACGGTACCAATATTCGGAAGCGACAGGCTTAGGTTTTGCTAGTGTGACAAGTTGGGTCACATCTCCAGGGACTGTCGGAGAGTAATACAGGGAGAGAGAAGATCGCAACCTTTTACGCGGGCAAGCGTCGAATGGTCAAGACAAAGATCTAGAGGCAGCGAACTCAGATGTTGGGTATGTAACAAGATTGGACACGTCTCACGAGATTGTTGGAAAGCAAAAGGAAAACGGCACGGATCACCAACTTCTGTGGAAAGAGCACCCAGCGTAGAGCAAAAATCGGATGAACGAATGTCAACAGTCGGAAAAGTGGGAAGATTACAAGTCAGTTTGAGAGAAGGGAAGCTGGCTTCACCATCTGATTGTCCCATAACACACATCCCTGTTATGAATGTAGCACGAGTCGGTAGCAACGTAACAATCAAGGGCAGTGTTGATAGGAGAAAATGTGTCATTACGCTGGATACGGGAGCAACTCACACGATTGTCCGGGAAGGCTTGATCGTAGGAGCTGTGCAGCTGGTTGATCTGCTGAAATTAAGAATGGCAAATGGAGATAGTGCAGTGATAAAAGGGAACAAGTTTGTGAACATAAGGATCGGTGAAACTCTTTTCCCACACGAAGCTGTGGTCGCAGATATTGTGGACGAGGTTATTTTGGGAAGGGACGGTTTATATGAAAAATGCGAACGAGATCGAATTGGATTATTAGTATTTGGTAAGCGAAAGTATAGGTGTACAGTAAAATTGTGTGAAAATTATATAAAGTGATTTTGTGAATTATCGTTAGTAAATTCTGTTGTAATAATTCTTATGTGTCTTATTTTTGTGTGTTGGTGATAAATTGAATTGATTTTGTTTTATTCACAATCCAGTGATGCGAACCTTGATTGACAAGGCAAAAACGTAACAATATGTTATTCAAAATGTTAGCTGCTGCGCTTTGTGATTATTGATGAATCCAACTGATTTTGGTGTATCATAATAAAGAGTTTGAAATAGTTATAAAGTCTGATGTACAGAACATTCTCAATTAATTTTGAGAATGAATTAGAAACTGCGATAGGTCTATAATTTTATTTTTCATCTTTAGCACCTTGCTTATAGTACGGTGTTTTTGTGTACCAAAACGTTGTTAAACCAACGTGCAAGCTTATGATGAAAAATTAATTCAATTTTGCTTTTTGTTTTGTTGGTAACAATTTTTTCCTTATTTCATTTTTTTTGTACAATTTATTTTTTATATAATACTTATAAATATTGATTGTAGATGGCCATTCTTAAATTATTGAGCTAATACAATAGAGTATCAAACAAACTCATTATTAATTTTAGGTCTATGTTTCTATCTGTCATTAATGTAATGTCAACAAAAATTTTTATTTCAGATATCAGCAGCTTCATCAAATTTAGAACATTCCGGGCCCCTTGGATCGGTTGATTCAACTGAGGAATTATTTTGATGTGGTAGTTTGCAAATTTTGTGTATTAGACGTTTAATAATATTGCCCATTTTGCCTAATTCTACGGAAACAACACGCACTTTCCCGTCATGTCCTTGATGTGTGTCAATAATTTTGCCAAGTGCCGACCGAGTTAAAGGCAGGTTTTCATCAACTAGCATAACTACATCCCGGTTTTTGGTGATGCCATATTTTTGCCGAGTTTATAACATCGTTAAATATTCACGATGGCAGCGCTTCCAAAAGTGTTGTTGCAACTGTTTGATTAAATACAACCGTGCTGTCGGCGGTAAAGTTTTATTAATGATGTCTACATCTGGTATGTCAGTTAGCGGTCTGCCAATCAGAAAATGCGCTGGTGTGAGTGCATCAATGTCAGCGGATGGGTTGATACAGATTGGCCTGGAATTCATCATACCTTCAATTTGGGTCATCAATGTGAAAAATTCCTCAAGTGTTGGAATTGTTTCTTCTAAAGTTTTGTTTGAACATACTTTGGCCACTTTGACGGCTGCTTCCCAAATGCCAACCATGTGCGATGCTGATGGAAGATTGAAACGTTAATAAAAATTAAGAAATTTCATTAGAATGTTCTTTAATAAATGTATATACGAGTATATCGTGTAATTTATTTCTTGCCCCAATGAAATTCGTACCGTTGTCACTATATATTGTACTGCAGAGCCCCCTTCTTGAAATGAATCTTTTTAAAGCTCCAAAGAAACTTTCAGTTGTAAGGCTCATAGCCACTTCGATGTGTACTGCCTTTGTACTAAAGCAAATGAATATACAAACATGTGCCTTTGATGGAATTGGTCCTCGTCTTCTGATTGCAAGAACCCTGAATAGCCCACAGTAGTCAACGCCAACTTTGTCGAATGGATGGGAATAAACTACTCTCGCTTCAGGAAGGCTGCCCATGATTTGTGATTCTGCCTTGGGTTTTTGCTTAAAACATGAGATGCACTTATGCACTATTAATTTTTATGTTGCCTTGTTTTCTTGGTCTCGTTTTTAGATTGTATAAATATCGTTGAATGATCGCAAGAATCTTGATTGATTTGTGATACCTGGAATTTCTGTTAATGAATTCATTGATCCACGTTTTCTCCAGTGTTGTATGCATCGCCTTTACGGCTGGCCTTATTTCTTCGGTAGTTAACTGATCGGGATTATTTTTTAGATACTGTTTCGGCCAAGCAGTTTTGTTAGTCAGCCAATGCGGTTCATTCCATCATAAATCATTTTGCACTAACTCGACCAATAATATTCCTCTGGATGTCATATCCGCTGGATTTTCTTTACTCGGAACATATTTCCAGAGACTATTGAGATGAATATCGATTATTTCGCTGGTCCTATTTGCGATGAACGTTGACCATCGTCTTGGTTGGGCTGACAACCAATCTAGTACGATTCTGGAATCGGTCCATAAAATTCTGCGGAGAGGAGGTTTCTATGACTTTTACCAATTTTGATAGTAGCAGCGCACCCATCAGTTCTAGGCGCGGTAAACTCTGCTGCTTTAACGGAGCTACTTTTGTTTTTGCAGCTATTAAAATAGGCTTATTGTAAGCTTCATCGTGTGTTACCGCATAAACAACCGCCACGTAAGGGATACTTGTTCTCTCGTGCCTAGCCACCGTAGAACTATGATTGCGTCGATATTTCGTAGTATATTTACCGGCAATTCGTCATCCCTTGTTAAATCTTGGAGAGAGCAAGAGGTTTTTAAAAATTATTTTTACTTGTATCATCCTATAGGATCGAAAATTTTTCCGGCCTCTGATAATAATGTTCGTTTTGAATATACAGTACTTTCATCCAGTTGGCAACTAAATTTGAATATATCTGGTGTTGGTTCCCATGATAGCCCCAGTACCTTAATTGATGTTGGATAGTTGATGATTGATTTCTCGGTAGTTCTCGTTATTTTGAATGTAAGATTTTATTGAGCTACTGTTCGACAGTAATTTTCTTAGATTGAAACCATGGCTGCTTAATATGTCGAAGATATCCTTCATTACTGTCAAGAGTTCTTCTTTGGTGTCCGCTCCAGATATTAGATCATCGACGTAAAAGTCCTGCATAATCCTTTCTGCTGCTTCTGGTGAGGTTTGAAGGCTCCTAATAACGACTTCGTGTAACCTTCGAATTGCGAGAAATGGTGCAGAGGCAGTCCCGTACGTCAGGGTATTTTGCTGGTATCGTTGCACTGGCATGTTGGAATCATCTCTCCATAGTATGTTTTGATGATGACGGTCATCTGGTGTCACCCATACCTGACGGTACATTTTCTCTATGTCTCTGGTGAGTGCAAATTTGTGTTGCCTGAAACGGATGGTTAGTCCAACTAACAACACATCATTTAGCGACCGACCATTTACAAATTTGGCGGAACCGTCAAAGACTACCCTTAATTTTGTAGTCGAGCTTGTCTCTCGTAGCACACCGCAGATAATAACTTCCCTTTGAAACAGGTCCCTTGATTTTGATCATGTGCCCTATGTAGATGAATATACCCTCTCATAAATTGCGTATACATTTCCTTGAAATCTTTATTTCTGCGACATTTCCTCTTTATAGACTGCAACCTACTCATCGCCAAGTGAAAAGATGAACCTAATGTACTCTGTACTTCGCGAAACGGTAATCTTATAATGAATTTGTTGTCTGCCCCTTTGGACGTAGTAGTTTTGTAAAGTTGCTCGCATGCTTCTTCTTCTTCAGTTGATTGCTGGTAAGTGGTTCGTATTTCCTCAACTTCCCAAAATTGTCTCAGACTACGACCAATATCAATTAATATGTTGAAGTTCTTCGTTTCTGTTTGATTAATGTTAATGCTAGTTTCGCTTATTTCCCATCCAAATACTGTGTTCATTGCAATGAGACCATTGTTTCGTTTTCGAGTCTGACCTTGCACGGCCTTTGAAAAAATATCGACTCCAAGTAGTAAGTCTACGGTGCTCGCTTCGTTGAATGTAGGGTCGGCTAGTTGCATGTCGCTTAACATTATCTTGCCATCGTAAACACTGATATTTTGATTTAATTTGGTGGCAATTTTGGATACAATGAATGCTTCGGTTTTCCATACGGGTTGGTTATATATTTATTTTAAGTTACCTTACCTTGAAAATAGTTTTTATTGGCCAGAATCGGCCATCGAACATCCAAAATTGATCAAAATCGCGGTTTTTCCAAAAAGTTATATAAGCGATTTCCAGAAATCCCACCGTATATTAACATTCGAATTGTTACACAGTGTATTTAATCTTCTGAGCAAGATTTTGGCGATTCTGGTCATGATATATGATAACGTATGAGAAGTTAGCACGAAATTTTCATCCCGAAAAGGCTTTTTTTCTAAAATGTGTCTCAGCTAAAATTTGAGGAAATTTTCATTCCATCCAGAAAAAAATATTCAAAACACTTAACCAAACGGTATTCATCCCGAAAAATAATTACAAAAAAATAGATTAAGGTTTAAGAGCATTATAGTAGAATAAATATAAAAATCAAATATTTGATGATTCCTTTGGACACAAAATATGAGCATTTAAATAAATAAACACTGAATACGCAATCAAATTTCAATTTTTAAATTTCTTGTGCCAATCTCAGAGATGTCCCCAAGAAATGCAAAATTTATAAGGATTTAACACTTGTAACATGGCAGATTAGACCGAAAATAGCGTAGTGTTTCTTGGACTTAATTATAAAACTATAAAATATATATGTACTTCTTCCACACCACCATTGAGGTAGAGTACAGGCGCGTTTTTTTATGTGGTGTCCCCCGTAGGTCTAATCCACAATACAAAGAAATATAAACAAATCAAATAAAAAAAAACAAAAAGTCGTACGAGCAAGAGTTATTCGTCCCTTTTTGATAATCCATACGTCTATGGTAACAAATATTACGTATTAAATATAATACTGAAGTTTAGGTTGTTTCGAAATTTCTTGTGCCGATCTCAGAGATATCCCCAAAAAATGTTGTAATGTATCCAACTTCTGAAAACTTATGCAATTAGAAAAAACTACCCTCATTAATAAATCACGGGGATTAATAGTGAAAATGACCCTCAACGTAAATGTATTACGAAACATAATACTTAGAATGAAATACGGCCAAATCGAAATTTCTTGTGCCAATCTCAGGGATGTCTCCAAGAAATGATGTATGTTTTCCGAATTCTTAACACTTATGCAATTAGAAAAAACTACCCTCATTAAGTAATCATGGGAATTAATAGTGAAAATGAACCACAACGTAAATGTATTATGAAACATAATACTTAGAATGAAATACAGCCAATTTCGAAATTTCTTGTGCCAATCTCAGGGATGTCTCCAAGAAATGATGTATGTTTTCTGACTTCTTAACAATTATGCAATTAGAAAAAACTACCCTCATTAAGAAATCATGGGGATTAATAGTGAAAATGAACCACAACCTAAATGTATTATGAAACATAATACTTCGTATGAAATACGGCCAATTTCGAAATTTCTTGTGCCAATCTCAGAGATGTCTCCAAGAAATGATGTATGTTTTCCGAATTCTTAACACTTATGCAATTAGAAAAAACTACCCTCATTAAGAAATCACGGGGATTAATAGTGAAAATGACCCTCAACGTAAATGTATTATGAAACATAATACTTAGAATGAAATACGGCCAATTTCGAAATTTCTTGTGCCAATCTCAGGGATGTCTCCAAGAAATGATGTATGTTTTCCGAATTCTTAACACTTATGCAATTAGAAAAAACTACCCTCATTAAGTAATCATGGGAAATAATAGTGAAAATGAACCACAACGTAAATGTATTATGAAACATAATACTTAGAATGAAATACGGCCAATTTCGAAATTTCTTGTGCCAATCTCAAGGATGTCTCCAAGAAATGATGTATGTTTTCTGACTTCTTAACACTTATGCAATTAGAAAAAACTACCCTCATTAAGAAATCATGGGGATTAATAGTGAAAATGAACCGCAACTTAAATGTATTATGAAACATAATATGTACTTAGAACGAAATACCATATTTCATTCTAAGTATTATGTTTCATAATACATTTACGTTGTGGTTCATTTTCACTATTAATCCCCATGATTACTTAATGAGGGTAGTTTTTTCTAATTGCATAAGTGTTAAGAAGTCGGAAAACATACATCATTTCTTGGAGACATCCCTGAGATTAGCACAAGAAATTTCGAAATTGGCCGTATTTCATTCTAAGTATTATGTTTCATAATACATTTACGTTGTGGTTCATTTTCACTATTAATCCCATGATTTCTTAATAAGGGTAGTTTTTTCTAATTGCATAATTGTTAAGAAGTCAGAAAACATACATCATTTCTTGGAGACATCCTTGAGATTGGCACAAGAAATTTCGAAATTGGCCGTATTTCATTCTAAGTATTATGTTTCATAATACATTTACGTTGTGGTTCATTTTCACTATTAATCCCCATGATTTCTAAATAAGGGTAGTTTTTTCTAATTGCATAATTGTTAAGAAGTCAGAAAACATACATCATTTCTTGGAGACATCTCTGAGATTGGCACAAGAAATTTAAAAATTTAAATTTGATTGCGTATTCAGTGTTTATTTATTTAAATGTTCATATTTTGTGTCCAAAGGAATCATCAAATATTTGATTTTTATATTTATTCTACTATAATGCTCTTAAACCTTAATCTATATTTTTATAATTTTTTTTCGGGATGAATACCGTTTGATTAAGTGTTTTGAATATTTTTTTCTGGATGGAATGAAAATTTCCTCAAATTTTAGCTGAGACACACATTTTAGAAAAAAAAAGCCTTTTCGGGATGAAAATTTCGTGCTAACTTCTCATACGTTATATGATACGATTTTTTATTCTTCCTTTTAGGGTATGCTCCACTTTATTTTAATTTGAATGTTAATAAAAGATGGGATGGATGTTATATGGCCGATTCTGGATAAAGTGTAACATGCACAAACGTGAATGTTGGCTAGAATATTAACTGCACTTTGTTTTAATTCGAATGTTAATAGACGGTGGGATGTTCTATGGCTGATTCTGGCCAATATAAACTATTTTCAAGGTGGTTAGTAACGCACAATTTTGCACAATCATCATACACAAAAAAATATGTTTTATTAGGGAAACGGAATATATGGGATTTCTGGTGTGATAATCACGTGAGAAATCCCATCCTATTTCCTAAAGTACGCTATGCACAAATTTTCTAATTACAGGCATAAAATTGCGCAATCGCAATGGTGCGAATTATATATATATTATTATTATTATTATTATTGAAAGGCCATGTGATCTATTGTGCTGGACCCTGCTTAATTATCCGTCCAGTCAATATTCAGGTTCGTAATGAACTTGATAATTCTGCAAGCCGGTAATGATACATACTATCTGAGCTTATTGCTCTCCCTCCTAGATGTTTACTACAGCATGTAGTTCCGCTAGAAACACGGTAGCATTGAAAGCCAAGGACTTGGAGAGGGCTGTCTCACTCCCATATATTCCCACCCCTGCCCCGTCTTCCGTTTGATTTTTCTCTTACGAGTTGCTGGGAATTGCAAATCGCCTGTAGGTCACTCAGCTTTATTACAGGAAGGCTTAATAAAACTGGAGGGTGCTGGTATCCAGAGTCTGCATACTTTGAACTGATTAACCTATCAGCCATTCATCCATCGGTATATGCTGTTCCACCTAAATCATCAAGACATTAATATCGTTCCGTTTGAATTAATCTGACAAACTTCTTTTAGGTTGAATTGTGGTTTTTGGTGGCGTAGACAATGACTAAAGCAAAAACTTTTTAGCATCTAAAATCAATTGAGGCCGAAAAATTCACAACGGCTTGTAATTTAAAACCTTGTAGTTTAGAAAATGCAAATTTAAATTCTATCACTTTTTATTAACCCGTTACTAACACTATTTTCAAAATATTATCTGTATAATATACTCGTATATGTACGTTATCTAATTTCAAATTTTCAACGTGTGCGGCAACAAAAATAAATAAAATTACGAATAAATTAAAAATGTAATAAAATAAAATAGAAATTATTCCAATAAATTAATTCATTGGCATGCGTTCGTGAATCCATAAAACTATCATAATTTATCCACACATATACACGTATAATAGCAACAAAAGATAAAACCAAAATGATTTTCTTCTTATTTTCCTTAGCGTATACCTTTGTTTTTATACTAGACAGGTGACAAAAACGTTAAAAAAAATTTAATTTAATTTAAATTTATATTTTTATAGATTTTCTTAATAAAACAAAATTAGAAGATTATTGTACCCATAAAGTTAAAAATTATAGGTGTATAGGGTATAAATAAAATTTATCCAAATTATTTAAATGTCAAATTTTCGTAATATTTGCTCATAATTTTTATTTTAAAACGTTGATTATTGTTTTGAAATGATATTTTATGGATTTTTAATTGGATGCGCAGCGCTTAAATAATGGTATTTAAGAGTCGTAATTTATTTATATTATAATATAAATAATTTATACATAAGGGTTAGCTAATTGATTAACTAAGATTTCTTTAATTAAATTTAAAATGCAAAGCTTGTGGTTATATGTCGAATTATCAAATGTACCTTCCGAATTACTTTTATTAGTGAGAGAAATATGCTTTCGTAAATTTTTCTACAATGGACTGCAACCTTTCATTTGTCAAGACAAAGGAAGTTCGTAAACAATTATCCGAGTTTTCTGCAAGCATTTTGCGATATTGAAAATTTAATTTTAGGATAATTTGTATTATTCTCCAGATATTTTTAATAGATTCAAAAATTGTTGTAAGTCGTTAAACAAGTCATTTTATATTAGGGGAGTTTCCTTTTGGAGTTCAATTCCATTGGAAATTAAGAGAATAGGATCGGCAAAATTATTTAGGT
Organism: Tipula vernalis; assembly: GCA_958295665.1. Lineage (NCBI taxonomy): Eukaryota > Metazoa > Arthropoda > Insecta > Diptera > Tipulidae > Tipula > Tipula vernalis. The sequence goes on from OY282560.1 coordinate 263,409,838, forward strand.
CAACATTTTTGGAGTGGCGTGATTGATGGGCAATACGCAGTTACTTAATTTATTTTTATTAACTTTCTTATTATTGTTCATTTTTAATACTATTTCACCTCGTGCTGTACATTTTATTGCTGAAAATAGAATGTGTAAGCATGAGGTGGAAATTGTTTGAAAAATATCAAGCTCGCCCATTGAGTCATCATTACATTGATCATAAATTATCCAAAAACTCGTTAATTTGAGCAGAATCATCATAATTTTGGACAGCTCGCCATTTTTAGCATACCACATCATCAGCATACCAGGACGGTAAAACACGTTAACAATCAGATAAGTAGCCATCCTTTCATTGCTATAAAATGGCGGAGATAGCTGCTTTTAAAAAACAGCGCGCGACCAACAAAGCTTGCCTTACCAACATCACTAAATATCTCAATTCAGCCAATAATGAAGACTTAAGAACGCGCCACGCGCGTGTTGAACAATTAATGCAAGAATTTACAACAATCGAACACAAGATTTTTCTTTTGGACCCAAATGAAGATTCTGACTATATACATATATGAGGAAAACTATTACGAAGCGATCAGTATGCTGAATATGAATTCGCGGAAAGGAGTTGGCTTCCGGTGCACAATATAAGATGGGTCATTTAATGTATCTCATACAGTAGCTCATCACGACATAAAGCTACCAAAGCTCAACATATCATCCCTTTCGGCGGCAAATTCTGAACGGCAATCATTTGATGATTTGTTCTCTATTATCATTCACGAGTTAGGTAGTTTAAGCCCGGTACAAAAGTTCCAGTATCTTAAGGGACTTCTAAGAGACGAGACCGCCAGATTATTGAAACATATAAGCATAACTGCAGCAAACTACTTAGGCGCGATAAACAAATTAAGGCAACGGCACGATCGTAATCGCCAATTAATTCATTTGTGCGCGCCTTCAATTTCATGTGCTATAGCTGCTAATGTAAAGCGACTCATCGACACGTCCGACCAAGTCATCCGTGATCATTGGCTGATATTTTTATTGGTACAAAAGTGAGATGAAAAATCTAAAATTTTATCGGCAGAGCATATGTGGACCACTTATAGTAAAATGACTACATGTGTGTATCCATTTACAGAACGTGAATAAAGAACCAGAAAATCAACATAAACTCGTTGAAACGGTCGAGATGGATAAATTTGCTTACCCATAAAGGGTTGTGTCGAGAAGTTAACGGCTTCCCACCTTTACAAATGTCACAATTGTTTACAAACTTTGAAACTTCCAACGAAATAGACGGCCAGAAAAAGTGACATTTAAGCAGTAATAAGGTTTTCGAAATTCCTTGATGCGTGGCTGAGGGTGGTAAGTGAACTTGCTCAATAAGGGAACTGGGAAGTTTTGCGGGAAGACATAATTTCCAGGGAGAAATTTCCATATTTGCATCCGAGTTCTCCGGTATACCGGTATATAAATAAATAGGTTTCCACCACGACACTGATAATTAGAGATGAAATTTTGATTTTGCTGCAAGAGGCTAAAATTTCTGACTGATACCCTAAATTATCAAATTCAGGAGAATTTAGATAGATGTGCAAAGTAGATATTTTGCTTAAATCGAGTTCATCCACGTACATTCTAGAAAGACTGTCAGATACAGGATTTTGGTTACATTTTCTAAGCACAATCTTAAACTTGTATGGTTGTAAATTCAGAGCCCATCTGGCTAACCGTCCCTCTAGGTCTCATTGGCTCATCAACCATTTCAAACTACTGTGATCGGTAATGATCGTGAACTCTTAACCCTCTATACAAAGGCGAAACTTTTTAACGCTGTCTACTGTGGCCAGGCATTCAAAGTATGTGACAGCATAGTTTCGTGGTGATTTGGTCCAGGAGCGGAGCAGATGTTAGTGATTCCAGACGAGCTTACTGTCTTTCACCAGGAGATCGAAAATTGGTGCAGCAAGAATAGAAAAGTTACGGATAAACCTCCGTTACCAGCCAGCCAATCCCAGGAACCGACGGATTTGTCTAGTGGTTTTAGGCACGGAGTGTTCAACTATGGCCCGAATTTTGTCTGAGTCCACCTTAAGGCATCCCTCACCGATAACATAACTTAAGTATCTGGTTTCCTTGAGCATAAATTTGCTTTTTTCAACATTTATGGTCAGATTGGCTTCTGCAAGTAATCTAGCCACTTCTGATAAGATCTGAATATGTTCTTCAAATGTTGCCGAAACAACCAGAAGATCGTCAAGTTACACAAATACTCGGTCATGCACCTGGTGAAGGATAACCTTATCCATTAGCCGGCACACTGTCTGGGGTGCATTGCACAACCCAAATGGCATTACAACAAAATGGTAAAGTGGACGACCCGGCACCGTGAATGCCGTTTTTTCTCTTGCGCCTGGATCGAAGGGTACTTGCCGGATTACTTGCGCATCTTTTAAATCTATCGTACTGATACATATATCTTGTTTGTTCGAGTTGGCTTAGGAGACCCTTGATCAAGGATAAAGGATATGCGTCACCCACCGTAACCGAGTTCACCTTACGAGCATCGAGACACAGTCGAATTTTTCCATTCGGGTTCCTGACTACACTAACCGGGGATGACCAGGATCTTTGGCTTTCCACTATAACTCCAAACTATAGCATCCCTTCAATCTCCTTATACAGATCTTGTTGTACTGCTGGGGAGATTGGATAAAATCTCTGTTTTATACGCTAATCACCTTGATCTCATGGTGATTAAGATTAGTGCGGCCGAGTCCTAGTCTTTCACATGAGGGAAACATTTTAACTACACTCAAGAGCAAACAATTTTTTCGGACAGACAGATCATGCTTGACATTAGGAGCTGTATCTTCAAGCATCAGATAGCGGGGTTGATTTATCGTAGGAGAAATGTGCACTCTCAAAAATTTGGTTTTACCACTATAAGAAATATTAGCAAGGAAGTGTCGAAGAATGTGCTGTTTTTGCCCACATATGGATAAAACAGACGGAAGGTTGAAAAGTTTGATGTTATGTTGTTGTAAGAACTCCTCGGAACCTTTGCCCAAAAACCGAGATATTGCCTCCACTATCGAGGAGGTCCCGACAGGGAATGCCATTAATTAGGATATTAGCGAAAGATCGTTCATCTGGCTCCATATTTATAGTGGTTTCAGCAATCAACCTTTTAATGTTCTGACGACATTTAAAATAATCACGAGAACGTATCGCGCGGGATTTACTTGAATAAGATACGCTGAAGAGGTTTGTTGCGCGTTCCTCAGGATTTGATAGAATTCGGGGTCGGTATTCGTCGCACTGTCCTCTAGTTGGGCTCTGGGTTTCGCGGTTATTGTTTGGGAATTTAGACAGCCAGGTTTACTGGATTTCCAATTCCAGTTTCCCTTAGGATGGCAATATGGACATTCGGGTTTAAGTATCCCAGGAGCTCCACAACTATAACAAAAGAGGTTTCTTTCAGTTTTCTTTAAAAGAGGATTTTTACAATTCCAACATACATGCGATGGCTTTTCGGTATAATTCGAACAAAATGAAGGCTTTATATTAGTTGGGCGATTTAGATGATTAGTAATTGAATGAACGTGGTAATTAGAATAAGAATTTGCATCTAAATACTTTTCCACCGGATTACTGTCTTCGCTTATAACTGGAGTATCAATTTCATTGACTTGTTTCTTTGAAGACATACACATCTCGGCAACACACACAAGTTCATTCGATTCCAGTCGCCTTCTACCATTACGCATCTATCCACGAAGGCGATAATATCGAAAGGGCAATTGACAATTTAAGTGTTTTATTGACAATATGATCATAAAAATCTAAGAATGGTTCTTTAAATTTTTGTTTGGTACGATCAATCTCATATCTGAATTCGTCATCCGTACGCCTAACACAAAAACGGCGGATCATGCTAGATCTCAAGCTTTCCTATGTCATTTGTCCATCAGACTGTCGATAGTCCCAATACCATGTTAGGGCTCGATCACGTAACAATACTATAGTATAGAGAAGTTGGTTGTCAAACGTTCATAAGAAATACCATTAGCTAAAGCCATATTTTCAACCCTTTAGAGAAAATTTTTAACAGGGAAACCAATGCTCCATTCGGTTAATTTTAACATATTCCGAACTTGACGATCGCCACTACCGTGGTATATCTTGAAAGGCAAACCTAATCCATTATCATTCATGACCATAATTTCTTTTGACTTGGATTGATCAGATGAATGTTTTATGGACCAATTTGTTGAAGTAATTTTATGCATAATCTTCTCAAATTTGAAGTCCACAAGTGTTTCGTCGTCATATTGATTGTCATCAGTTGACGGTAGCTTAACGTGACTATTATTATCCATTGGTATATTTGCTGTGCAATTATTAGGTTCATTAGACTTATTCGATTCGACTGGCGGACCACCTGTATTAATAACTATCGCATTATTAACATCGAAATCGACAATTTCGGTCTCATCTGGTATACCAACAACTTTCTCCAATGCTACACGAAACGATAATTGTAACTGTGATGTTAATTTTAATTTGGTTTTGAGTTCCTCAAAAAAATTTCAACCTCATCACAAGTTTGCAGTAAATGTTGGACTGATGTAATTACGATTTTAGGTGAAGATATTCGTTCCAGTCTTCCTCTTATATGCGAAAACACCGTCATTAATTCTATCGCCGCCTCAATATTAGACTCATCAACTTGCAAAGCCTCTATCTAACAAACATATAGCGCCAAAAACACAAAGATTTGTTTAGACTGTGGCGGTCGAGTTGCACTTGTATTGTGTTGATTCGTTGGGTCAAAGTAACAAATGTTGGTACAGCCCTTGTAGCTGATTTTTTGGTCAACCCTTTTGGTGAAAAGAAAACAAAAAAGTGCACGAACACATTTGGTACACAGACAGTTTTTATCGTTTTATTGGGTTGGACATACCAAAATTGTGGGCCTCAATTTTATTTTTTAAGTAAATTCTTCAATGTTAATTATAAAAATTAAGAACCATTTCTACTTGTATAATTCAGTGGATTTGATAAATTAAAAATAAAAATAAAATAGTAAAAAAACATTGTCGGAGTTGTTTATTTTACGCGACAAAATTTGTGAGTTATAAATATTCGCCATTGTCAGACTGGAGTCAGATTGGGTACCCCACGACAATTGGTGGTACGTTTTAATCATAGTTACGGTAATTTACTACAATTTGCGAATCATAAACCACAAAATGGTGACACCGACGGCCTATAACAAAACAGTATATAACAAAACACGTAAAAACTACTACATCAAATAAAAGCATACACGTGGCAGCCACCTTGCGAACAAAACCACCTCACACGTATTTCCGGCATTTTCGATTAACACTGGAACAGGGTGACACAGTAGTGTTTAACAAACGAAAATTTACAAGTGACACGTTTTTATTCGTCATCAAAAATATATACATGCAGCAGCATTGGAGCAAAGTAAAATTAAATAATTAATACAAGTAACAGCACAACACAGCGAGTTATCATCATTTTTCATACCAGGTTTGACGACTATCATCAATAGATTTCTATTTTTATTATTCATTCAACAAAATTATTAATTTTTAGTAGTAATATACATAAATATATTTTTTTTTTATTAAATTTAAATAATTTTAAGCTCGGTTAGGTCATTGTTGTTTTAAATTGTTGTTTCTTTCTACAATGTCATTCGTGGTCAGGGCAATATTGTAAAAGCGATCTATAACAATCAAACTTGATTTCAAAATTTTTCTCTCGAATAAAAAATATTTTAAACGGGTAATTCAATTCATTTTTTTTTTTAAATAAAATGCCTGATACATTAAAGGATTCTGGCGGTGGTGCCGATATTAACAAAGAATATTCCTCCGAGCCGCAGGTTTCGGTCAAATCACCTTCAAAATCTATAAATTTGGACCAGCCGTTACAAAATCAATTTTCAACGGACAATGGCCAAATTATTCTCATAAAAGAACAATTATCAAATCATTTGGGTCAATATAACGAATTAAAAACGAAGTTAGACAATCAAAGTGACATTAAAGATAACGACGGTTCATATAGAAATCATGAGCCTGAACTAAGGGAAACGTTTAAAGTGGCAACAAAATTACTCAAACGACCTCCTTTTTATACCAACAATTCGGATCTTTGGTTTTTGCAAATTGAAGCACAATTCCGTAATAATAAAATCACACAAGATCAGACCAAATACGATATTGTTATTTCAAGCCTCGACCCAACATATCTTGACGTGGTGATCGATATAATTCGAAATCCACCTCTGAAAAATAAATACGAAGCTGTGAAAGTCGCACTCAGTAATGAATTCGTGCAGTCACAAGAGAAACGTCTCACTAGACTATTACAAGGTGTTGATTTAGGTGATAAAAAACCTTCCACAGTTTTACGCGAAATGATGAACTTCCAACGGTATATTGAGTGATGCAGTTTTAGAATCACTTTGGCTTTCTAAATTACCAGAGCCGCACCGTTCTATCGTAGCATCGTTAGGTATAAACCTTGCATGGCAAAATTCGAAACTAGCTTGGTTGCAAACATCCCATAACAAACGATACAACGGACCTAAAGGTAGAAAAAACGTTATCCGCTCAAATTGAATCATTAACCAACGTATTCAAAGACATGTTAAAAAAATTCGACAAGTTTAAAAATGATCCACGTTCATTTTCGCGCTCGCGCTCTCTTTCTCGAAACAATAACAAAAATCTCTGTGATAAGTCAAATGATAAAAAACAGTATGACCAGTGCTGGTATCATTTTAAATACGGTGTTAATGCCAGAAACTGCACAAGTTGGTACAAATACAATAAAGACGGAAAGGAAGACTCAAAAAACTAATTTCGCCGCACGCAAACGATTTCCATTTTATTGAAACAAAGGGTTCTCCTGTCTTCGCGAAAGCTCGTCGATTGACCCCGGAAAAGTATGATTTAGCGAAAAAAGAGTTTGAATATATGGTTAAGGAAGGGATATGTCGACCATCAAATTCTCCATGATTGGCGTCCGTGTGGCGATTATCGGCGTCTCAATGCCGTAATTGTACCCGATCGATATCCAGTGCCTAACACACAGGATTTTTCTATGTACCTTGAAAATTGAAAGGTATTTTCCAAAATCGATCTCACACGCGCATTTCATCAAATACCAGTTCATGAGTTCGATATTCCAAAAATTGCAATAATTACACCTTTCGGTTTGTATGAATTTACAGTAATGACATTCGGACTTAGAAACGCCAGTCAAACGTTTCAAAGATATATCGACCAAGTACTAATAGTATGAACACCTTAAAATAATTTTCGAACGTTTTCGTCAATTCGGTCTTAAAATTAATCTAGCAAAATGTGAGTTTGGGAAGTCGGAGATTTATTTTCTTGGCTTTAAAATAGACGAAAGTGGAATCAAACCCAATTCGGAAAAGGTAGACACAAATTCCATTACCACAGGTCGCAAAAGAAAGGTGATTTATTGCTTCAATAAATTTTTACCGTCGTTGCATCCCTAACGCTGTCGAGTCTCAAGGCATTTTATTAACGCTTTCGAAAAGTGCAAAGAAATGCAATTTTGTTGGCTCACCCATCTCAAAATTCAAAAATATGCTTGCATTGGACCAAGTCAAAAATGACATTCTTCATTTCACACACTTGACTACGTAACTTTTGCAAATGTCAAGCTATGACGCTAAGATTTAGAGGGAATATCAACAACAGATGTACCAACTTAACAAAAAAACAGAACTCAAATCGGAAGGATGGGAGCGCCACATGGTGGTTATTCCGGGAACTTGTTGATTAAGGTAGTATAACAATTTACAAACAGTGATTCAACGATCATTTTTATATATCAAATTCTTCCCAATTATCAGGGGGTCTATTATGAAATTTTTCCGAGTCGAATTTTTCCGTTTTCGGTCTATTATGAAACTTTTCGACTCGGATTTTTTCGATATCGAAAAAAACCGGCTCATATTACGGACTACTATGAAATAAAATCCAAAATCGAATCGGATTTTTCCGAGCGCATATGTCAACATCCGATTGCTATTTAGTTGACGAATTTTGCTTTCGATGGATCGTTTTTTGGATTAACGTTATAATAATAATTAATAAAATTTCAAATTTAATATTAATATAATAATATTTAATAATATAAAATAATTAAAATATAATATACTTAATTTTAAGGAAATATATTTAGGCGTTTGTGTGTTTTTCTGTGTAAAATAACAATTTGTGTTTCGTTTACCATTTGATTTGGACGTAAAAAGTTTTTAATGTAAGTGTTTATTGTAAAAAATAAGAATAAAAAAATATTTATTAAGAAATGTGTTAATAAATGATTTTTATGTAAATTTGTATTACAGGACTACCAACGCCAATCAATTCGAGCTGCTGGTCTCTTTCATGTAAAGAAATGAGGGAATTGCGAAAAAAAATTTAAATGCCCCTCAGTTTAAGCAGACCACTACCAAATTATGGGGAGGATATTACGACTGAATTAAACAACGAAGGACCCCCATCAAAAACTGTAATTGGTTGGAAAAAAGTGAGATTAAGAAACATTAATATATAATAAAAATGACATTAACGTATTTTATATTTTATTAAGGTTTGGCAAAGATTTTAAATACGGGGTAAAAGCCAAAATACGGACCAATAAAAAGTCCTACAGCGGAACAGGAGCAGGACCCTATAAAATTAAGAGGTTGAATCCATTGGATGAACGAGTGGATCAGCTGTTGGATATTTCAGGGGAAATCGAAAGCATTAATGCTAAAGATTTTTGCTGCGACGACCCACCACACCCAACCAATTACGACCAACGCCCCTAAGAAAAAACCGAAGGAAACAGTTAAAATGCTTCTCAAACAGCAAATAAATATGCAGGAAAAATTTAATAAAAATTGTGAAGAGTTCCAAAAAAATCAAATAAAAGTTTTGAAAGAAATTCGGGACACTAACAAGGACTTGTTAAAATATAACAGAGATACTTTGCAGTTTAACAAAGAAAAATGGCTGTCTAAACAAAAGTTGTTAATTGAAAAAACAAAATGAAAGCGTTACAACTCGAATTTCAAAAATTAGAATTAGAACTCAAACAAAACACAAATATTTAATTTTTTATCATTTAATTAATAATGGATATGTATAGTAAGTAATAGCTTATTTTAATTAAAAATGTTATGAATTGAAATATGTATGTAATGATAATGATTAATGACCAATGAAATATAATTTATACTTTAATATGAGTACATGTTTTAATTGTTGTTTTTAAAATATAAATACATACAATTAAATTTATAATCTATCTCTTATTTCATTTCGTATTCTTTTCGCTTCGTTTGGTAAATTTTCAGAGTCTATTTCATCAATTGCATTTTGCTCGTTACGTTCCTCTGTTTCTAACAATTGTTCATCAATAGGTACATTATATTTTATACATAAATTGTGAAGAAGACAGCATACGTTCACATTTTTGGGCTGCTTTTTCGGGTTGATAGGGTAATTCACGAGTATGTAATAGGCATCGCCAACGTCCTTTAAGTACACCAAAGACCCGCTCTATTATAGCACGAACTCTAGAATGCAAGGTATTGTAACGCGATTTACGTGACTCTTCTAAAGTTTTTCTGTAAGGAGTCATGCACCAAGGTTGAAGCGTGTATCCAGTAATGTTTAAAAGAGTATCATAAATTGTCTGTATATACAGTCCGAACCAAAATTATTTGTACCTGCTAAATTTTTGATGCAACGTAACGGAAACATCTTTAAAAATTATATAAATAATAAACTTTTTGAACACATTAATTTTAATTCAATAAATTTAATTATCCTGCTTTACATTTCTATGAAAATTTTTTTTAAATTTTAGTTCTAGGAGAAGTTACAGTTAATTTTGTTTTTGCCAAAATTATTTGTACCCTCAAATTTGTTCTCAATATTATTTGTTCAATATGGAAAAAATCAAAATAAAATAGTAAATCAAATAAATTTAAGATTATTTTTTGCTAATTAAATAATGATATAGTCACTCATGTTTTGTGTGCAGATAGTCTGTTTTTCTTTAGCCTCTATAAGATCTACCAAGTTGTTCAAAAATTTGTTGTTAACATCACCTAGAATCTCATCCCATTCGGTTTCCTTGGCACCCTGCTACAAATTTTTGGTCTTGTAAGATCGTGAATACCTTCCACTTTAACTTAAGCCTCCGCAAGTTTAAATCGAAACCCTGCTCTGGCCAAAACAAATAATTATATTCGAGATTTTTGTATAATTTCCTGGTAATGACTTTTCTTATATATGGGAGCATTATTGTGTTGAAGAGCAAATTGAGAACCAACTAGTTTATCATCAACCAGGAATGTTACGTCATCAAATAAACCGAAATAGAACATTCTCCTTGAATATGTCAGTTTGTAAAGCTGTGTAACCTTTTATTTGCTGCCCATGGAAAACTAAGCGAGGCAGTATCCACACTAATTGATGCTCGATGTTTATGTAATAATAAAAATATTTCAAATATTACCAAATTAGGACAAAAGTGTACTAATTTGGACATAAAACAGTTCTCCGTAGATCAAAGGGCTTATCTTATGTTGCCCTTCACGTTTCATTTTCTGACGGTAGATCATATTCCGTTTGTATGTATGCCCTATAAACTACAACTGAACATGAAGTAACCATCCTGGTTGATTACAAACTAGTCAATCTTCAATTTGCTCTTCAGCACAATAATGCTCTCATACATAAGAAGAGTCATTGCCAGGAAAATATACAAAAATCTTGAATATAATTATTTATCTTGGCCAGGGCAGGGTTGCGATTTAAACTTGCGGAGGTTTAAATTAAAGTGTAAGAAATTCATGATCTAAAAATACCAAAAATTTGTAGCAGGGTGCCCAGAAAACTGAGCGGTATAACATTCTAAGTGATGTTAACAACAAATTTTTAAAAAACTTGGTAGATCTTATAGAGGCTAAAGAAAAACAGACTATTTGCACGCAAAACATGAGTGACTATATCATTATTTAATTAGCAAAAAATAATCTTAAATTTATTTGATTTACTATTTTATTTTGATTTTTTCCATATTGAACAAATAATATTGAGAACAAATTTGAGGGTACAAATAATTTTGGCAAAAACAAAATTAACTGTAACTACTCCTAGAACTAAAATTTAAAAAAAAAATTCATACAAATGTAAAGCAGGATAATTAAATTTATTGAATTAAAATTAATGTTTTCAAAAAGTTTATTATTTATATAATTTTTAAAGATGTTTCCGTTACGTTGCATCAAAAATTTAGCAGGTACAAATAATTTTGGTTAGGACTGTACATATATAGCTATTTTTGTTAAATATTTTTACATTACCTAATATCCACGATGATTTATCACCAGATATAAATGCCTGCTTCAAAACTGAAACGTTCTTACTCATGTTCCAAACAGCCGAGTCATGCGAGCACCCTCCATAACGTGGATTAACCGATGTAATTCGCATGTTGTAATCGCGTGTCTATAAAAAAACAAAATTATTAATAATGTGAAATGTATGGTAACGCTCAACAATTATTTACCATAATTAAGTTTAAGCTGTGGGTGCCTTTTCTATTAAAGAAATGATGCTCTTTTTGTTTGGTCGGATAATATTAATATGTGTGCCATCTACACATCCAATGACACCCGGAAATCCAGTTTTGTTCAAGAAAAAATCTTTCGATTTGGCTTCTTCTTCCTCTGATAATTTAAAATTTATGTATTGTTTACACATTTCCGACTCCAATATTTTCAGGGTTTCAGCGATTGCCACCGAAATAGTTGGTTGAGCCATCCCTATTAAAAAATCTTGGCCTACGGCTTGTTGATAGGACCCTTCTGCTAAAAGACGTAGAGTAGCTGATAATTTTAAAATTGGGGGTATCGCCCCGATGTTTTTACGTGCCGTAAAATGTCGCTCCGTTTGATCGAGAATTACTTTAAAACATTCCTTTGATATTCGAAATAGTTTCATAAACCTAAAAAAACAATAATAAACAAGTGTATGTAGCGTGTAACAACAAATAGCTTAAAATTACCTTTTATTTGTCATATCAAAAGGATTTGATTCAGTACGCAAACGTTTTCTCTGTATAGAGATCGGCGTCACTTCATCTTCAGAGTCATCATCATTGGAACCAACAAAATAGCCAATATTAATCATGTTAACGCCAAAATCGTTTACCAGCGTTCCTAATATAAAATGGAAATTAATTTCGTATAGATATGTTTAAGCATTTAAATAAATAATTAAAATGTATTAGAAACTAATGGTCATAACATACCTACTTACCAAATCATTCAAATCTCATACCTGAAAACATTAACCAACATATCCTAAAATAGAACAAACAACAATATAAATTAACATGTAGATTGGATACATACTTACCCTTTAGTATTGTATATATTTTGTTTATCCTGAAAAATAGAATTAATAATTAATAACTTATGTAATTTTAATGTAAACAAAATATTTATATTTTTCTTCAATAGTTTGTTTGTTTGTTTGTTTGTTTTTAAATTTGCTCAGGTCAGATCTTTCAATCCATAGGACCAGTGAGTTTTGTTTTTCCAGAAAAAACCCACAGAAATTTCTCAAGGGAAATCCTGGGGCACTGGATAGGTTATATTTTTCACAAAAGTATTAATTGTTATATTTTTAGTTTTTGTTATATTTAATATGTAGTAATTTTTATATTTGTTATAAGTGTGGGTTATAGCGTGATCACGTTGTAAAATGGCGTAGGCTCATATCGTTAGTGCACGATGAATTATGGATCGCATCAATTAATATTGAGCAGATCCTGAGTCTTTTTCACAAACGTGTTTTTTATAAGTCGCAAAAAAGGTGATTCCTTCGCTCTGTGTACGAAATTATGGGCCTTATACGGAATTACGCAGTACCCGGAACCACTTAATGCGACTTAATTTATTCACTTTTTTTTTTTTTGGTCCGCTCCGTAACGCGTACAAAACGAGACTGTTCTTCAATAGTTACCAAAATATTCAAAGTCTCAAAATTGACAACTCAAATTGTCAAATGGTGGATGGATTCCAATGCTTTATTTGGAGTTCAGTGTAATAATAATAACATAGAATTGATCGACGCGATACCTGCATGTGAACGTCGATACTAATCTTCGAGTAATTTGTTCGAACTAAACTGCACCTTTTGGGGATTTTGAAGTTTTTGGTATGATTCAAGATTTTGAGTTCGCTTGATAAACATTAAATAAAAATAGTAATAATAAATTAAATGTATCAAATATTTATACCGTCATTTCAATAAACTTGTCGTTTATATAATTACTTCGAGATTTCCTACAAAACCACACCAATATCGAATAATTGTATTCTTCGTAAAATTTAATAAATAATTATAAAGCAATAAAGTTGTTGTGTGTTTTTTATACATAAAATTTATCTTCGAAAATAAATTAATCTAAATAAAGTTAACTATATTGATTGAAAGTGTTTTCAAATCATTTTAATGATTTGCTCAAACGTACCACCTAATTGAATCAAACAAACAATTTTTTTTTTTTTTTTTTAAATTTAAGTTCACTTATTAAATTATTTTCAATTCATTTAAAAAAAGCAGCTGTCAAATTTATAAAAACTCAAAATTATTAAAAACAAATAATGTTGCTAACTTCAGATTTATTTATTACAAATTCGATAATCCAATTTTCATAATAGGGTAAATCCGTGTCGAATCGATTTTTTCCGTTATCGAAAAAATCCGAACTCTAAAAAGTTTCATAATAGACCCCCAGCTATATTTTTTTGGTCCTTCGAGCCGGATACAGATAATACATTCGGAATAATTATACCAGCTACACCATTTTTGAGAAGAATTTATCAACCACTATTACCACGTGGAATTGCTGTTTGGATGCCATTTTGGAATTACATGTATCATTCGCATACCATAACTTAAGTATCCCATTTTAATTTTCCATATTTTTGCATTTTTATATCCATTCTTCATTTCGTTTATTCCACTTTGAATTTTCCCTCACCTCAATATAATTTCGGTTTTTAAAAATTTTAATTAAACGGTCGATATAGTTAACCTATCGAATAATTCGGGCTATATTTAACAAAAAAGTGATAAGTGAATTAAATTAGTGCAGTGAATCAAATCGAAAATGCCGCCAAAGGTAGACCAATGTTTGCGACGCCGCGAAACCACGTTGCTGCAAATAAAAGCTATTGAAACGTACGCCAACAACCTCACCGATACTGAAGACATTGAAACCGTTAAGGCACGATTGGAAACCTTGCAACGTTTGATGACAACATTTACAGATACCGAAGAAGAAATATTTGCCAGAGATGCAGAGGCGGAATCGGGCGCCGTAGAATGTGACGAGATTTATGATAAAACTATTGGCAAATTGAATACACATCTAAAGGGCATGCAACCGACGATGCCACAATTTGATGTTTCCACCAACATGAATAACTCGACATTAAATCAATCACGTTGTGACATAAAATTGCCACGCCTAACACTACCAGTATTCGATGGCAATTACCAAGAATGGCAATCATTTCACGACATGTTTGTCTCAATAATGCATGAAAATCCTGGGCTTACTGGTGTACAAAAGCTTCAATACCTTAAGGATTCGTTACGAGGAGAGGCTCGAGCATCATTAAGACACTTGGCAATAACCGAAGCCAACTATGTCGAGGCATACCAGAACAAAAAGGTATAGTAAGAAAAAATTAATTCTAAACTCTTATTAGCCAACCGTCAGTCAACCAAGCAACCGGTAAACAACTTCATCAAATTTGCGACACCTATGACAAAGTAATACGTGGAATTAATACCCCTATTATGGTTCTCACCTCACCGACGAGTCGCCGTGACTCGAAAAGTCGTGTGAGTTCAATTTTGGTATTATGGTTCTCACATTTATTTTGGCAAGAGTTGTGCGCAGCTGATCTTATTAGTTTTGTTAATTATGACCATTTCCATTCGTTTTGACGTTTGCCAGCACAGTAGTTTTATATTTTTTGACGTATAGGTAGCAGTCTTTTGTACACATTTACATTTATTGTGATTAATTTTGTAATTTTATGAGGTTTAATTAGATATTTTATCTGTTAAAATAGTTAATAAATAGTGCAAATAGCAAAATACAATGTGGATTTATTTTTCTGTGGCGAATGAAACTGGAGGAAGCAAAAATGTTTCACAACTTACATACGCATTTTGTTGTTAACATGTACAATAAACATATTTTAAAATACGATTTAAAAAAAAAAAAAAAAATGATTTTTATTCAATATTTAAAAAGAGAATATATTGCATTTATGAGAGAATACCAGAAATTGGGACACATGGAACGTATAACCGATAACGAAATTGATATTCCATGGGACCAGGCATATTACTTACCACATCATTCAGTCTCTAAAGAAACCAGCACCACCACCAGAGTTCGTGTTGTATTCGATGCGTCGGCCAAAACCAAAACCGGAAGATCGCTTAATGACAATTTATGCGTTGGCCCATCAATCCAGCAAACTCTACAACAATTACTATTGCGTTTTCGGTTTCATCGTTTTGTTATGACAGCCGACCTGGAAAAAATGTTTAGACAAATATTAATTAGTAACCAACATACAAATTTTCAGAGAATTTTATGGAGAGAGGATTCATCGGAGCCCATACAAGAGTTCCGCTTACTGACCGTCACATAAGGCACATCACCAGCGCCGTTCTTGTCCACCCGAGTTTTAAAACAAATTGCTAATGACAATCAAGAAAGGTTTCCGAATGCAGCAGCAATCATCGGTAGCGATTTCTACGTTGACGACCTGATGACAGGAGCAAACACACTGGATCAACTCATCACCCTCAAAAATGAAATATCACACATAATGAAATCGGCAGGATTCAATTTACGGAAATGGCTATCAAACTGTCTACCCGAAGATGAGACTTCAACCAAAGGCAAAAAATCAATTGATAATGACCAAGATTCGCATCATTCAAGGGTTCTAGGAATTATTTGGAACACCAATTTAGATCATTTCACATACAAGGTTGCGCTGAAAGATGTCCCAGTATATACCAAACGAGGACTGTTATCCGAAGCTTCTAAACTTTTTGACCCTCAAGGTTGGCTTGCTCCTATAACGATCTACGTTAAAATTATATTTCAAAGGACATGGGCAAAAGGTTTAGATTGGGATGATCTACTACCACAAGACATTCTAGACGACTGGAGTAATTTTCGAAATCTATTACCATTAATTGAGTCTATAACCATACCATGATGGCTCAAATTTACATCTAATCACATAAATTTGCTCGGTTTTTCAGATGCATCCAAAAGTGCTTACGCTGCTGTCATATATGCTGCTTGTACCAATAAAGATGGCATTATGGAAGTGACTATTGTATCAGCCAAAACGAAGGTCGCACCAGCACAAAAACAAGTTACTATACCAAAGCTGGAACTCTGTGCGGCACTTTTACTGGCAAGATTAATGGATAGTGTGAAGGAATTGCTATCAGATCGAGAATCAAGTATTTATATGTGGACCGATTCAACAATAGTTTTACAATGGCTAGAAACACTACCACGTTCACTCGAAGTTTTTATAGGCAACCGTGTTGCTGAAATTACAACAAATTACCCCAGGAAATATTGGTATCACTTAACTATGAGGCAAAATCCAGCTGATTGTGCTTCCAGAGGCATACTACCATCCGAATTGCTGAATCATAATCTATGGGGGACAGGACCAGAATGGCTTAAATTACCTGTATCCGAATGGCCAATCAAATTTCAACCAACTATCACCTGTAATTTAATGTCATCTCCATCAGTGATTGATTTAATTGTAGCTAACAATTCCAATTTTAATAAAATCATCCGAGTGTTAGCATATTGCAAACGTTTTATTAAAAACCGTTTTTTGAAACCTCAACAAAGACTTAAGACATTTTCTCAATAGTGCTGAATTAAGTGAATCAAAATTGGCGGTCGGATAGAACGAGCAACGGTTCCATGTGATGTAAAACACCCGATAATATTACCTACCAAAGACATCCTCACAGAAATTCTGGTGCGTACAACTCACGAAGCGTTACTATGTGGGAATCATACACTTTTGTTTACAACGTTGAAACAAAATTATTGGATTATAAATTGCAAGGCTGTAATTCGACGAGTAATCAAAAGGTGTATAAAATGTTTTCGACATACCTCAAAAATCATTCAACCAATGATGGCAGATTTACCAACCAACCGAGTCACACTTGTCAGACCATTTATGTCGACTGGTGTGGATTATGCTGGACCAATATATGTGAGACCATCGAAACGTAGAGGACTGAAACCTGATAAGTCATACATTGCCGTATTCGTATGTTTGAGCACAAAGGCAATTCACCTAGAATTAGCTGGAGATTTATCCACTGACACATTTATTGGAGCATTTCGACGTTTTATATCCCGCCGTGGCCTTTGTCGTGAAATTATTAGCGACAACGGGTCCAATTTCATTGGCGCCAAAAAAGAACTCAACGAACTTTTCAATATTGTGAAAGATATTCAAATTTCCACTTTTCTTGCACAGAACCAAATTGATTGGAAGTTCAACCCACCAACAGGTTCCCATTTTGGGGGAATTTATGAGGCAGCAGTGAAATCAATAAAATATCACCTGAAAAGAGTATTATCAGAAGCTTTACTCACCTATGAAGAAATGGCAACTCTCCTGGCACAGATTGAATCCATCCTGAATTCCAGACCAATTTGTGTTAATTCAGATGATGACCTAAATCCGTTAACGCCGGCACATTGTTTGATTGGTCACCCATACACCTATCTACCGGATCCAGACACTAGTCACCTCAAATTGAGCCACCTTTCGAGATGGGATTATCCCCAGAGACTTCGGCAAGAATTCTGGAAAAAATGGCATTTGAATTATTTAACATCACTGCAAAAAAGAACTAAGTGGCAAACAAACTCATCAGATATTAAACCCGATGAAATTTTTTTAATCCACGACAGCAACTTACCACCAAGTAAATGGAAACTGGGTCGAGTTCTACAATTACATCCCGGAGCAGACAGCATCGTTCGTGTGGTCACATTGAAAACAGCATCTGGAATTTTTAAACGACCTGTGGTAAAATTATCAATATTACCAGTTGATAACTAAAGCATGCACTTTTCTTGGGCCCGGAGGATGTATAATTTAGAGTTAAAGAAATTTACGCAACACACAAAACAATTTATAAATAAAAAACAGCTAACTTGATTTTTTAAGTATATTTTATTGAAAAAATTTTATCTTATAGTAACAATGTTTTTAAAGTTTATTAGTAGAGAATTAATTTCGGAATTATTCCTTCATCAGTTCTTTTTTCAACTATTCCTAACTATTCAACTATTTTATTAAAGTGACAAAATACAGTGAAATCTCGGTATAACAAACCACCAACGGACCGTCAGAATAGTTTGCTATAAGCATATGTTTGTTATAAACGTAACTTCGGTTATAACAAACCAAATTTGTTATAAGCGGAGTTCTTAGGGAAATTAATTTAATTTGATAAATTCCGTATAAAAACTATTTTGGCAATTTTTTTATGTAACTAAATTACATACATATATCAAATGCATTTTATTATGCTTAAAATTATAAAAAAATAAAAATTATGTAAGACATTTACATATAAAAACAACGTAATTCATTTTGAATGAAGGTGTAACTTACACCTACGTTTACATATAACTAGATAACTATAAATTCTATATGATGTTAAATGCAAAACTGATAAACACATAAAAAGTAAGATCTGTACGACAATTCATAAAAATTTGATATGAAAATGAATTCAACATTCTAATTTTTTTTAAAATATGAAGTAAGCTTTGTCTGTTTTAAATTGCCATAGAGTAGGGCATCAATAGAATTCTCGATAGAATGTAGTCTATGTATTTCATCATCCATGTTATCGTGTGCACTTAAAAACATTCGTATAGTTTTTAACGCATTTTGAACTTCCGTCTGTGAAACTACCACCTCGGAATTATCCGAAATTTCAACTTCAGAGTCGGAATCCGTGAGAACTGTTGTGTTAGGGTGTACCATATCTACAATATCATCATCAGTTAACTCATCACATATTCTGGTTTGGCTATCCACATATAAAAAATCATCAATATCGACGTTGTTTGTGAGATTAACAATTGTTGGATTTGACCAAAGTGCGTGAAATGCGTTTCCATCGCCATCAACATTTAACACAGAAGAAAATTGGTCTGATTCTGCGGCCAAGTAAAACCCAGCTTTATTAAAACAATTTTTAATTGTCTCAAGTTTTACTCGATCCCACGCCTTTTTCACAAAATGAATCGCATCCAGTAAATTTATATTAATATTCCCGGCCGTTAACTGTGAATTTTGATCTAGTCGGTTGATGATTTCTTTGACCACCAGTTTACGATAAAATAATTTAAAATTTTTAATAATTCCTTGATCGAGAGGTTGAGGTAAAGCGGTTGTATTTGGTGGTAAATACACGATCTCAATGTTTTGTAGATTTTCGATCGCTAAATGTGGTGGTGCATTATCAATAATGAAAACTACATGCCTGTTTTCTTTTTTGAATTTTGCTTCCATAAACTTGACGTATTTTTCCCATTCCGATGCAATCATCCACGCCTTCTTATTTGATGAATATATTAATGGGAGCGTTTTAACGTTTTTAAAAACTCGAGGTTTTGCGGATTTCCCAATTACAAGGACAGGTAATTTTTCAGAACCATCGGAATTAGCTCCTAATAGGACAGTCACTCTTTCTTTGCTTAATTTACCACCAACACACGGTTCATTTTTAAATGACAAAGTTTTATTTGGCATTAATTTAAAAAATAGCGATGTCTCGTCCAAATTAAACACATCTCGATGTTCATACTTCTCTAATGTTCGCGGCAATTTATTTTTAACCCAGTCAGTGTAAATTTCTGGAGAAACAGATGCACTTTCACCTACTATATCACGAAAAGTTATGGAGTTTCTTTTTTTACAGCGATCCAACCATCCATCACTGGCGCGGAAATCAGAAATTTTAAGTTTTTCTGCAAACTGTTGAGCTTTCTCTTTAAATAGAGTACCGCTAACGCTCACTCCAGCGTGCCTCATCGACTTCAGCCAAATTATAATGGCTTTTTCAATTTCTGGATAATCTCCACCACGCATTTTCTTCCGTTTAACACATTCATACTCTGCTTGTTGGTATTTTTCTCGATTGCGAACAATTCCTGCAATTGTTGATTTGGAAATTTTGAACCGTGTGCCAATTTGATCGTAGGTCATATTTTTCTCGCTAACCATTTTTAATATGGCTAGTTTATCCTCGAGGGAAATAGCTGTTCTTTGTAATTTACTCGACATCTAAATAGAACAGCGGATAAATAAATCATCAAATGTAAATTTTATTGACTTACCTTTACACAATTTGAACTAAAACTAAAATTTATTTACAAGAAATGCATACACACAAAAATACATAACTGAACAGCGGTAAAATATGTACATAACTAAACAACAAAAACATATCGACGGCTACAATGTAAAATTCACCTAGATCGTTTTTTCACGCATTCGATCCGATTTTTCATTTCGATTTTTGTCTATGGTTTATTGGTTTCAATAATCACCTCAAACCTAAGAATCGTCTAAAAAAATCAATTTTGTAATGCATAATCGTGTAACTTCTTGAAATTGTATTTTTTTTAAAAAGTTTCTTCCGACTCCTGTAAAATTTTATAAGACATAGTTACACGGAATTGCATTGTAGCCATCGATATGCTGTATATCATATCATTGCAAGTGAATTTAGTGTAGAAGCGTTGAATACATACTGTAGTAAAATAAAAAGAGAATGGAGAGAATAAATTAGGGTTTACTTTTACAATACATACATAGAATCAATTATTTCCTTGGATGAACATCGATTCATACCGTTTGTTATATCCGAATATTTTTGCACTGAAATAGTATGAAGAATTAAGGAAACGGTTTGCTATAGTGTTATAACCGAGGTTCGTTATATCCGAAGCATTTGCCATATATTTCTCTATTCAAAATCAACGGACTAGTGAAAAAGGTTGTAATAAGCGGAGGTTTTTTATAAACAGGGTTTGTTATACCGAGATTTCATGTATACACAAAAATAATAAAATGGATAATCGCCATAATAACTCACACAAAACAAAGCAAAATCATTGGCATGCATTAGAATGATAACATCACAAGGTTTGCGTATCACACCGATTGCTTATATTTATACTCAAACCATAACAAGCACAAACGATTCAATACACAATTTTATTATTTATATACTTACCAATTATCTTAATGCATATTACCGTATATCCCTAAAATTAGAATTATTGTTTGTTTGTTTGTTTTTTAAATTTGCTCAGGTCAGATCTTTCAATCCATAAGACCAGTGAGTTGAGAAACAGCCCAAAATTTCCAGAGACCACTCAGGGGAGGTTCTGGAGGGTTGAATAAAGTGTACATAATCAAATTAGATTAATAAATTAAATAATAAAATAAAGCATAATTATATAAAACAAAGTTTGATAATTAAATTAGATTAAATGAAAGTTAATAAATAAAGAATATTAGAAAGAAGATGAAGGATACATATAAAAATAAAAGTTTTGAAATTAAAATATAAATTTATAATTCATTAATTCATAATTTTTTTTTTTTTTTTTTTAAATTTTTTTTTTTTTTTTTTTTTTTAAATTTAGAATTAAATTATATAATATTCATAAATCTTAATATTATAATAAAATAAAATAAAATGAAATAATTCCAAAAGAAAAATCATTGTGTGAAAAAGTCAATAAAAATTAAAAGTAGTCTTAATTCATAGTTTATAATTTATTCTATCCACAAAATCACACAATATTTTATACTCTTCCATTTTTTGGTCCTTTAAGATATCTAATAAGGATTTTCTGTAAAAAAGTGGGAAATTATTTCTTATATTATTATATATGACACAATCGTTAACAATATGTTCGTTATCTTCAACGGTGTTGCAAATCTCACAATTAGTTGTGGATTCAAGTCCCAAAAGGAATTTAAATTTCTTGTTAACTGTATGTATGACCAGAGATTAATCTGTAAATTAACCTGGTTTGGCAGGATGTAAAATTAGAGTCTTTAAATAGGAAAGATGATCTTGGGCAAATTTGTTTATAAAAGTGGCCGGATGAATTACACATTAATGTGTAGTTTTCCTTCCACTTATTATTTATAGATCTGGAGATATCGTTAAATAGGTCTGTGAGAGTTGGTTCATTATCAAGAAAGTGAGTAGCAGAAAAAACTGCTTTTTTTGCTAAACTATCTGCTATAGTATTTCCTTTTAAGCCACAATGACCCGGGAACCAATGAATGAAAAAAAATTTAATTTAGTTATGGCCGATAGTATCAATAATTTGATTTTCATAGTGTCTATTTGTAAAGTGTAATAGAGCCGTTTTTAATGAAATACAAGAACTTTGAGAGTCAGTAATAATGATAATATTATTGTTTTTGATGATTAGAGATATAGTAATTCCAATTTTAATAGCAATGGTTTCAATATTTTTAATATAAGTAGGGTTTTTTAGTTGGATGGCAAATTTCCAATTTTTATCCTCAACAAAAATTCCAATTCCTGGTTTATTGTTAATTATAGAGCCATCTGTGTAAATTTTTGCGAAATTATTATATTTATTAATTTCAGCCATAGATAACGCATATTGTTCAGAATGGTTTATAAGATTTTTGTTTGTGATTTTCCTAATATTTGTTATGATGCTAAAATTAGTGGGAGAAGTTTTTTTTTATATGAAAAGGTTTAATTTTGGAAAGAAAAGTATAATTAGAATATAAGTCATTAAGTTTATGAAGAGATCTATTGTTTTTAATGTCGTTACCGATTTTGGAATTATTATATAGATTTTTTGAAATATAAATTAGTGATTTTTTAATAAAATCTAGATCTGAAGATGTTTCTAGGGATTCAGATAAAATAGCCGGAATTGGAGTAGTTCTTAAGAAGCCTAGACAAGCTCTCAGACAAGCATTTTTAATAGATTGACAGATATTAATATCTTTTTTATATTTAGTGTCTGTAAAAACATATGTGTATTCAAGTTTTGATTTAACTATTGCTTTAAAAATATTGATCATTGTTTCAGGATTTACACCTCCATTAAAATGGGTGAGAGTTTTAAGTAAATAATTAGAATTATTTATTGTACTCGAATTACTGACATTTATACTTACATTTTGTTTGTAAATAAACTACCACTTGACATGTCCCAAGTATAACAAAACTGTTACTTCAACCGGTTATCAATTTTTGTCCGGTTTTCAGACGAAAAACTCGGAAAATGATGAAATTTGGTGTTCAACATTCGACACATACAGCGTTGGAGTGCAAACAAATTTTTTTTTTGCTTGTATGAAAGACGCCATTACATTTGTTGTGAATTTTTCTTGTTAGTTATTTACGATTAGTTTTGTTACCAAGTTATAATATTAATTTGTGCTCGTATAATTTTACGTTTTTTATATAAATATATATTTTATTAAAAATAATTTAGTGTCTAAAATCATCCATAAGGTAAATATTGACGAATATTTTATACATATAGTTATTTCTTTAATTTACTTATAATTTTCAGCAGGACTTTGCGGACACCAACCAACTTAGTTTGTATGTCTCGTGTATTTAATTTAAGGGTGCAACGATCAACGATACATTTAAGAGCTTTATTTTTATATGGTAGCAAGTAGACACATAGATCATGTTAGTTTAATTTAATTTAAGTGTGTAACTTGCCTTTGAAGCTGAAGTGTGTAGCTTGCCTTTTATAAAGCATTTTATAATTAATTGTTTAATCAAATTACTTTTGCGCAATGTAAATGCTCATATATAGTAATTTGCTATATATAAATTTTATATGTACATACTTAGGTGAATTTATTTATATTTAATTTATTTAATATAAAATTGTTATTATGATGTTATTTAATTATTAACCAGTTTAATAATAATAAACTTATACAATTATTATAAAATTTGCTAATAATACAGTTAAAATCCAAATAAATTTTTGTTGTTCATTTTCAAATTCAAAACCAAAATACGGCCGCTTAAATTTATTAAATATGCTCCGCCTACTTCTTGTGCAAGACATAACCTAACTTTTTTTGTCATCATTTCCCGAGTTTTTGGGCCAACTTTCATAGGAAATCTTATAATAAGTCGGACATTATTCCTGACAAAAGTCGGTGATGAAATCCGCAAAATGTCAGGAAAATGCAAAAATTTTCGGAAATAAAAATACTTGGAGTATCCCAAGTATAACAAAACTGAAAACTTCAACCGGTTATCAATTTTTGTCCAGTTTTGAGACGAAAAAATTGGAAAATGATGAAATTTGGTTTCCAACTTTCAACACATGTAGCGTTGAAGTACAAATGTATTTTTGTTTTCTGTACACGCCATTACGATTGCGTTATACGTAAATAGTTGATGTGTTTGTTTATTAAAAAAATCGAAATCGACTGAATAGTGTGTAAAAGATAATAATTATGAAATAGGAATAAATTTATCAATAAAAGTGTTACAAGCAGACGCCTGGCCACTACTTGGTTCGACAATGATACCAATTACATTTCCGATACCTCATATCATATAAATTTTAGTGGACGAAAACTTACGTGGTTACACCGTTTTTGTCATGATGAACTCAAAGTCTCATACCTCAAGAAACCCTATATCATTACGATGCAAACTTTTCAAATGGCTGTCCTATTGTTGTTTGAGACATGTGATGTGATGACGTAAGGATATACAAGAAACGCTACAGTTAAATAATGAAATGTTACAAAAGCATATTCAAAGTTTAATTGAATCAAAAATGTTGCTGTGTGGGACAGAGGTTGGTTTTTTTGTTTTACTAGGTCTTGTACCTTGAATACAATATAATATTGTAACGCTTTTTTTCTTTACAGAAATTAGAAGATTCAACCGAAATTATTGACTATTCAAATAAAAGGACTAAGTTTAAAATTACTGCAGCTCTCCAACGTGAAACACCTCAGGAAGTTGAACATGCAATGCACGCAGTAAATGAAGATAGAAAAATGTATTTACTCAGGTGGAGTTGAAATTTATATATTATAATAAATGTAATATTGTAATTTATACATGTAAAGCTAGATTTAAATTCAAAAGTGAAATTTTGGCGCCAAAATTTATATTATAAGCCCCGCCCACAAATTTGTCGTACCATAACCTAACTTTTTTTGTCATCATTTTCCGAGTTTTTTGGCCAACTTTCATAGGAAATCTTATAATAAGTCGGACATTAATTCGGAAAAGAATCGGAGATGAAATCAGCGAAATGTCAGAAAAATACAAAAACTTTCGGATATAAAAATACTTGGGTAATGTCATTAAGAACAGTACCACTTGTGTACTAATTTATGTAATTTAGTACTAAGCTAATGAATTTCATTTTTTGTAAATCATTTTAACACTTAAGTTTCAACTGGCGATCAACAAACATCAAAAATTATAATAAAACCAAATCTTACTTAATTAATAATTAAAAATAAAATTAAGGACTGTGGTGTGGTGTTTCAATTAAATTTTTCCGGTCTTGTTACTGTGGTGTTTCAATTAAATTTTTATTTAATTAAATAAAATATATCAATTTACAAACAGTGATTCAACGATCATTTTTATATATAAAATTCTTCCCAATTACCAGCTACACATATAACACATATCTGGCGAAGAGAATATTATAGCAGATATGCTATCGCGTCTAGAAGACAAAGAACTTTCCGAAATTCATTTTCTGGACCATGCCCAACTAGGAACTGAACAGGATAACGACATTGAGTTACAAAATTTATTGCGGAATATTAAAACAAGTTTAAAAATTGAATTAATTGATATCCCAGGTATCAAGTCCGTATATTGCGACACTTCGACAGGCAAAATCGCCCATATATTCCATCTATAGGTATTGAGAAAAACCTATTTCAAAGCAATTTATAATTTATCGCATTCAGGCGTAAAATCTACAATTAAACTACTGACGGATAGGTTTGTATGGCCTAATATCTAAAACAACTGCAAAACGATGTCAGAACAATGCATGTCTTGTCAAAAAGGTAAAGTCACTCACCATAACAAGCGACCCATATCTAAATTCTTAATACCTGGTGAGCGTTTTAGCCATATAAACATCGATCTAGTTGGCCCTTTACCACCTTCAAGAGGTTTCAATTACAGTCATACCCCGCCTAACGTTGTTAATTGGTTCCAACGTTAAGCGAAACAACGTTATAAGGGGCAAAGAATGTATGTAGACGAATAGACGAGAAAATTTCATTGTTTTTTGTTTTTAATGTTTTTTGCCTTTTTTCTCAGTGTTTTTTGCTTTGCTTATTATTTTAAACGACGTTACAACGAAACACAGCGACGATAGAGCGAGGTTTGTTCGCATTTTACTAACGATGTTACAGCGAAACGACGTTATGAGGGGGGACGTTATTGCCTAACGTGCATTGACAGATTCACGCGATGGCCGGAGATAATCCCAATACCCGACATCTCGGCCGAAACTGTAGCTCTGTAGACTGATATAGGTCGGCAATTTGAATCGTCATTACTTAACGTATTGGCTAAGTTATTAGGTGTTCAACATTATCGTACAATCGCATATCACCCACAAGCGAACGGGGTGATAGAAAGACTACATAGAACCATAAAATCGGCCGTTAAATGTAATAATACTAACGACTGGGTGGATTGTATTCCTACAATTTTATTGGGACATCGCTCAATCTTCAAAGAAGATATAGGGGCGACACCAAGCGAATTGATATACGGTACTTCCTTACGTCCTGGTGAATTTTTTGGCAGTACAGATTCTCGCATTTCTCAGTCAGAATATATAAACAAATTAAAGACCATTTTCAATAATTTAAAACCAGTTGAAGCTTCAAATCACAACACTAGTCGCAGTACATTCATTCAAAGAGATCTAAAATCTTGTAGTCACTTTTTCTTCGAGTCGGCGCGGTTTCACCTCCGTTAACCCCACCATATAAGGGACCATATAAGGTCACTAAAAGGAAATGCAATACGTTCGTCAAATTAATCAACTGACAGGATCAGGAGGTTGCTATAGATCGGCTTAAAGTAGCTTTTTGGAGAATGACGGTTTGCAAACAGATAATAATGTTAAAATTAGTAATAATCAAGGCAATACAATAGGAAAGTTACTTTCGCACAACCACCTCCACAGAATTTAACCAGAAGAGGGCCCATAATTAATGCTCCGGGTAGATTTTCATCGTGACAAAGTCACTGGAGGGGGAGTAATGTGGCGGTCGAGTTGCACTTGTATTGTGTTGGTTCGTTGGGTCAAAATAACAAATGTTAGTACAGCCCTAGTAGCTGATTTTTTGGTCAACCCTTTTGGTGAAAAGAAACCAAAAAAGTGCACGAACACATTTGGTACACAGAGAGTTTTTATCGTTTTATTGGGTTAGACATACCAAAATTGTGGGCCTCAATTTTATTTATTACGTAAATTCTTCAATGTTAATTATAAAAATTAAGAACCATTTCTACTTGTATAATTCAATGGATTTGATAAATTAAAAATAAAAATAAAATAGTAAAAAAACATTGTCGGAGTTGTTTATTTTACACGACAAAATTTGTGAGTTATAAATCTTCGCCATTATCAGACTGGAGTCAGATTGTGTACCCCACGACAATTGGTGGTACGTTTTAATCATAGTTACGGTAATTTACTACAATTGGCGAACCATAAACCACAAGACATCCGAAAATTGTGAATAGTCGGTGTTTTCCTTATTCGACACCTATAATTCAAAACTATGATTCTATAGAACTAATGCCTATATAGATATTTAACTTTACTCAAATAATTTTAAAAAAATAAGTTAAATAGGTTTAGCAGAAATATGGTATATCTCCTCACAATAGCAGTGAGTGTCCTATCATCTGAATAAGATTCATAGCGAATAGACAATTAATAAAAACATATTCATTATTAAGTAAAACAAAAAGCAGCAGATTACTGTTCACCCTTTGTTTTTCCCCTATTATGAAAAAAATTGAATCAAACTGTTTAGTCTGCCATCTATAATCCACTAGCCAAACGTTACAAAAAACATATAATATACAGCATAACTTTAGGCGTAAGAAATTAAACTGCAATAAAATACTTGAATGATTCACAATGGACACAACAAACTGGGTTAAGTATTTTTTTCAAACCACTCAAAAAACTTTTGACCGGATAATAATTTCTTTTGAAGTCTGTGCAAATATTTAATAAAAAAAAAAGTTTGTATTTCCGTTTATCACATCATTTTATATTTGTTGTAATTGTAAAAAAATGAATATAATAATTTACATCAAACAATATTTGCCAAAATCCAATCCAAATAAAAACTTACGTCCGTATAAACACCAGGCCAATAACTTCCACAGTCACTTGAGCCGAATGATACGATACCTAACAGCATATATCGATAACCTTGCGATGTATTAAACAATTTAAAAACAGGGCTACCACTGTCACCGTTGCATGTGTCGCGGCCGAATGCACCTGCACAAAAAAATCCCGGATTTATTGGAACCGAATAAATACGACAATTTTCCAAGGGCAAAACTGGTATCTGAAAAAATATTTCTAGATGAGAAATCCACACAATTTTACATTCACTGATTAACTCGCACATTTACAGCCTGCAGTATTTTGGCGCTAACCACAGTTTTCGGATTCACATAACCCCATCCAACAGCGATCACATCTTGTCCCACCAATTGATCCATCACATTGCTGAACTCAGGCAAACAAATCGGTTGAATCCAATCACTATATTGTAATGTCTCGTTAATTTTTAGCAGCACAATATCGTCTTCATATGGAGTATAATCTGGGTTGAATGGGATTTTCTGGACGACCGGTAAAATCTGTATAGGATCCGCACAAATTCGATAATCACAATCGATATCGTTCTCTAAATTATATTCACCGAAAGCGATCACTCTGTTTATAGTACACATAATACAAATAAAATTCATGTTAACACAAATATATCGTATAATATACTTACAGCGGATGAAATCGAAAACTCGATATACAATGGGAGGCTGATAACACAAAACGTTCACTAATTACCATCCCGCTACAAATATATTGAATATGACCGTAGAATTCTCGATAATCAACACCAACGTTTGTTATCCATGGGTATTCACCTAAATACGTATCAACACCACCTATGATTTTGGCCGAACGTTGTACATGACCGCATTTCGAATCAATTGCTGCAATCACCACCACAATTTCAACACTTAAATTGAAAATTATTAAAAAATTAATTATTTTTTGCATATTTAGTTGTCTGGTTTCCATTGACGACTGTTCAATTTGAGATCAATAATGAAATTTTCGTATTTAACAAAATTTTATTTGTCTTTTATTGTCTTTTGCGGTTCAGAAATTTATGTAAATTTTTTTAAATTTTATATTTATCGAGTAAACAATATCGATATTCGGTTGTCAGAGGATCGTTGATCCCATATTAAATGCATAAAGTACTGAATAAGAGATTAAACATACAAATTGTGATTAATTGCTGGCATTGAAGTCCAGACTGAAAAATGATTCATTTGTGGTGAAGACTAAGCAGCAGTGATCTGTGATAGCCATGATTCATAATTCCAGACATGATAAAGTGTATTTGGGAGTGTACTTGCTGTATACATCTACAAAGGTGTTATCTTTTCACTTTTATTGATGTGTACTTATAAGAAATAAGGAAATGATGTGAGACGGAATCTATTTTGTTTTATTATCTTTGCACAAGTGATGTCGATTAGTTGAAAGTAAAACTACGTAAAGAACTGTGTCAAGGTTTATGGTCAAGGTAAATTGTTTGACTATTTAAGACTATCTTACTAAATTCCTTATGAAGTGATCTATATTTGTGAAATACTTTCAATGCGTTTAACTTAATGGAGAGTTTCGTCTTGTTATCGAGAAAAATAAACCCAAAACATGTATCATGAATGACCCTAAGTAAAAACAAATATCGCGTTATGAAGTTTTTTGATGAAAATTTTAACTGGGTGACTACTTGCATTTGTTTGTGGTTCATGAAACATGATTTCATCGGCATCAGGAAAAACGGCCAGAAGTGGAGCGACTAGGGCTAATTTACATTCAGCGAGTTTCAACGTCTGCAACAAAAAAAGGTATGTGTGTGTATTTATGTACGCGTGTTAGAAGTTATAAAGGGTGTCCCAAAATTAACGCAAGATTTGAATTTAATAGAAAGTACTTAACAGTACCTATTAAGTACAAAGGATAGGGTTGTTTGTGAAATAACACATCGGGCAAATGGCCTCCACGGCTTGGCTGGCACATATGCACTCGTTTGTCGAAATTTTCCATGGCCATTCTGCACAAATATGGCTGAATTTCGTTGATGCAGCGTTTAATTTCCTCCTGTAATGGACGTAAATATTAAAATATTAAACATTTATTACACAAAAATTATAGGTAAGTCTATGTGAAAGTATATTTAATAATGTGTGGTGTTAGGAACTTATATGTATATTACTGATTTTGTTACATAATAAAAACTATCCACACAGTGTTAGGTTAAATTGTGTTTCACCGCATGGTAAATCATAATTTTTATTTTGATTTTGCACAAAAATAACAGTGAAAATTTTAAACTGTGTTATATTTGGCTCTAATAACTTATATGTATGTGAAGTGTACTCGTGCGTATTGTTTTTAATATCGAATGCTTGTTCGGCATATACTACACATCACTAAAAAATAAATTTAATTTTGTGTTCATACTGAGAGTATTATGATTAATCGCATGTTACTTAAATTCAAAGAGATTTGGGTTTTAAAATTGTATGATTCCATAAAAAACATTGTATAACATCATCTAATAATTTTTTTTAATGTGAAACTGAAGATCTGCATAATGTCTAGCAATAACACTGAATTGACGTGGTCTTTGAAGTCCTTAAAAAAAATGGTTGGTATCGATCATGTGGGTGAGTTGGGATATGATGATGTAGTTAGTTCAGGTATATTTATTTATTTTACATTTTTTACATTGTTTATCAATTTTCTTATGACTTATGCAAAATAATCACATAGATTATTAAATAATATTTTGATCTCCGTTCATTACAGCTATCAGTCAATTTAGCATTAATGAAGGACCCATTGTTATATGATGCAACTACAGAATGTGAAATACCTTTTGATATTTTTAGTACATACATAAAGCAAATTTTAAATTCCAGTGGTATTTTACATATCAAAATAGTACCAATTGATTTTCAAAATGTTGAATTACAAAATCAAGAATTTAGCAGCAATTTGTTAGAAATTCAAGATAAAGAATCAGAACAAATTATATTTGAAGCACAATCAAGCAGCAATAGCACCGGAGAATTGGTAAGTTACCTTATCCTAATAATAGCACTAATCTGGAAGTGTAAACTAAATATTTTTAACATTATAGGATATTATTGAAATTATAAATAAGCATTGCCTTAAACAGATAAAGAAAGTAAAATCATCTTTAGTATTGACGCCTTATGAACGAAGTGAGCTATCTTCAACTATCATTAAACAAAAATTGAACTCTAAGCCATATAAATCGTAAGCGAAAGTTTATTAAATAATAAAATAATGTATCACAAGTTGAAACAAAATTATATTCCAATTGCTATAGGTTAAACAGGGAGGGGTTTATTCAACTGTCACAACCAATTGTTGATGTGTTTCCACAAGAAGTTCCAGAAACATATTATATCCCATTAACGGGATCTATAATAGCTAAAGGAAAACTTTATAACTGTGTTACAAAGTGTGTGTGTTGTGATAACAATTATAGGAGTCAGCTAAATCGAGCTGGTGTAATTCGGAGAAGAGCAGATCATCTACTACTTGCTCAACGGCTTCCTTAGCAGATAGTGAAATAATTAATTTAGGTGAGTGTGTTTATTCTTAAGTATATATATATATATATATATATATATATATATATATATATATATATATATATATATATATATATATATATATATATATATATATATATATATATATATATATATATATATATATATATATATGTATATATATATATATATATATATATATATATATATATATATATATATATATATATATATATATATATATATCGAAATATAATTTTTTTTCATTTTTAACAGACACAATTGACACCGAGATAGAAGATGATATTGAATATGTGAAACTCAATGTTCCAAATAGTTCGGATTAATTTGCTGAGAAATTGCGAGAAAACCCACAAATTTCGACAACATCTATTAAGAAGCTCTATGCCGACAATTGAATATATGGAACTGTTTCCCGGCTTAAAAACTACTGAAATTAAAAATTTGGTAAGAACTGAGTGCAACTAAAAATAGCCTAAAATGTTTACAAATTTTTATTTTACAGATGAAAATAGATTTAAAAATAAAGTACACTGACTTTGATCCAGACGTCATACGGAATTGGCATAATATTTACCCAAACATCATTCAACGGGCGAATAATATTAATTGAGACAGCTTTGTTAAAAGTTTATGCCAACGTATAGCAGCAGAGCCTTCTAGAGTATAGAGCCATAATCAAAATGACGTATTTTTTAGAAGCTTTTTTAGTGGTATAACTTTTTACTAATTTCCATAGGAATCCATAGTAAAAATGGTGTTTTTTAGCTGCAAGTTTTTCAATGAAAAAACCATAAATATTATAAAATGTTTATATAAAAGTTTTCTACATATCTTCAAGAACAATTTACAAGAAGGCCATATTGGTATTAAGTAAATATTAATTGCAGAAATATTAAAATTAAATTATTTCTAAAATATATTTTTTCGAACTTTCATTTTGAAAAATACATCAAAGTTGGCTCTGTCGAATTAAAATAATACTTGTTAAATTTATCTTTAGTTTTACTAGTGTACGTAAGATGTCTAAAATGGTTACAGAAAAATACGAAAAACAATTATTTAATCACAAAATTAACAAACGTTCCTATATTTTGTGAATTTGTTTTGCTTTTCCTACAATTTTTGAACTTGAATTTTCCCCAGGTGGTAATTTTTGGTATGATTTTACCAAATTTTTTCGGCCATCACTGCCATCTATGTAATGTATATTGACCTAAAGACCAAACGAATTGTAGTAAGCTTTTATTTTAATTTGACCAGAATGCTGTTGTTATGAATTTTTTTTATGTTTTGGCTTAAATAAATCAATTATTACAAGAAAATGAAAACGATTTACTTAAACGACATTCATATATGTTGAAATTCAAATATTTATGAAAGAATTTCAGAAATCATAATTAAGAATTTGTAACGTTTTCATTTAAAATTTTGTCTAAGGAAAAAAAGTGATTTCCCATATGTTTTGTGTATTTTACTATGAAAAGTTTGGTTTTTTCCTCGTTTCTAATTCCTTTATAAAAGCTGTGTTTTTTAGACTATGGCTTTGTATAATCAAGGTTGCTTTGATAGCAGCCACGGAAGAAGTTATTTATTGGCACATCAAAGTACATTTCAATTAGGGCGCTTTCAAGCTTATTTTCAAAACTTAATTTTATTTTTTTAACAGCAGAAAAAATTGCGTTAGCATTTTTGGTCCTACCATATATTTTTCCAGCGAGTATCAAAAATTGAGATTCAGCAATCATTCATTTCATTATATAAGGTATAAATTTGTATAATACTGAAAATTTTGAAAAATTATTCTTTAAAATTATATTTTTTTACAGACTGCAGTTGAAGCAATCGAGGCATAGGCTATTCCGGAGGCACCTAAGTTAATTTTTGTGGGAAATTCAATTAGCATTGCGTATGTTTTAGATACGGGACATGTATTGTAATCCCGTGGAAGCTGTTGAATGCTGTTTTTATTTGTATTTGGGCCAAATATCCAATTGCATGCAAATCTGTTTGGCATTTCATTCAAAAAGGAATTTTCAAAATCAAAACAGAATTTGATGAAAATAT
Organism: Tipula vernalis; assembly: GCA_958295665.1. Taxonomy (NCBI): domain Eukaryota; kingdom Metazoa; phylum Arthropoda; class Insecta; order Diptera; family Tipulidae; genus Tipula; species Tipula vernalis. The sequence continues at coordinate 263,444,136 of OY282560.1, forward strand.
TCCATGTGTGCTCACACTCGAATATGAATATGTCTCGAACATGAAATAGTTCCTGATAAATTAAAAAAGTTAACAGATGAAACTATTGCAAAAAATTTTAAATTTATTTGTAACGGGCCCTGTTTTTTGACAAAATATATAAAACTTGACCATTATTTAATAACGAATGAATCAGTGATTCAAATTGGATTGAATGATAATGAGGGTCCCAAATTCACAATTATAAAACAAATTGTTTGTTATGATAGACATTATTTTATTTGCGTCGAAGATTTAGATGTTTTCAAAAATGTTGAAGGTATTGACATCTAGTAGATTAATATTAAACTAATGTCAATTGTATTTGTACTTGTACTTGTGTATAGGGTTTTTCATATCATGTAATCTTGCTTTCAAGTCACTGAATAAAAGTACAGTTCTAGTTTTTCCTTTGTATAAGGTACATGTGTTTTTTTCATGTTTGTGCTCTGGAATAATAAATTAACAACAGGTTATTGGCCCAGAACACACAGCAATAACCAATAAATTTATTAATAGAAGTATAAAGTTGGCGTGTGCATAAAATTGATAGAAATAAAATCAAAACTAAAACTAGAAGAAAATGGCTACCAGTGGTGAATACTAAATGAATGTCGATAAATTAGAAGGGCCTGATGACTGGGCAAAATGGAAATGGCATATTTCTATGGTGTTGCGTTCATATGCACTTGAAGAGATTATTAATGGTAAACGCGAATGTGTCAAATTAAAGGCGGACTCAACAAATGAAGAAAAAGCTGTATACGCGGAGTGGTAGGAGGACGATGCGAAAGTTGCAAATGTGATTGCAAGTGCGTTAAGCAAACCAGTTGCTGAGCTCGTGCTGACTTGTAACAATGCGAAAGAAATCTGGGACAAATTACGTGCGCGATTTGATCGTGTACGCAACGTCTGAATATGCTAATTGAAGCCTTTTTCCGAGTAAAACGGCTAAATTGCAAAAGTTGTTCGTAGATTTAAATGACGAATTAACAAAACATAACGAAAATATCCTGTCTGAGCGAATATTGAATGGCCGGATTTTATCGGCATTGGGAAAGGAATATGATAATTTTAAGGATCTTTGGGACACGATTTCATCAGAAAAACAAAGTTTGAATCTACTCATCGAGAAACTTTGTACGATTGAACTACGTGATCAAAGCAAAATAGAATCATTAACAACTGCATTCGTCGCATCTGGTGAATATAAAAAGAAACGAAACACGAATAAAACAAAAATGTCAACGGAATGGGCAAAACAAAAATTTCCTTGCAATAAATTGAAGCAATTGGGTCATTGGGCAGCAGAATGTCCACAAAAGAATGCAGGTGGAAGCACAATTAAGCAGCACAACAAACAGCAAGGTAGTAACGCTGTATTTGCTTCACATGTCATGGGCGCATCAATTAGAAGTTACATCGATGCAAATAAGTGGTATTGTGATAGTGGCGCTACGAAGCATATCACTCCCAACAAGCAATATTTTAAGTCGTACAGTGAATTTGTCATACCTGAGCAATATTTTAAGTCGTACAGTGAATTTGTCATACCTGAAGTAGTCTCATTTGGAAAACAAGATGTGAATATGGATGCGTTTGGTCAAGGGACAATAAAGATTCAAGTTCGACGAAACAACAATTGGTATAATGCTGAATTGGAAAAGGTTTTATTTGTTCCTGATGCGAGTGCGCATTTGTTTTCTGTCAAAGCAGCAGCATTAAATGATTACAGTACGACAATCGATGACAGAGGTGTTATAATTCGTGAAAAAATGAATGGAAATACCGTAATGACTGGTTATATGGAAAATGAATTATACAGGGTGTCCTGGTTTGGGATGCTGATCCGTTATGGGGTGATTCCTTGGTTCATTCTGAGAAACAAATCGTATGTGGAGGGGGGATCCATTTTTGATATCCTTTGAGATACAGGGTGTTTAAAAAATTTGGTTCAGAAAAAAGTACACCCAAATATTAAACTGTAACTTCCAAAATATTTATCGGAGAGCAACCAACTTAGTCTTATTTGGTTGGTAATCGTATAGGCTATTATTAAGGTTTAAGTGGTTATCTTGTATCTGCATCCGTTTGAGAGCTATGGTGATTTAAAGTAAAAAAAAATATTTGTTTTTTATAAAATCGAGTTTTTCTCAAAAAAAACCGTTACAATTTTTTCTTTTGTTTATTTAATTTTAATTTGTCATGATCTCCTCTACAATCCCCCAATACATTACTTGTACCCACGTGCCATAGTTTTCTTCGTATTCCGTTTATTCTCAATCTAATTAAGAGATGTTATAGTGTTAATATTTTACCAATTTTATTTTGATCTGTAAAACAGTAGGCGATGATTATCAACTCATTTGTTTAAATGTTGAAAAAACAAAAACTAAATATTTTCAGATTCAGTCATTAGTTTCGAGATAATATCTAGTGTTGTATCAGTGTTGTGAATCAAAATTTTAATTAATTTAATAAAATTAATATTATAATGGCTCAGTTCTCAGGTGAGGAGTACATTGATATCCATTTTGTTTACGGATTTTGCGATGGTAATGCAGCACAAGCTCGCAATGAATATCAACTCAGATTTCCAACACGTCGCATTCCTGACGCAAGAGTATTTATAAATATTCATAGGAGACTGCCAAATATCGTAACAAGATCGAATACCCGGGCGGAGCCCCATTCAGTCTCACCAAACCATTTGGATGTCGACGAAGGTATAATCCGTAATGTAACAGCAAATCCTTCTATTAGCATAAGGAGGCTCGCTTTACAGTTAAACGTCTCTCGCTATCGAATTCATCAAGTATTGCACAAGGAGAATCTTCATCCATACCATACAACACCCGTTCAACAACTATTACCGATAGACCGCACTACAAGATTGGAGTTTTGTAATTTGTTGATGGAAAGGAATTTGGACAATGCAAGTTTTGTGAAACGTATCCTATGGACGGATGAATCTCAATTCACAAGAGATGGTATAACAAACTTTCACAATCTATACACGTGGGCTGCTGAAAATCCTCATTCGATAAAACAAATATCATTTCAGCACCGATTCAGTGTAAACATATGGGCTGGTGTAATTGGTGATAAATTAATTGGACCATTCATAATACCACCTAGATTAAATGGTGAACGTTATTTACAATTTTTACAAAACGATTTGCCACTCCTTTTTGATGATGTTCCCATTTTAAGTAGATTCTCGCATACATACCAACATGATTGTGCACCTTGTCACTACCATAATAATGTTAGGAATTTTTTTAACGAAAATTATCCAAATAATTGTATTGGAAGAAATGGTCCAATTCATTGGCCTGCAAGATCCCCCGATCTTATGGTATTGGATTTTTATGTATGGGGAACAAAAGAAGAACTTATACAACGAATACACACAGCAGCACAACAGATAAGGGAAGAATTACCAAGAATTGAAATAACCAAAGGCATACTTAAACGAATATTAGCATGTATTCAATCACAAGGAGGACATTTTGAGCACCTTTTATAACTCCTCGACCCAACTTTGTATTGAGGGATTGTAGAGGAGATCATGACAAATTAAAATTAAATCAACAAAAGAAAAAATTGTAACGGTTTTTTTTGAGAAAAACTCGATTTTATAAAAAACAAATATTTTTTTTTTACTTTAATCACCATAGCTCTCAAACGGATGCAGATACAAGATAACCACTTAAACCTTAATAATAGCCTATACGATTACCAACCAAATAAGACTAAGTTGGTTGCTCTCCGATAAATATTTTGGAAGTTACAGTTTAATATTTGGGTGTACTTTTTTACTGAACCAAATTTTTTAAACACCCTGTATCTCAAAGGATATCAAAAATGGATCCCCCCTCCACATACGATATGTGTTCAGAATGAACCAAGGAATCACCCCATGACGGATCAGCATCCCAAATCCGGACACCCTGTATATGCTTGATATGCATGTTGTAAAACCAGAACGAAACGTACAAGTGAATTTAGTGAAATCATACGAAACACTGCAAGTGTATCACGAAAGGTTTGGTCATCAAAATAAACAGCATATAAAGAATGTTTTGAAACAAATGAACATTAAAGTGGAAAATGACAATGAAGAATTCTGTGATGGATGTGCTCTAGGAAAATTGCATAAGCTACCATTCAAGCAACGGATAAATCGTCCGACAGTTACTGGAGAATTGATCCACGCAGATGTCAATGGACCAATGACTACAGAGTCGTTTGGAAGAGCACGTTATTACGTTGTTTTTAAGGATGATTTTAGGAAGTTTTGGAGAATTTTCTTTTTGAAACACAAAAGTGAAGTATGTAATGTGCTGGAACAATTTTTAAATGAAGCTAATGCAAATGGACATGTTGTCAGGCAATTCAGGTGTAATGGAAGTAAAGAGTTTGACAATAAGAGAATTGTTGAATTGCTCGCAAGCAGAGGAATAGAACAATGTATTCCACCGCCTTATACACCTGAGCAAAACGGTGCAGTGGAACGCGAAAATAGAACTATTGTTGAAGCAGCACGATCTATGTTGAATCCAAGCAAATTAAGCCTGTAACACCTCAGCATATTTATTAAATCGCACTGGGAAATCGTCAGTTCAGAATAAAGCCCCTTATGAATTGTGGTATAATCGGACAGTAGGAAGACTTGATCATCTAAAAATTTTCGGCACTGGACGCTACGTTCTTATAAACAAGAGTTTCCGCTCGAAGCTTGATGACAAAGCAGTATTCGGACATCTTGTTGGATATGTCAATGATAAAGATGGTTTTCGAGTCTGGATCCCTTCTAAATGGAAAGTAGTCATGAGCCATGAGGTGAAATTCAAGCCAGAAGTCGTTTGCAATTTGCGCAGCGATACTGCGATATTTTATGTTTGTCAAGAAGAAGATCTGGACCAAAATCGGACAAAATTGTCATCTGAAATAAGAGAAGAGCCAAAAAACGGCAGATACCAAGACAAGGGAAATAAAACTCAGAGGGAGTTTTTTACGTCGCCCACTTCTGAAGGAAGTCGGGATTACGACGAATATGGCGAGACGGAAAATTCAACTGGAATGGAGCAAACGAGTGAATCAACACAAAATAGTAAGGCGTTTTTTATAGAAAATCGAAAAAGCGAAAGGCAACGAAGAAAACCAGCTTGGATGGAAGGTGATGAATTTTCAATGATGGCAGGCATGATGGCATTCAATGATTCAAGGATGCGTTTTGAAAAATCGCTGGGTTTTGCGTCAGAAGATCGCGAGTGACGGAAGTACTCGTTTCAAAGCTCGATTAGTAGCGAAGGGCTATGTACAAAAGCAGGGAATCGACTACGAAAAAACATTCAGTCCTGTGGCGCGATATGACACTATACGAACTTTGTTAGATGTAGCGGCTCCTAATAAAATGAAACTGGAACAGTTCGACGTGAAAACTGCCTTCCTGAATGGTTATCTGGAAGAAGATGTGTATTTAGAACAACCAGAAGGTTTTGGTGACGGTACTGGTAGAGTATGTCTGTTGAAAAGAAGTTTGTACGGGCTAAAGCAAGCGCCACGATGTTGGAACAAACGGTTCATGGAATTCATGAAGAAAGCAGATTTTAAAAACAGTGTTGCAGATCCTTGTCTCTTTTATCGAAAGCGCAATAAAGTTCAATTGTATGTAGCAATTTATGTCGATGATGGTCTAGTTGTCGGTAGTGAAGAGAAAGAAATTGCTGAGTTTTTAAGAATTTTACGACAAGAATTTAATACTACGACTGGTTCTCTCGATAATTTTCTTGGTATGAAAATAGAGCATCGGGAAAATGGATCAATTGTTGTTAGCCAAGAAAAGTACACAAGGAAAATACTGGAGAGATTTCGAATGACAGAATCAAACGCTGTCTCAACTCCAATAGGCCGTGAAGAAAGTGATCACAACGAAGCAGTGTCACTTGATGTACCTTATCGTGAAGCAGTGGGTTGTTTGATGTATCTTACAACAGCGTCTCGTCCAGACATCGCTTTTGCAGTAAATAAAGCTGCACGAGCTATGGAGAAACCAACTGTTCAAGATTGGAATCAAGTTAAACGTACATTTCGGTATCTGAAAGGTACTGTAAAACACGGTATAATATACGACAAAGAAGAAGGACTACAAGTTTATAGCGATGCTGATTTCGCTGGTGACAAGAAGACAAGACGTTCTACGACCGAGGTAGTAGCAATGTTTTCCGGTGGATCCACATCGTGGACTAGTCAGCTGCAGAGGGTGATAGCAACATCCACAACTGAAGCAGAAATTATATCAGCTAGTGAAGGAGCGAAGGAATTGATTTGGTTACGACGTTTATTATCCGAATTGATTGAAATGCCAGAGTCATCTCCGACACTTTATATTGACAATGCTAGTGCTGTAAAATTAGCGAAGAATCCAGAATTTCATCGAAGGTCAAAACATATTGAAATTCGATATCTGTATGTACGGGAGAGATTCTTGAATGGTGAAATTAAATTGGAGCACATCGCTGGAAAGAATCAGTTAGCTGATTTATTGACGAAGCCGCTTGAACGTGTTCGATTTGTTTTTCTTTGTGAAAGGATCGGTGTACGGAAAAATGAAATCGTGTAATCATCAAAAGCATCTTTAGTTTTTCCTGTTTATCTTTTTGAAGGAAGTGTTAATATAAAAGAAAAAAAAAAGAAAAATGTTGAAGGTGTTGACATCTAGTAGATTAATTTTAAACTAATGTCAATTGTATTTGTACTTGTACTTGTGTATAGGGTTTTTCATATCATGTAATCTTGCTTTCATGTCACTGAATAAAAGTACAGTTCTAGTTTTTCCTTTGTATAAGGTACATGTGTTTATTTCATGTTTGTGCTCTGGAATAATAAATTAACAACAATTATATGATTTGATAAAATGCGTATACTATGCATGATAATTCCCTAACAAAATTTTATTAAATTAACCATATTATCATAAAAGCACTGCTATTTATATTATATTTAAGTTAACATTTCTTTGATATCGTCAAACTATAAGTGTGGTAAATGTCAATTCAAATATGATAGAAATTATCATGAATTTATTAAAATAAAAATTGAAATATGATTGGGATTATTAAATTTGCTTTAGCGCATTCATTTTAAATTTAGTAAATTGGATCATATTCCCGATCATGTGCCAATTATTTATATGATAAAATTAATCATATTCCTACGCATTTATCATATACGTTTATTATAAATATGATGGTCACCACATATGATAAAATTAATCATATTTTTTTTCTGAGTGCACCAAACAGTGACACGTTGTGGATGCATTTGTTTTTCGACAGTCACATGTGCAAGCCATCAAGGTGAAAATGTGCTTCATCGCTTAGGATGATTTTGCTCGGAAAATAGCATCCACTTGTTGATGTTCAATAATCCAATCAACGACCTCTCTTCGCTGTGCATAGTCATTGTAGGGCTTCAGTTATTGTGTTAATTAGTTTTATTTTGTAAGGATGGATACACAGATCTTTTGTGAGTATACGCTGTAGAGACCTTCATGAAATTTGCAATTCTTGTCCACGACGCCGAATTGATGTTCTGGGATTTTCAGCAACACTTTCACGCACTGCTTCGATATTGAAATTTGAACGGCTTGTTTTTGGACGACCAGTCTTTTTAGCGTCTCCAACTGATCCAGTCTCCCTGAATTTTTCAATTAATCTCTTCAAAGTTGACGAAGTTAAAACACTATTCCGACCATATTTTGTATGAAATTTTCGAACTGTGGCCACCAAACTTTCATTATTTTTGAGATATTGTTCAATAACGAAAACACATTGTTGTATCGTGTAACGCTCCATTTTTACTAACCGTAAACTCTCAGCTGTCAATTTGTTTTTTTTTTAGGGTTGCCAACAATTTACTGCACAAATGGCGGCAAATTCAAATCTTGTGTTAATTTTGGGACACCCTTTACTATCAATCCTTTTCTATGGTGAATAAAATCTAACAGATCTCTGCTGATAGTCTGTAAGCGATTAAGCGAAAGTCTACGAAATTCATCTTGAAGACTAGTTATAGCTGTGGACACTCTTCGACAATGATAGAAAGTTTTGTTATTGTTTTTTGTTGTTGTAATATATAAACCTTAAAGACTAGTCACTCGCGTCAAAGCAACATACACTAATGGCAATTAATGTTTTTTATCATAATCATAAATGATTTCAGGGTATGTGCTTCCCTGAGATTTATGAATAGTAGTTGCACAAGCACAAACTAAATGTGGATGAGATCGCTTAACATTTGTCGTTTTGTTGTTGTTAAGTGGAATAGTTGCTGATGTTCCTCCTATCGGTACAGCAGTGTAACTAATTTCATTAATTGCTAAATGCCCAGCAACTTTTTTCTTTATTTTTTGCCAATCTTTGCAGAGTCTGGAAAATCAAGCCATACAACGTTCAGTTCTCCTTCATCATTACGTTCAATATATCATTGTCATTCATTTAGTGGTGAAATTATTTTGACAACCTCATACAGACCAGTCCACAGAGGTTTTTTAACAAAACTTTATTACCGACATCAAAAGTAACTGAATTTATCGCCTTATCATAAATGGTTGAATGACATTTCAATGGTTGAAAACATAGACTACTTATTTCAAGTTTTTTTTCGAGAAAATGTTTTTTGAGTAAATGTTCTTAGAGCACATAATTTTCGAGTAAATGTTTTTATAGAATATTTTTTCCGAGTAAGTGTCTGGGTACCGAGTTTAACAATACTTTCTAATAGTAACTTGGGTATGAGGAATCCGAATGTGAAATATAGTATATCAATTTTCGAAATTCGAACAAAAATGCTACACATGGCTTAAGTTACTATTAGAAAGTATTGTTAAAAAGTTTGTAACTCTTACCATTCAAGAGATAAAGAGATGTCTTAATAAAGAGAGATAATTTACGTTATAAAATTAATATTTTGGGATCAAAAACGCTTGTACTCTAAATAGATCGAAAGCTCGAGCTTTGCAAAATCAGCAGCTCTACTGAGCAGGCTATTAATTCACTGACGCCGGACGATGAAAGTCAATTAGATGAATTCGAGGAGAAGTACTACACGGCAGTCGCTGAGTTAAACAAATTAATACGGAAGGCAAACCTGGCATTCGGAAATGTATCTGTGGATTTGAACGATACTCAAGGCGAACAGGTGCGGGACCGCAAACATCGAAGTAAAGCTCCCAAGGATCAACATTCCTCCATTTAACGCCAGTTATACCGGATGGCAATCATTCTATGATTTATTTTCATCTACTATCCACGAAAATCCCAACCTCCACAAAAATTCCAATATTTACGGGGTTATTTGAGAGACGAAGTAGCAACTTTGCTAAAGCACCTGCCTATTTCCGATGCCAACTACATTGAAGCATTAAATAAGTTGAAAATTCGATACGACAGAAAGCGGTATACAATCCAATCATTTATTAAAATGTTGTTGAGATGCCATCCATAAATAATAACCTAACATCGCAACAAATCCGGAAGTTAATGGATTTCGCAGACGAAGTTGAAGCTCGAGACCCTTGGTTAGTATTTTTACTTATTAAAAAATTAGATGAAGACACCAAAGACAGATGGGCTTCTTAAACTGCTGAGATCGAGTTTCCAGCTTGCCAAATCTTAATCGGATTCCTGATGAAGCGAACAGATGGCTTAGATTCTGCGAAAAAGTATCCCGAAAATCAGTTCCTCAAGTGAGATCAGCTCCTAAAACGATGACCAATACTGTTGCGTCATGTGCAGTCTGTCGAAATGATTACCACCCTTTATTCAAGTGCCCTAAATTTAACGAATGGACAGTGGATCAAAGAAGAGAATTCTTGAAGACTGATAACGGTTGCTTCAACTGTTTTAGCAAATCTCACACAGTTTACTATATTGCCGATCCAAGGGAAGCTGTCACACGTGCAAAAAAAGGGATAATTCATTGCTGCACCTCATCTCCAATGGCAATTGTTCATCCAGTGAATCTCCAGACAGCAGCAGCACCCAGAAAAATCTACGACCTTACTTACGAGGGCTCCTATGACAGCAACGGACTTTCACCCACAGTAATCATCCTGCATGCATTCCAGTCACCATCCAGTCATGTTACCCACCGCAACAGTAAGAGTACAAGATAGAAGTGGCCAGCATCAATTGTGTCGAGTTGTACTAGATTCAGGTTCTCAAACTTCCATAATTACGGAATCATTTGTCCAAAAATTGGGGTTGGAACGAAAACATGGGAACATTTGTATCCAAGGATTTGCAAACCAAAATCTTTTAACCACTAGAGGCTTAGTCGACATATCTGTATCACCCCATTTTACATCCAATTTCAAATCTGATATTTCGGCGTATGTGGTCCCATTCATTACCCTGATTAGACCAATTGAACGGGAGAAGTTAATAAATTATCATTATATTTCGACGTTGTCGTTAACTGATAAAGGTCTCAAATTTGCCTCAAAAATCGACCTTTTGATTGGAGCAGATACGTTTTTCCAAATCCTTAAACCACAGCAATTGAAGGATTCCGAAAGCAAAATTTATGCTCATAATACACATATTGGATGGATATTTACTGGAATTCTGATTTCTATACAAGATTCCGGTCAATGCGATATGATTGTGACCAACACTGATTTGGATAGAAACCTAAAAAGATTCTGGGAGTGTAAAGAAGTATTTAGCAAAGCTCCACCATTATCGGAAAACCAGATTTGTGAGGAGTTATTTGAAACCACCACTACCAAATTACCGGGCAATCATTTGATGGTAAAGCTGCCATTCAAAACAGAACGAAAACCATTGAAGAATTCATTATGCATGGCACTTAAGCGTCTATAGGCAATGGAGAAAAAGTTTTCAAAAAGTCTCGAATTGCATAAGCATTACGTTGAATTTATGGAGGAGTATAGCAAGCTCGGTCACATGGTAGAAGTTGAGCCACCAAAACAACCTGCTGACTACTTATATTTGTCACACCATGCCGTTTGGAGAGAGGCATCAACCACGACCAGATAACGCGTAGTATTTGATGCGTCCGCCAAAACCACATCAGGTTACTCGTTAAATGATAATTTGTTGTTTAAGATGTTTCACCAAATATGGATACACCCTGAAGATCGTCGTTATCAACGAATTGTTTGGCGCACAAAACCTGATGACGACATACATCACTTTGAGTTGAAGACACTAACTTACGGTATGTCTTCCGCACCATATTTGGCAACCAGAGTGATTAAGCAAATAGCTAAAGACAACGCTAATTTATACCCAGAAGCATCAAAAATACTGCTGAAAGACATGTACGTCGACGACTTAGTAACTGGAGCACCCGAAATATCTAAGGCTGTTGAATTGGCAAAACAGATATCTGGCATAATGACCCATTTCGGGTTTAATCTTCGAAAATGGTCCTCCAATTCACCGAGACTCCTCACGAAATTGAACGTCGTCGAGCCTACTCCAATTATTTCAAAACCATTCTCCGAATAAACGCATGAAGTTAAAGTGTTGGGGTTACAATTGCAACCAAGCACCGATATATTTACGTATGATGTCACCATCAATGATCCAGTGCCAACAAGCAAAAGAGCAGTACTATCCGAAGCTAGTCGAATCTTCGATCGATTAGGGTTGTTAGCTCCATTCGTCATAAAAATAAAAGGATTTTTCTAAGCGCTATGGCTTTTGGATGTGGGATGGGACGACTACCTACCAAAAAACATTCAAGAACAATGGATAAAAATTTGAGAAGAAATAGCAGATATAGCTAAAGTGAAAATACCGCGATGGATATTTATGACCGATGAACCTACTGAATTGCATGGTTTTTGTGATTCCAGTGAAACAGCTTTCGCCGCCGCAGTTTACGTACGTACTATTCAAAACGGCCAATATGTCACCAGCTTGATAGCAGCAAAGGCAAAAGCATTCCTAAAAATTGGGGTGGATTTTGCTGGCCCCATCAAAACATATTTAAGGCGCGGAACGGGACAACAAGTGAGGAAGTTGTATATATGTTTAATAATCTGCTTAAGCACGAAGGCAGTACATTTGTACCGACATCTTTTCGGACAATGGAACGAATTTCCGAAGGGCATGCAATAAATTCAGGGAATTGAATACACACATTTTTTAAATTTTTTAATTTGAATACTTTTATAAAAGATAATATTGAACTAATATCCAATTCTATTTTTAAGAGATATCAGGTTACTTGGCATTTCATCCCACCACACGTACCTCATTTCGGAGGGATATGGGAGGCAGGCGTCAAATCGGTGAAAACTCATTTGGAGAGAGTAGTTGGAGCTAACGTACTTACACCAGAAGAGCTGCATATCTTATTAGTCCAAATTGAAAGTTTGCTTAATTCCCGGCCATTATGCGCATTATCAGAAAATGAACTTGATCCCTTAATGCCAGCGCACTTCTTAATTGGGCATCCTATAACCACCTTACCACAACCAGATATCATCGATGTTCCGTATAATAGATTGTCACACTGGAATGCTATCCAAAGGATGACTCAAGTCTTTTGGAAACGATGGCAAATGCAGTACCTTACATCAATGCAAAATTGCACCAAATGGCACACGACAAAAGACAATTTGCAGCTAGATGCCATCGTTCTCGTCAAAGAAGAAAATCCATTACTCAATCAACGGAAAATGGGTAAAGTTGCACAAGTGTTCCCTGGAAACGATGGACGAGTTCGTGTTGTTGACAGAATTACCCCATTAGAACGGGACCTAAAACGAAGCCTTGAGGAACGCCTGAAACTACCAACTGTACATCGCTAAATATACTATTCAGTTTAACTCTTTGGTGTCTTTTCATTAAATAACTTGAAAACCATTTAAAAGTGTTCCCTCTAAAACCAATAGCATGAAGCTTGTTCAGAAGTATTTGATGGTCAACCATATCAAACGCTTTTGTCATGTCCAAAAATATAGCAGCAGTACTTTTATTTGCATTTAAACCATCATAGACTACTTCACAAAATTTCAATAAAGCCACATCAGTAGACCTACCCTCTCTAAACCCGAACTGACAAAATCTTAAAAAAAATATTTTTATTTAAAAACGATAATATTCGCAATCGTGGGAAGTAAAGAAATCGGCCTATAGTTGGACATCAATTTTCGGTTCCCTTTCTTAAATATCGAAATAATTTCCGCAGCCTTTAAACTAGCTGGAAAAATGTCAGAATTAACACTTAAATTAAATAAATATGTTGAAACATCAACAATGAAATAAGCATTCTGCTTAATTAGACTATTAGTAATATTATCAGAAGTACATGAGTGTTTATTATCAAGAGATTGAATCATTTTATAAACTTCTATTGCAGTGAAAGATTCAAAGAAGAAACTATTAGGTTGACAAATTTCATAAGTTAGAAGGTCAAAACTGTTACATGAGCATGTTTCATGTTGTGTTGGTAGCACTATTAACAAAATAATCATTGAAGTTATTCGCAATATCAACACGGTTTTGAATTATACGGTCATCCTAGTCAAGTTCAACAATCGTGCTCGATTTAGTGGTTTTATTCAAAATTTTATTAACTGTTGCCCACTCACCCTTTATATTACCGAAACATTTATGAAGCTCACTAGCATAATAATTTTCACGCGTAAATTTAATATCATTATTGACTTCAGAACATACTTTTTGATACAATTTTCCAAGTTTAACATTCGAAGGATGTTTCTTAAGTTTTTTACGTATCGAATTCTTTTTGTTTATCTTTTTGAGTAATAGACACCCATGGTTGTAACCGTTTGAGCTGTTTGTTGTTTACGGTGGTTTCGCTCACACACATCCTAAAATGTTGCGAAAATATTTTAACAAAATTGTCGTATGCTACAGAAGCATCATTTTCGGAATAGACCGATTCCCAAAATTCAAACTTAAGCAATTTATTGAGTTTTGTAAAGTCAATGGTTTTACGAATAATAAATGGAATATATTTACCATCAGATTTGACTTCAGGTATATTCAGTGATATTTAAATATTGATCATTAAATATGTTATTTCTATGGAGGCGAATGAATACATGATCAATACACGTCAAATTACAAATATATCTGCAAAAACTTTTTCATCAGGATTAGATGGATTTAACAAACACGAATTTTCGATAGGTATACCAAGCTGTTTGCAAAGACCCCGATTAGATGGATCTAGGTCAGAAACTATCGCTACAACGCGAAATGTATGTTTCTGAGGCTGGAATTACATATATTTAAAAGTATGGCTCTCGTCATCAGAGAAACAAAATTGTAATAAACGGGTTGTTTCCTGTTTTTAAAAAGGATTCGAAGCAGAGCTACTTAAACATATTTTGAAGGAGCTAGAGTCCTATCAAATCATTTATCATATTCATATAACTCGGCGATTTGCATTTCTTCGAATGACAAAACTCCTACTTTATCGGTAATTCTTAAATTTAATTGTTTGAGTAGTTGGATGACACTATTACAAATACCTGGTTCCTACGTTAATAGCCTTTCCTCACTTCTGCAGCGTGGAAACTGATGACAAAGGAAACCCATTCTGCCGTAGAAGGCGATATAGTCGAGGCCCGGCGCAATGTGAAGATATAGTGTATGATACATCTTCCAATTCGTACCGTATTTTTCGTTTTGGATTTTCAAGTTTGTTTTATTAGCCCGGGTGTAAAAATTTTTGATAAATTGTGTTACCGATCCTCCCATCGTTGGAATCTTTTGGATCGCACAAATCATTCGTGTTGCTAAAAAAACTTGACCCTCACTTTCGACACTCAAACACGTTCTTGCCTCCCCGCATCATCACCCTACATAAAAAAAATTATTCCATATTTCTTTTAATAATTATTAAATGTAAAAACAAAATTTCACTACAAACGTAATACATCAGTTACTATAATCTTACATAAATATGTACTTACTAAGTACACCAAGCTAATCTATATTAAATTATTACAAAACCTCACCACTGTCCATAGCTCCGGCCGAGAGTACTCTCCGCTTGTGCTACAAGATAGCTGAAAATTTGAAAAACGCGCTCCAACCACACAAATTCTTTTTTTTTTTTCCTTTAAATTTTTTTTTTTCTTAAATTAGTGGTTGGTATTCACTATAACATTTATCGTTTCTTTAACTAATTCACCTTATTCAACTTATTTCTTATATTATTAATCTATTTACATAAATGTTTTTAGTTTCACGCTCAAGCACTATCATTCGTAAGCACTTTCTCGGTAAAACAGCTGGAAGTAGGCTGCTTTTCTAGAATATCCTCGAGCAAAATTTCCAAACAAAAATAAGGTACCACTATATGCTTATACCGCTAACCGGGACTTTGCCGCTAATACAGGTAAAGATCGATCAAACATTTTTTTTCCCCGGTATCATATGACCGTTATTAATTCACCTGTTCACAAAAAAAAGACAAAGCGTGGATGTAAGTTTACTACCATTAAATTTATAAGAATAGCAACGTAAAACTTACCAGAAGGAATTTTTTCTAAAAATTTGGGCAAAAAAAAAATTATATTTATTTTTTCCTTTAGTATTATATATAGTCTTAACTAAGACTTTAAAACAAATTATTTTTGTTTTGTGACTATATAAATAATTCGTTGGTAAATTCGATTTTATCTGGTTAACCACTTAATATAAGTAAGCTCGTCGGTTGCCTCAAGTGAAATAAAGCCACCAACCCTAGTAGAAAAAGTTGATCAAGTAACCAATAGAAGACTGCATCAACTCAAAAAATTCAACAAAGTATATAGAATTTTATTCAAGTGTATAATTTTCAACTGTTCAAGTTTAGTGGTATAGGTAAGAATAATTCAGGGCAGTTACTGATACGATTCTGGTCCTTACTCGGTTTAAGAAATTTAAGGTAATAACTCAGAAAAAACCGTTAAAAAATTCTATATTATATATTTCTTTCTCCCTTCTACCCCGATTGTACCTCAATTTGTTTTACGTGTTCAGCTCAAAATTAGGTATCGCAATGTCTTTAAATGACCTGAATGAATGAAATATTGTATTTTTGCGTACCTCTTCCATTTTGTTACAGATATCTTGATTTTACACAAACATTTCACATGTGAAATTACTTACTATTTTGCAACACACTTTATCACTTTATTTTACTTTCTTTTACTCTAGTAAAATAAAGTATAGTAATCATGAAAATTTTGGACCTTGAGATTTTTAGAGATTTATTTGTTTTGAGGTCCCCTGAGTCCGAAAAAGTGGTTTTCGAAATGGTGTCTGTCTGTCTGTCTGTCTGTCAGTCTGTCAGTCTGTCAGTCTGTCAGTCTGTCAGTCTGTCAGTCTGTCAGTCTGTCAGTCTGTCAGTCTGTCAGTCTGTCAGTCTGTCAGTCTGTCAGTCTGTCAGTCTGTCAGTCTGTCAGTCTGTCAGTCTGTCAGTCTGTCAGTCTGTCAGTCTGTCAGTCTGTCAGTCTGTCAGTCTGTCAGTCTGTCAGTCTGTCAGTCTGTCAGTCTGTCAGTCTGTCAGTCTGTCAGTCTGTCAGTCTGTCAGTCTGTCAGTCTGTCAGTCTGTCTGTGTCCTCTCTACAGCCCGGATGGTTTAACCAATCGAACTGAAACTTCAGATTTAAGCTTTTTTGATAAATTGGGAGGTCCCAGTGAATTTTACTCCAAATCGGCTAACCGGAAGTGGCCACTCTCTTGGTCCAGAAAATTTATTTTGCAAATATCTTAAAAAGTATAAGGTTTACAAAAAACTACTCAAACAAAATGTTTCCAAAAATTAAAAACAAATAAAAATAAAAAATAAAAAATTAAAAAAAAAATTTAAAAATTTAAAAATTAAAAAAAAAAATTAAGAAAAAAATAAAATTTCTCAAAATTCTCTGTTCGTAAAAGAAAGTCGTGTGTGTTGGCCACACCTCCATTTTTTTATTTACAACACCTTATTCAATTTTTCACAGAAACATTCATTGATAAATGAAAATTATATAAATGAGTTTAGTTCCGGCCCCTAAATGTATGTAGTTCATCTAATCGATCATTAGGGATTTCATCAGGAATTCATCAGTGATTACCTTCTACTAGGGAAATTAATTTCTTTTTGTACCGCTAAACAATTTCCACTTATATACTTGTACTGTATACATACAAAATATAGTACACAAAAAAAAATATATCAGCTGATATGCTTATGTACTTAAAATTCTGTGAAATTTTGGCCAGTTAATTGTCATAACAATAAAAATGCAATACACATTCTAAAAAATACAAATATACAGTGCCGGGAAAAAAAATTGGACAAACATATTTTATTATAAATTGGAGTCTTTTTTTGCTAAAATTACAAAACTTTTGAAAGCAATTAGCTCATTGTTTCATTTTAAATATATCTATGACCTCCCGTCAAACAAGGTGTTTCGTTTACGTAACATTAGCGAAGATTTTTGTTCATACAGTTCTTCGTAAACGAAACACTTTGGTGTTGCAAAAACGAAGCAATTATGTCGTTCCCATCCTATGATAATTAGACTTTTAGCGAGGAGTTGGCTTTGTGTTAGTAGTTCGCAAACGGTCCACTTTAGCATTATATTAACGTAACGAATTTAGTGCAACATTAACGATACGAATTTTCCGAAACATTAACATTACGTTTATTGCGCAGAATTAACGTAACGTATTTAAGGCAGCAATTAAAAACACAATCAATCGTAATCATACGAATTAATATTTATTCTCGCAAAATTTTTATTACAACAAGTTTTTTTTTAACATTATCGATTTGAATTAAAAAAATATCGATAATAAATTTAGATTTATTTTGGGAATTCATATCTTAATGCATATTAAATTATAAATAAGAAAAATTTCTTAATACAATTTTTTATTGGTCAAGGACTTTTTATTTTAAATTAACGACAGCTAGCTTTTGAACCCTATCCGGGTTTATTTTCAAAAGTATAAAAAATACATTTATGCTTTTGAAAATGAACTCGAATAGGGTTTGAATGTTAAAGCTTTAAAATAGAACCCAGAACCAGTAAAAAGTTTTGTTAATTATTTAAATATTGGCTCAATAAAATAAATATGTTTAGGTAAAATATCAATTATAAATTAGGTACATATAAATTATCATAATAGTCAGGTAGCAAAAACGCTTTTTAATTATATACATAAATATAAAACATAACTTAAATTCAAAAAATTAATTCAACGAAATTGATTTTAAATGTAGGTTTTTTACTTTATTATAATATACTAATGTGATAATAAAGTGATACTGACCGAACGTTTTTTATAAAAAAATAAAAAGACGTAAAATTTATTTTAATAACCGAATAACTCGATTATAAGGTTCAAAAAATATAGTTTTAAATACCTCAACAATTTTTATAAAAAAATTCATTTTAAAAAACTTAGTAACTTTTAGAATATTCCGTCAAATAGTAATTAAATAGCAAAAAGAAATTTCAGTTTATAAAATTTAGCAAAATGTTAACTTATAATAAAAGCGGATTCTTAAATATTACATTTAATCGATTTTTTTACACGATCTTTGGCGTACTGGAACCACCGTTTGATTATACTGGTAATTTCTGCAGTTTTACAAGTCGGAAACTTCCGCATGGCACATTCTAAAAAAAGAATTCAATATATTGTAATTGTTGTTTTGCGAGTGATACCAATTTTGTACCTTTAACTAAATTCATTAAATGAAAGTTCTCCACTGCAATGTTATTGTGACGGCCATACCACGAGAAACTTGAAGCCGCATGATCATTTATTAAGAGTTTTAGACAAGCTCTTATAAATTTGTCTAAATTTTGATCAGTTACCTTTTCAAATAGTTTAATCTGTAAAATTAAATAATTATTAATAAAATTGTATTAAAATAATTTTATAATTTATAAAATCTTACCATGAAAATTTCTTTGGATTTGTTTTGATTAACTTCTTTTTCCAGATCTTCAAACTGGGCGGGGGAGGTAGCAGGAATTTGTAGTAATGGAGATACTTCTTCAGGCTCATTTGGTTTGGTGTTATTTAAACGCTGCTCACGCCGAAAGAGTTTATTTCCCTCAATAAAACACGCATTATGTTTCCATGTTCATTTAGAATTTTGCAAACATCTGTTATTGTGGGCTCGTGTGGTGATGCACTTGGTAAATCGGAGCTTCCTGATGAGACTGGTACTTTACTGATATTTTTTGATACCGACGAATTTATTAATCTTGGAGATTCGAATGGTGTAGCTGGTTCACTCGAAAATGAAGTTTTTTCTTTATCGTATGGCCTTGGCTTAAAATAAAATTTCTTTTGCGTGGCTGGTAGTTGTGTGCTTGTTGAAGGATTAATGTTATCCTCGACCATTAAAAAATTTCCATAATTGGCTTCTTCGTCAGACTCAAATAATTGCGAATGATAATAATTTGGAGAATGCGTCATCTAGAAGTAGAGAATTATTTTAATTAAGTAAGGTGTAGTAATGCTAAGTACACTAAATTGGAGCTTGTTTTGATCTTCATGATTTTTGTGTCAATGTCTTCAAGTCGAAAAGTTTTTAATTCCGAAAATTGTTCCCCGTTTGTGGAATCTACGCAATATATTCCTACATTAGTAGATTCTACTGGATAATTGAAAAAGCTTTCAATATTTTTGAGAATTTTGCCATAAATTTTATCAGCTTCAATTATTTGTATTTGTATTATTTGGTTTTGAATCATACAATAATTATTTGGAAGAGATGAAGATAAATTGAAGGCGATATGCATTGTTTCTTTTGGATTGGTATGGAATTCTTCCATTTCATTAATTTTATTTACCACTTGTTGTAGCGGAAAAGATCCTTTCTTGACCATTTTTTTAATTTTTTGTAGATAATTTTCAAATCTAAAAGCACTGTAAGAGTCTACATTTCCTAATATTTTGGCATCTTCTGCCAAATGAAGTAAACCGTGCACATTAAATGTCGTATTTTCTTGGCCAAATAAAATTGAAAATTTTTCAACGAATTCAGATAACATTTCTGCAGCACATGCGTTGTTGAATTTTGAATTTACAGGGTGGCATAAAATTCTAATCGCACAAACCAAAAGCAGAAAATGAGTATAGAACTTTTCTGGCAAAATTCCTTTAAATGCTACAACACCAGTGTACAGCAGAAACATTCTGAACTCCGTTGCTTTCCGATGCTGCAGCTCTTCAAATGGTCTCTGCTTTCTAGCAAATTCCGATGGTATACATGGTTTTATTTCAATCAAATTATTGTTGATAGCATTTATAGCCTTTGCGTTTAACGAAAAAGGTTTCCGTTTTATTTTAATAAGCAAATGTAGCAGCTGTTTTGTGACACCCAATAATGCGCAGTGCATGTAGTCAATCGGGAAATTAGTAACGCATCCAATATTTAATGAACCCAATGTAGAATCTCTGACGTGGTGATCCACTTGAGTTTTTCCCTCAAACTCCCTATCCGTTCTTAATATGTTGTTCGTTCCTGGGAAACATACTTTATGTGATAGATATACCCCTTTAATGTTGCATTTTGTACAGCTATAGTACCCTGAATGCGCTTTCACTCCTAAAAGAAAGATAACAATTTTCATGTATTACGTTTTCACTTGGGGGATTAAATTGACTTAAAAATAGGTTATATTTCACCATAGACAGCGTAGACTAATATTGTAGTTAACTCGACTTGATCAAAAAAAATTTGTAGAATCGAGTCAAGTTAACTCTAAAAATTACACTATAAACGGAGTCGAGTCGAAAAACAATAACAAAATAAAATAATTTGAATAATTTATTTCTAGTGTTTAGAGACACAACACACTGAGTGCGAATGCGACAAATTTCCTAATGATAAATTTTATATTTTTGAGGAGATACAGGACAATATATATGTATACTGCCAAAATATTTTTAATACATTTATTCTTAGATAAATATGAATACGTGCATAAAAACGAACTCCATTTTAATTCAAACAATTTAAAATTAAATTAAATTCAATCTGAGAATTGAATTTCATTTTAAATTTGTTGAATAAAAATGGCGTTCGTTTTTATGCTTGTATTCATACTTATCTAAGATAGCGTATTAAAAATATTCTGTCAATAGGACAATATATTTTTCCAGTATCTCCTCAGCACTCAGTGTGTTGGATATCTTGGATAATACATACCTAATATAAATGCTCGGGCTGGAGCATCACATATAAATGCTCTTAAAGAAATTTGAAGAATTTTTTCCTTGTATTGTATTCCCGATTTGCTTAAAACTTTAAATTCATTAATAAATGGCTCCAAAAACTTATTGGCACACGATGGTTTTTTATTGCCATGGTATATGCCGATAACAAAAACCTTCTTAAAAGGAGGAATATTACCAAGTATTGGCCAAAGTTGGCTGTTTGAGCTCCTTGCCAAAGGCACTCCGTCGATTCCAATATCAATTTTTATTTCTGATTTAACATAATCAATATTTTTTAAAAAGTTTTCCACTGCATTTTTTAAACCAATGTGGGTGTACTCTCCATTTTCTATATTTATAATGTCACAAGGTTTTTTAGAATCTCTTTTTAATGTTCGTACATCTTGGGGGAGGTTTAACTCATATTTTTTTAGGAGCTTTAATAGGGCATTCCCACATTCAACAGAAATATTATATTTTACGAGCCATTCTGCTAATTCACGTCCTAAATTATTGTCATCGGTTTCAATGCAGGAATTGAATTCAACGGATCCAAAATTCGATTCATTGGAAATAAACGAATTATTACTGGACTCGGAACTAACATTGTCGTGGTTTTCCATATTATTATTAGCGACATTGAATAAATTATTTACGCCTTTTTCGAAACGGGATTCATTCAATTTTTCACCGCAAATTTTTTTTATTTCGCGATTTACTTCATAATACCGTCTTTTGTCCATCTTTGGTGAGGTATTATATGCACTTTTTAAGAAAACTGTAACTTACTTTTTAATTGTTTGAATCCAGTTCTATATAATATTTATACTCAGTTATATTTATATTTTAATTTTACAGTTTTTACAGTTAATTTTAATTTATATACGTTTATAATAAACTATTCACTATAAATAAATTATTAATTGTTTCACACAAAAACTATAATTACTATTCTCTATATTTACTTTTCACTACTTAGAAAACTTTAAAGTAAATTTAATTAATTCAAAAAAAATAACAAAACAGACAATGGCGACAGAAAATTCAAAAACAAATGATTGTTTTCTTTGTCCTTGCTCTTACTAATATTTTTGTACTCATATGGTATTATATTTTATTTAAGTTGGAGAATGTATTAGTGTAGAGCAATAAAGTATTACGTTTATAGTATGTTTATGCGACGTATTTTGTGAATTCGCTTTTTTTGTTTAGCGGGCTAATTTAAAAAAAAAAAAAATTAACCTGCAATTTAGGGGGAAACCCGGAAAATGCCAAAATATTCAAAATACGTTGATTGGAGTTAAAGTAATGGAATAAATTAAACACTTATTATTTAATTTGTTTTCGTTTTTTACTGATTTATAGAAATTCTATCTTTACTATTAATATTTTATTGGACCGCCATTTGCTTTTATTACAGCGATACACCTCTGATTCATTCAATTTGATAAATTTTTAGAGATTTTAGAATTTTTAATATTACAATGTCGTCGGAACCGTTTTAAAACTTCATCGGACATAAGAGGGGATCTTGAGCAAGTAACGGGAAAACAAATTTCAGCCGGCTTAGTAAGAAAAAGACTTGTTAATGCTGGTTTGAAAGCAAGTAAACCAGTCCAGCCTGAGTTCACATTACGAGTGAAAAATAAAACTTTTGCTATGGGCCCAGGAGCATGTTTCTTCTAATCAAAATTCAAGCTGCATATTGGAGATGGAAGAATTCTCGTAAGGAGGGAATCTCGCGAGAGGCTTAGCAACGAATGTCTTTTAAGACTTCCACCGAAAAATGAAGGAGTTATGTTCTGGGGATGCTTTTCTGGAAATGAAACCGGTCGATTGTGCTTCCCTAGTTCCAAAATGGCAAAATTACAGCAGCTGTTTATCTGCAGGCCCTACATAACGAATTTGAGCCTTCTGTGTTAAAGCTTTTTGGCGAGACTTGCAGATTTATTTTCCAACAGTCCAACGCTCCGCGCCATACCGCCAAAGTTGTGAGTTATTAATTTTGAATTGTAGATAGAAAAATTGGCTTTCAGATAAACATAAAGAATTTGTTAAAAAGTTGTTTTTTTTTCTTATCTCTTCATTTAAAGGTAAAGAAGTACTTCGCAGAAAAAATATCGATGTGTTGAGCTGGCCAGACTTAAATCCCATAGAAAATATTTGGTCTATAATGAAGCTAGAAGTAGCAAGAAAGCGCCCAGAATCAATTCAAGCTTTAAAAAGTTTGTTGATGACGATTTGAGAATCCGTACCTTCTACGACTTTGAAAAATTTATCAAATTCAATGAATCAGAGGTGTATCGCTGTAATAAAAGCAAATAGCGGTCCAATAAAATATTAATATTGAAGATAGAATTTCTATAAATCAGTAAAAAACAAAAAAAAAAAAATTAAATAATTAGTGTTTAATTTATTCCATTACTTTAACTCCAATCAACGTATTTCGAATATTTTGGCATTTTTCCGGTTGTCCCCCTAAATTGCAGGTAATTTTTTTTTTTTTTTGTTTTCAAAAAATTAGCTCATAGATATATTTTAAATGAAACAATAAGCCAATTGCTTTCAAAAGTTTTGTAATTTTAGCAAAAAAAGACTCCAATTTGTAATAAAATATGTTTGTCCAATTTTTTTTTCCCAGCACTGTAAATCATTGGAGTACTGAGGTGAATCCATGTAATGACATGATTATATGTTTGCGTAAGGTATGCAAGAAATGCATAAATACAATCAAACTAACGCCAATGAAAATACCAAAAAATAAATAAAAATACATCAAAACTGCATATAAAACATTTAACTATGAATCACATCCATCAGGAAATTGATAAATAACATCTTCGTCAGGGATACCCACCCTACTGAATTTGATAGCAAAACTTACGTAAAACTTATTCGTCACCCGTAACAATTCCTCTGTAGATTTAAAATTTGTTGAGCTTTTGTGTGAAGTTGAATCTTCAATTTTTTGTTTTCCTTCATCAGTCGCTTATTTTCACGTTCGAGTTCCAAAAGGTCGGTTTGGGTACTAACAGAAAATTTAGCCAATTTCGAGTTCACAGTATGTTCGTTATATGATTTTACAATTCTATCAACTAGGTCAATTTGAGTAGAGTTGGCAAACTTTGGGTCGGAATAACTCTGGCTTTGAAGCAACACGATCTGTTAGTGTTATAGTCACTATCAGCGAAATGTAGAGAACATACTCTTGCTGAATCTAGATTAAAAGTATCATTTCTAAATGATGCTTTTGACCACTCGGCCCTTATACTGTCATTTGTTGGAAACCGAAAGGAACTAGATTTTGGCGAGTTTGGGGATAGAGGACGGTTCGAACTATTGCAACCAAAAATCGAACAATGTGGCATTTTAAAATTAAGAAAAAATAATCCAATGAAAAGTGTACAAAAAAATAAAAAATAAAAAACCTTAAATTTGAAGTGCGTACGTTTGTGGTGAATTAACTGAATTATCTGAATTAACTGAAGTGATTTGTCCGTTCGTTTGGTATGCTTCACTTCAGTTAAAAATATTGAGCTACTGGTTTATCTGAATAATAATTTTGCTTCCCAACCCAAGTATAACAAAACTAAACTAAATATTGAGCTATAGTTTTTCTTAAGTTTTTGAAGGCATTATTTTGAAATTAACTTGAGGTTGTATGTATAGTGGTATTTGTGCATGTTGTTTTTAAACGAAGTTGCATACTATTTACTAGCAAAACGTATACGTATATACGTACGTATTGAAAATAAAGTAGATAAAAGATAACTATGAAAAAAACTAGACTAAGTTTAGTTCGATCGGCCGAAAATCGACCAAATAAACTAAAGTAAAAATACTTGGGTTATTGACATTCGCCCTCCATTTTTTATAGTGTAAAAGAGTCGTGCGATCATATATGGTGAAAAGATTTGTGATAAATTAAAAATTTTAATACATTAATAAATAAAGTTTGTGATATTGTCAATAAAGTTTTAATATTGTCACTTTGAATATTAGTGTTTTTATTAATATAATTAGTGTCAGTAACAAGATAAAACGGTATTTCCATTTTGAGTTTATCAAAATTAGACGTGCATCCGCGCCATTTTTATTTTTAATATTTTTGGTTTTATTTTTGTATTGTTTTTGTTATTTTTGTTATTTTGCAAAATAAAGTTTGAAATAATTTGTTTCTAAAATGTCGAAAAGATCCAATCAACGACGAATAAAGGCAACAGTTGCTCGTAAATTACCCCATTTTTTGGTTCGTCCTCTTCGACACAGTTCTCTTCAACTTTTCCACATGAATTAAATTCTGTTCAGCACAGTGTCGCGTCTTTTAACATTGAACAATCTGTTCAAACCGATTTTAATTTATTTAGTTTCCAAAACAATTTACACAGACGTGATAATGCTACTTCCCCTTGTCCTCCAATTACACATCAATCCAATAGTTTTGACCCTAATATTAATATTTATCAATTACAAAGTGATTTACAACGTATAGCAGTTGATACTACAATATGTGGATCAACTATGAACAAAATTCTAGTGGTTTTGAACCAATATTTTCCATGGCTTCCAAAAAATGTGAGGGTTTTAAAAAATACTCCCCGGGTTAGTGACGTCGAAGAATTGAGTCCCGGTGTTTCTTATTTTTATTTAAGTGTAGCTAGAGGGATAAACCACTTTCTTAAAAAATATGACATTTCTTATTTGAATGAGATTCAAATAGACCTCGGCATTGACGGGCTTCCCATTTCAAAAAGTTCCAACAGCCAACTTTGGCCACTATTGATAAATGTTGTTGGATTTTCCGATATATTTGTAGTCAGCTCTTGTCATGGTAGCAGTAAAAACATCGATTTTAGAAAACTTTTGAAAGATTTTTGTGAGGAAATGGAAATCTTAGAAAGTGTTGGTTTTGACTGCAATGGTAAAAATATTAAAATAAAATTAAGATCGGTAATTTGTGATGCTGATGCCAGAGCCAAAGTTCTGTCTATTAAATCACACTCTGGCTATTTTTCATGTAGTAAATGTACTATTAAAGGTGAAAAGGTTAATAGGGGCCATATTGTTTTCCCATATATTCAAATAAATAATGCAATTGCTAGAACAGATTATACTTTTAACAATAGAATTGATTTACAACACCACAAGAGAGATGAACCAATTCCGCTTCAAAATCTTAAATTTGGTTGTGTATCCCAAGTGCCTGTAGACTATATGCACTGCGTATTATTAGGTGTCACCAAACAACTCATAACTGCTTGGGTTAAGAAACGAAAATTCCCTTTTTCATTATCTCAGGGCAAAATAAAATTAATTTCTTACAGTTTGCAACACATAAAACTGCCTTCTGAATTTAATCGGCAGCCAAGAAGCTTTGAGGAATACGAACGTTGGAAAGCAACAGAATTACGACACTTTCTTTTATATACCGGCCCAGTAGTGTTAAAGAATAGACTTTCCATAGAGAATTATACACATTTTTTAAAGTTGTCTTGTAGTATATCCATTCTTTTAAATAATAAATATTACCAAATTTTTAATGAATTAGCAACAACTCTACTTCAGGAATTTGTAGAAGGCCAAGAACAGGTTTATGGAGAGTTTAGTGCAACTTTCAATGTTCATAGTTTGTTGCATTTACCAAACGAATGTATTCGGTTTTCTACAACGTTAAATGAAATAAGCGCTTTTAAATTTGAAAATTATCTTTCTTCAGTTAAATCTTCCATAAAATCGGGTTACTTACCTCTAGAGCAGTTTTATAATCGGATAGTAGAAAAATATTTGGTAGACCCCATCAAAGTAAATGAAAAGTTTCCTATTTTAAAGTTTCCCCTTGGTGATCAATATTTTAAAACTGTAGTATTGCAAAATTATAAATTATCGATAGATTTCCCCAACAATTATATTTTAATTGAAAAAGATATTTTTAAAATAGATTCAATTTTTGAAATAGAAAGGACAATACAAATTAAAGGGTTTAAAATAAGAAATTTAAAAGACTTCTTTGAAATTCCTTTACAATCGTCTCTATTAAATATATATACGACCTCTGATTCTCCTTCTGAATCCATTGCCACAGAAACAAAAACTTTCAATTTATTGAACATAAATTCAAAAATAATTAAAATTGAAACAGAAGAAATCACTGTCTACTTTCCTTTAATTCATAGCAATAAGTAACATTAACAAAACATATACAAAAATAAACCAAAAAAATAAAAAAAAATGAATTCACTGAATGAGGAAGTAAATTCGCAGCAATTTATTGAAAGTAAGTATAATTAATAAAAAAACTAAATACATATTCTAATTGTATGACTCTATATTTGTTTTTATTATATTTTTAGCCCAATGTGACCACTTGGACATCCAATATCTGCACTTTTGCGAAGTGCGATCTGGTAAAGTTTTAGAATTAGTTTGACCTAGTTCGTTTAACAATTAGGCGCATTTTGTTTTTAGGTGCAAGAGTTCCATTTACATCAACACAAAAGCGCGTGTGCCCAAACCGTTTGACCCCACTTAGTTCGGAAGAAGAAAGTATTGAGTTTGAAAGTACGTATTTTCATCAGTTCATTTATTTATACCAAACCCATTTAAACTTTTAATTATTATGGCCATACATTTTTGCAATGTATTAAGTGACTTTTAATCATTACAGTAATTAAAGATATTGAGGCGGAACCAAAACAAACTAGTAAATGGACACAAACCGAAGAAACTGAATATGTAACCGTTGAAAAAAATGTGTTGCATAAAGTACTGCAGGCCGTGGAAAACATTGAAAAAAGCCAAAAAGCTTTAATGAAGGAGTTTGTAGAGCTGAGAGACAACCGCCTTAATGTGAGATATTTAGTGGACACGGAAAACCAAAAATTTTGTGTTCCTTTCGACGATATTGAGACATTCACAAATTTTGACGCTAATTTAATTGAAGATCGAGAGGCCGTAAAGCAATTGGTAATGTATAAATTCCACATCATATTTAGTTTAATAATATTTAACCTATATAATTTTATATGTTCTTTCAGAAATCCCTATTTATGAAACAAGATGGCCATGATTTAAAAAAATTCATTAAAACAAATTTAAAAAATTTGTTTACAGACCGTTTGGCAAACAGGTTTACATTTAGTGGCAGACAGAGAAATTTGGCAGCTAAAAAATTTAACGCAATTAAAATTCTGAAAGGTAAATAGTTATTATTGCTATAATAAAAAATAAATATTCTGTTGCTAAAAATACTTTTAAAATTACAGATTGTACTTTGGAGAAATTTCCAAATACAACCGAAAATACATTTAATACATTCACTACGAATTATTTTTATTATATTAAAGACCGCCACGGAAAGCTTAAAAGATCATCCGAAACCAGTCACTAATTTATTATTATATTTTTAAATTACTATGAATTACTATTGAATTGATACCAAAATGAAATGTTTATTTAGTAATAAGCTTTATTATTTTAAGTTTTTTAATGTTTATATGAATTCTATTGAATTACTAGTGAAATTATTAACAAATATGAATATTATATTAATGCTGTAATGAATATGTGATATTATCTTAATATGAAATATATTATTTAATGTACATTGAAATTAAAAATTGTTTCATTTCAAATAAAAATTAATTCCCGCCCAATTTCAAAATTATCTGTACATACACATACAAACAATTTTCCCGCCCATTCATTTATTGACATTTAGACACACACACATATGTAATAAAAATGACGTATTGAGTTTAGTTGAGTTCCTCCTTTATGCGACACGCTTCACACGCATTCTTATAATAAAACTAAACTTAAACTATGAAAAAAACTAGACTAAGTTTAGTTCGATCGACCGAAAATCGACCAAATAAACTATAGTAAAAATACTTGGGTTGTGTAGATAATTCAAATAATTGTTTTTGTTGTTTTTTGACATTATTTTGTTTTACGCATCGAAGAAGCCAGAATATTTAAGAGAATTTTAAAATATTTTGTTGTTGTAATTGATGACGATTTCATCGAATATGTTAGTTTCGCAAATTACGGTCTCTTTATTTTTCGACATTGTGAAAATGTAATCTGACACACAAAAATAATTGATCCAAGAAAATGGTCGATTAACTTTAAATTTTAATTATTTTATAACAAAAGCCAATTACTTTTTAACAATTTGACATTTATCTGAATTGTACCAAACGAACGACCAATTCACTTTAGTAGCTTAACTATCTGAATATTAACTCAATTATCGGAATAGTAACTCAATATCAATTCAGTTAATTCACCACAAATTTTAATACAAGGCAAGTAAACAAGACATTACCAAGTCACCAGAAAAACACTAACTTAACAATGCTTATTTTCAGAATCTGAAGATTTGTTGATAAAAATTATTATTAAAACATAATTTAGAGTTTTTCACAACTTATAAAAACATCAAGGGACTCTGTATGAGGCACCCGATAAACTCAAACATGACAGAGATTACATGATTTTGATAAAAACGTATATCTGCTTTGACTAAATATTTAGATTTAGACCTCCTGAATACAAAAATTACACTGCAAGATAAATTATGCGGCCATTTATTCTTACCGCATAAAACCGATGTGTGGAAGTCTGGATTTACAATATTCTCAAATCCTTCCATAAGCTTAGACTAGGACCCTCTTTTATATGGATATAAAACTAATACTGTAAGATAATTTCTGCAGTCATTTAACCTTTACAGGCTAGAAAATTGTATGGAAGTCTTGATTTGTGCAATCTGATATAAGAAATTGCATTTGTCCAATACGCCTTGACATCAATATTCTCAAATACTTAGCTTACATGTGAATAAAATCCAGTCCAAGGTTAAATGTTGGCAGCAGAAATTGTCTTTCAGTTTTATTTTGACATTCTCCTTCTCGCCTAGGTTGCATATAGTTAGGAATAGGGTGACCTACCTCCTGCAAAATTCACGAGGATCCAGAAAAATAATAATTTCAACAAAATTTAATTTGAACTCTAACGTAAATGGCTGGCCCAATGTTCA
Source organism: Tipula vernalis (assembly GCA_958295665.1). Lineage (NCBI taxonomy): Eukaryota > Metazoa > Arthropoda > Insecta > Diptera > Tipulidae > Tipula > Tipula vernalis. Next base: position 263,474,430 of record OY282560.1, read on the forward strand.
CTCTTTATATACGTAAAAACAACGAAAAACAAAGAAAAATTGGTGAAATAATGTTTCTAATCAACCAAAATATCATTAGCGGTGTTCCGACCAAAAATGAAGTGAGCCAAGGAATTTTCAGAGTATGAATAATTCTGTTTTATATTAGGAACTGTAGATAGAATCGGCTTTATAACTCAGGTATAAAACTACACTAAAATCCACTGACAAACGTGCTCCATTTGGTGCTGGAACCGAGCAATTTAGTAAAGGCCTGGAGTGGTTATGAAAGTAAAAAACAAATTGTTCTTTGGCAAATCTAATAACTATCCTTAAATTTTTTCTAATAACCAAAGTGGCATTATAATGTCTTGCAATGTTTGTTGAATTCTGGCCTTGTTTTATTTAAGAAACTCCAGTGAATTTTATTATCTGACTTAACCAATATATTTGACGATCAATGAATTAGTTATAGCACCACCAAATTAAGAATCAAGTTAGTAAGTTTAAAACTTTTTTGAAGAGATTTCACCAAGTGCATGTTTTATGAACAGTTGTCGCCACCAAACCAATTTTATTAGCAATTTTTTAAAATCAAATACATACCATATTTCGAGACTTAATAACTGTCCCGTTTTTTTAAGGCTTCGTCCTCGGTTTAGTCATTTTTGACCTGGTCAACTCCTAGGTACTTACTATTGTGGTGTATGGTTTTTTGTTTAATGCCGAATTTATTTTACTTCGTATAATTTACCTAATCCTAACGAAAATACTGTGTTTCGGTTATATATTTCATTACATGGACCGGCGTGAAAAGTTAGGCTTGTGGTGT